>JAZKJV010004441.1:0-600000 GCA_037367405.1 Ottelia alismoides | reverse complement strand
TGACCCATCCGCTACGCCCGCATCCTCCATTTCCTCTACAACTTCCAATCGTCATCGTCATCTTCGGCCGAGCCCTAACAACTCAACAAAAAAACTACGTCGCCCCTCCGTGCACCTTCATCGGTCGATCTTGTGAGGGAGGTCCAACTCTGAGCAACCCTAGGTGATAGCTAGGGTTTTGAGTGCCGAGCCAAGATGACCCCCGATATCCTCGTGGGCGAGATATTGAGGGCCTTCACCCCTCTGTTGATGCTCCTCTAGCGAGGATCAGTCGAGCTTCCTCGAGCACATCGACGACTTGAGTGGAGGCGAGAATCTTGAGAGTTCCTTCATGAACTCTCATTTCCAAGCGAATCCACGATCTTCAAGTGAACTCTTTCCTCCTTAATCCTTCTCCTTATGCTCTATTCTCCTCCTCCTTGCTCCTCTTCCTCTTCCTTCTTCTCTTTTTCCTATGCTATTTTTATTTTCTTATTCTCTATTTTCCGTAACACCCCTTTACACTTTCACCGTACACCATCTTCACCATTCCCCTAGCCGTTCGCCTCTGCTCCAACTCTCCATCCATCCTCACCGCCTTGCCTGTCATCTACACCCTCACGCCATGCCACCAAACCATCCTCGGTTCTCCCTCCTCCGTGCCCAGATTTCCTTGCCCTAAACATGCTCCGCCGCTGGCTTATCTGTCTCAATCAGTGTGCCTCTCGTCGGCAGCATGTCACCTTCTGTATGCCCCCACCGATGGTCCTCAATCCCATCCTCGTTCGCTCGCCTCGCCCTCGCTATCAGTCGTGTGCCACCGTAGGCGGTCACACTTCATCTCGCCATCAAGTTTGCTCCACTACCCTCGATATACGTGCCTCTCACCGCTCCCTTCTTCTCCCCTGCATGTGCTCCACATGCGGGGGACGGGGAAATTTACATCGAGGCCCTCCAGTTTCCAGGAGATCACGTAATGACCCCTCCATCTAGGATCGCATGCCATGTACGCGCCCTAGTGGACAAATTGCATTGAGCTCCCCCTAGTCCTTGATAATTGCATTGCCATCCTCATCAACATATTTTTTGTATTTATTTTATTTTTTGAAGTTGCATTCACACCTTTGGCCGTGCATGTTTATTTAAACATTTATTTCACATCATTTTTATTTCCAAAATTGCATATTGTATAATAGTTTATTCCTTATCTTGTGGATATTTAATGGTAATTTTGTGACTTGTGGTTGATTATTATAATTAATTTGGTGACAATTTGCATATTTTGTCACTACACGTTCTTTAATTTGTAATAAATCATTTTTTGCCTTAAATATTCTAAAAAATTAACAGTAGATAGAATTAACAATATTTTACAATGTGCCAAGAAATCTTTTCATTTGCTTGTATATCATAATAAATAGTTTGTGTTCTGAGTAATTGACTTTTAATTAATTATATACTTAGTATTTTAAGGAAATAAAGGTTGTGCCAGATACCTCTCACGTAGACTTATCTAGGATTTTTTTAATTCTGAAAAATAATTAGGTTGCTAATTATTAAATTTAAATTATTTAAAATCATATAGGATGCATATTTAATTCTTAATAAATTCATTTTGCATTAGAAAATTTTAAAAAAAATCACTGTAGATTAATTTTTGCATATTTTACATTTTGACCAAGTTTTAGGATTTTTGGAGATTACTTGACTGAATTTTACATTTAATCCTTAAACTTGCCAAAAATACATTTCACAATTAACTGCATAAAAAGTATAAAAATGCTTCTATGAAAATCTTGTATTTAGATCATCGATTAATTGACCTAAGGAGACAGTGGCCTCCCTGCGTTCGACCATGGGATTGTTCAAGTAAAATAAATCTGACCGCTCGCTTTAATTTGAAAATTAATTTGAGCCGACTTTCGATTAATCCGAATTGCCTTCCTATAACTAAAAACATTAAATCCTAATTTCGCACAATTAGTGGAAGGTAATTTTCAGGTTCATTAGCCTATAACATTCATTAACCTCATGTGAAGATTTATTTTTTTTCCATAGTAATAATGAGGATATATACATAAAAAGATTGTAATTATGCGCCACTTTCCAATTAAAGTCTTCATTTTTTAATTGCAACAAAGAGAGGCCCACACTTTTAAATTTAAAAGTTTAACGTCGACGTAAAATACATAGTAATAATTAGGGTAAATTGCAAAAGACCCTGTCTATGTTAAAGGCATCATCTTTTAAATGTAACAATAGCATGCTTATACTTTTAAATTTAGGGTTCAACATAAAAGGGTCATGAAAGCTTACATTGTTCTGTATTTCAAGTCAAAAAATAAGATTAGACCTATTTTTGTTACATTTGAAAGATGAAGCCTCTAGTTGCAATTGATGCATAATTGGAGCTCTTTTTATATTTTAGCCTAATAACTATCATGTTTTGGATTCTTTAGTGCTCATATATGGCTTGTGATCAAATTTGTCAAATCCGAATTTGCTATTAAATTATTAATAATTTTCGTGGAGACAATTGAGATTAGCATTTCAAAATATATTTTAAACGGGTATTTCCGTAAGTTACCTTATAGTAGCGGTTGTTATCATGGCATTTTGTATTTTAATCACGGTAGGTTTGAGGAGTTATCCATTGACTTCATATCATTTGTATGTGAGGACTTTATTTTCACTATCGTGTGGAGAATATTGTATGCCATATCCATTTCTATTTCTATTGCTACGTATAAGCAGGGGTGCTGCCCCCCCCCCCCCCCCCACCAATTTAATTTATGATTCGAAAATTCCTATTTTGAGATTTTTCTTCAAATCCTTCGCTGCCCTTGCCTTGCACCCAAAGTGCAGAGGTAGGAGGGACGGGTGGGGACATGGCCTCTCCTCCCACATGGAAAAAATATTCCAAGAGCCTTTGTTTCTTTTTTTAATATTCTTTGCCAGGCTTCATCTGATAGGCATTAAGGCTTTGAATACAAATTCCCTTGCTTTTTTTCCAGTAAATTGCTCTCCCTCCCCCACGATTCAACTTCCCTCGACCTTCCCCCATTCCCCGATTTAAATGGAAACCTCATTCGGCAATTTCTAATTTCCCAACCTCATTTGGTATTTCTCAATTTCTCAACCCCAATTCGCTACCTCCGCCCGTCCCACCTCTTCCTTCCTCCACACAGCACACCACCTCCATAAAGGCCATCCAACCCATTTAGAGACTTTACTCGCTTGCCACCATTCCTCCGTCCTCGCCGCTATTGCTGGTGAGTCAAAGCTTCAATCTTGTTAATTTTCTCTGTGTGGCTTCACTGCTTTGCATGTATGCAGAACTTACAAATCACAATCGAAATGGTGAAGGATATCATGGTGAACAGATCTCATGAATTCGGGGCATTTTTTACTTTTTATATTCTTTCATATGCAATTCTAATGCTTCTATGGAGATGTGCACGTAAGATTAGATACCAATGGAAATTATGGAATTGAGTTATTTTCTTTGCAAACATATTGAATTAATTTAAACCTCAAGATATAAATCATGATCCAAGATTGTCTAATTTCATATTTTCAAACATCATGAATGTGAAAAATACCCATTAGGACAAATACAAATCTTTGAAAATCCGATCCATAAAGGTTGACCATAGCTCAACCAAAAAATAAGTATGAAACTAAATATTCATGTAAATGTAATCATATCTACGAAACTCGGTCAACTTCTATATGCGATTTCAACATAAAAACATTGATGATTCAGTTCAGTAGAAACATAATAAGTGGGATGGGGAAATGCTAAAATGGGGAATGTAGAACCTTGATTGAAGGCAAAGTGAAGAGCTAATCGGTGATCAACTCTCCGAGAAGAATACATCAAGTATGTAGTTGTAGAGGGATAAAATTAGGGATGCAACAGTATACATATATATACATGTATCTGTCCATCAACATATCCATTTTTAAGTTGATATATATATATATATATTAATTTTTTATTCCAGCAGATACATATACGGATATGGATATGTGTTTTTTTTATTTTTTGTGATATTCAATACTTTATTACATAGGTTATTGAAATTAATATAATGCTATATATTCTTTTTATTTTATTTTACTATCTTTGTAATTTATTAATTTTGATTTAATCAGCTATTAATTTTATATATTTGTCATGTGCTGTCTCAAAAAAAGCGATGAATTTGACAAACTTAATAAACTTATGTCAACATTTTTTGTAGATCTTGAAAACATTTCATTGACTTGGGCTCGACAGCAACTCGGAGCATCAATCATCGACAATCCACTCCATCATTCATATGACTGTGTTTGCATCAGTCATCGACTTATTGGTACAAAAATTATATATCATATAATCATATTCTATATGTTACACAAATGTTGTAATATCTGGGATCTCAATTCGACACTTTATATGGTATCTGCCAGATATTTTGGAGGCTTCATTCTTCAAGTTATGAACTAAAATCCAACTTACAATTGATTTGAAGTTTTATTTTTTATATATGTCATTTATAAATGTAGATATATATTTTATCCAATTAATCTGTAAGTTTAGTTTAGTTTTACATATTCGTTATTTATAGTTTGTCATGTGAACTTAGGTCCATTTTCTCCAATTACATTTTCAATTTAATGTCCAATGTGAATCCAATTCACATCAACATTTAATTATCAAATGTAAATTACAAATAGCTCTCTCTTATATATTATAAATCACATTTATAATATATATGACTAATATGGATATTGCTATCCATATTATTCATATCCATGATAACTAAATCATATTTAATCATCTTGGATCTCTATTCTCATGTGCCCAAAAATATGAATCATATTCATATTATTTTTATCTTTGATAATCAAATCTCATTTAATTATCTAAGTGGCTCTCTTTATAATATGAATCGAATTATATTAATCATGATAATTAAATCACATTTAATTATCCATTTTCTCAATGCTCGGATACATATTATCAACAATGAAATTATCCTGAACCCTTTCAAGGATAATGCACTTTCTCCGCGAATACTTGGAGATAAGGACAGGGCAATTGTATTGTTCCATGTGTAGTGACTTGGATATTGATATCATATCTCAAATCCAGATCGCGGGCCTGCCATAGATGCTTGATAAAATCAAGACCGCAAATCTAATCTTCTCATTGCATCTGAATCACATTCAGATGAATGTCCAACATTTGGACTAAGATCAGATTACTTCTCTATCGAGAAGAGTCACTAAATCCAGACCCATTTCATCACTCCCTATGAATGGAAGCGTCATGGTTATACAATCGTTTATGATTACATCACCCTCAAGTATTCCCAATACCTGTACATCCTGCATACTGGAAGACTCAGAATAAACCCGAAGTATTGGATGAACATTATACTATCTACTTCATGGTCTTATCAGCAAGTTTCTCATTCGATCATTGGGAGTCGGTATCGATCATATACTTTCCAAAAGCATATATCATACCTAGGTCTTGATCATATACTTTCCAAAAGTATATATCAAACCTACAAATTCAGTCAAGCTTCCAAAGCGAGACGACCATTCGCATGGAATTTGATTTTTCCCAATATCTCATGAGTGAGCTCATGCCTTCCGGTTCAGTAACTGAACCTATATGATCCCTTTGAGAGATAGTATTACTCATATGCCCTTATATGCACACCAGCGCGCCGGTGTTTAGACCTTGGTTAGGTCATCAATCTATTGGTCTACTAAATGTACATACTCAGACATATAGTTACACATCTGTCTCTGGTCAGAGGATGTGTGCCTATATCATGACAGCATACGATATAGGACTTTGGTTATCTTGGTCTCGTTAAGTCAACTCTTTGACCTAACTAATCTGACACCTCCGAATCTCTATTCCTATGCAGAGGACCTGCATCAAGAGGTCGGCCTTTAGAGATAAGGATTGCCATCTCCTAATCAGGCTGGAGATCATCTCTTAACAATCATTTGACGGTGCTTGATGAGTCCTCAATCTAACCCCTTAGATATTCATTCAAGCACCAGCCTCTATGATTCAATAGTTGAATCAACAGCTGTGTGATTATTAAGATGGCCATGGTACATAACCCTAATTGTACTAAGGGACCTATTATGCAAATTATTCATTCTTCATTTCAGATCAGGGAATGATATTCGCAATAACATTTATTGCATAATGGCTCGCCGTGGGCTCGCATGTCCAACAATTTCCCACTAGCCTAAAGAGCCATTAATGGCTAATTATTAAACCCACACTCATGTGACAATCATAGGCTATTAAGAAAATCTAGGTAAGCTGATCAATCACTCTGTTCCCGCGAGACTACGCCAAGTCCTTTTACGACACTTGCATATCCTCAGTAACAGTGCTCGCATCTAATGCGAATGTTGCATCTTATTACAACCAATATTCAATCTTGTTGTTTATAGTGTCCTTGACACATAACCAGTATTTCCATAATCCCTATCAGAATACCCTTATTCCTGAAGATCACTATCTCTTAAGGTATCCACAGTTAAGACCTTTAGATCTCTATCTATAAAGTCTTAAGTTTTTGAAGATAAGACCTTGAGATCACTATCTCAAAAATCTTGTCCTCTATGAAGATTTTGTTATTACTGCAACCAAGTATTTTATTTCCATAGTAGGATTAGCAATAGTTTACTACTCCCACTGCATGGCAACCATCTGGCTTTTGTACACATTTAGTACACACCCGGCTTCTCAGAACTGATGCCCAAGGGCAAGTAGTTCTAGCATTCACTTCCTCAACTCTTTGAGGTGTTGTCCCTTTAGATAGGTCAGTACCATATCTTAAGGGATGGAAGCCTTTCTTGGAATTTTCCATAAAATGGAATATGTCCAAGATGTACTATTAATGTGACAGTCCCAATACCCTCTTCTCTTTGCTCCTGAACACCTTTCAGAACTAAGATTCAAGGGATATCCTTAAGATCATATCTCAAGTTATGGAACAATCAGATAATAAAACACTAATTATTATCCTTATATCATTTTAAATGATTAGGATATCATCTACATTTAACATGATGAACACAATGGCACTCCGTCTGAAATCATAACATTTATAATTTCATCAAATCTTATGGTCCAACTTCAAGAAGCTTATTTGAGTCCATAGATGGAGCTCTCTAGCTCGCACACTTGCTTTCCTCAACCATGAAGCCCTGGGGCTACTTCATGTGAATATCCTCAGAGAGGCATTCATAGAGGAATGCAATATTGATTACATCTTGAAGATGCAATAGTCAAGTTGTGTAGCTAAGGTTAGCAATATTATGATGGTTTTAAGCATGGTCACCGAAGAGCAAGTCTCATCGCAAGCAATGTCTTCTCTTCCAGTGTGTAGCCCATGGCTACGAACCGTGCTTTGAAGGTCTCTACCTTCTCATCAGGTTTCCTTTCTCTTGAAGATCCATTTACACGTTTACAGGTCTTACCCATATAGGTGGATCCTCGAGGGTCCATATACAACACTTGTATATGAAATCTACTTTAGACTTTTATTGCTAACATCCATCTATCCATGCTATGATCTTCAGAAGCTTCATCACATGAAGTTCGATCATTGTCAGATTTCTCTGATACATGGATTCCATCCTCAAACTCATTTGAAGAGGTATTAGTGTTTCATCTTCAATTGTCCTTTTAGTTTCCAATTTCAGGAGCCTCATTATCTTCTCAAGATTAAATGAGTTTGTACACTTCATTTTCATCTTGATTCTCAAGAGTCTCAACCTCTAAGAATCACATTCTCAGAGATGAGATATTTTAAGAATCTCAAGGTCATAAAGTAGGTATCCAATACCATCCTTTATTTTCCTAATGAAGTAGCACTCTTTAGTGCTAGATTCCAGCTTGCATGTATGGAATTATATTAAGGATATATATTATAGTCTCTACTACACACATATACCTGGAAACTAATGTATAATTATGCTAAAATTGATCATTGATAAGATCACGTCACACATGATCCAATTGTATCTCCCTATAACTCTATTGAGTTAAGGTTCATTAGGAAGAGTGAGATAGGAATGATATTCCTTTCTCCATAAGGTATATTATGAATTCATCTAATAGGTACTGATTACCTAGATTAGACCAAATTCATTTCCCATCTTCCTTCAGACTTTTGGTTCCAAACCAAAATTATGAAATCTTTGAACATTTCAAAGGTTTCTAAAGGGAAGATATCTTAATCATACATAATCATCAACAAATATCACATATCCATAATGTTTACTATGATATAGATAATCCGCATACATCAATATGTATGAGATCCTGAATACCTTGACATCTTACACCCATTCCCAAAGAAGGGTGTATTGGACATTTTACTTTGAATACAATATTCATAAGTATGTAAGTTTTGAAATTTTAGACATTCTAAAGTTTCATCTCTTACTAGTCTATTGATCAAATCAATAGACAAATGTCCAAGGCTTGATGATAGATCATTTGTCAAATGATCTTCATCCTCCTATCGATCTTGAGGTTTAATTTCAGTATTTAGAAATGTTAATGAACCATTCATTAATTTTATAATTTTAGTAGAGTACACTAGATTTTAGATTACTTTCTGAAATATCTTCATCATAACTCTTTATGATATGTCCATTCCAGAATTCATGTTATTTCCAACATTTAGAAACAAACAATGAGTGTATTCTAATGTCTAGGTCATAGAGACATTCTCTAAGACTAAGAGCTCTCCCACATTATGAAGTCTAGTGATCCAATGGAAATTGTTGCAACAATTGCATCAATGTCCATCTGGATAACTATAAACCTTAAGATCAAATTTTTCCAGTCTTCTAAAACATATGCAACCCATTGCAAGTGTAGTAGAAGATTGAGATACAATTACAAGACTTTATCTTATTCAATAAGCAAGTCAATATCAATGATTTATGCAGATTATTCTGATGCTCTATCCGAGTCCTTCTCTAAGGATTCTAGACAGACTTGATAGTCATACTATCAACACATCAACTTATTGCAGTATTGACATTCATCCAACTCTTTGGATGTCATATGGAAGTCACAGAAGTACAGTCAACTCTTTGACTTTCCTTCTTACTTGGGTCCAACCCATGCTTCCACTGCGCTCCCTCTATCTATAAGCAACCATTGCTCGGGACAGAGGATCTCTTATTTTAATGTAAGAGTGTTTCAACATTTATACATGCTTCATTAAATTCATACAATATGAATATTATGAAGCTTCATGAATGACAATAGTATAGACAGTAGATCTATGGCACTCATTGTATCTGCATCCATCTAAACTCTTAAAACATAGGTTCAGGTAGGTACTCAAAAATTTGAATACATCATCTCTTATAGAGCTACCATTCTACATGATGCAGAGAACCATGTCACTCATGATTAAATGTGAATGAGCATATATGTATGCCAGAATATCTTCATTGGTTTTATAAGGATTATTTGACAATTGCAATCATCATCGAAATGTCACTTCCAAAGTACATTCGATGAGAGATCAAGACTACAGAGACATACAAACCCTAGGATTGTAGTCCTATTATTTATTTAATTGTCATTCCTCATTAGTATGAGGAGACTTGCATATTGCAAACCACATACATTATGTGTCCAAATGCAAGCACAATATCTGGATCATGAGTTCAATCCATGATATTTTACTGGTTATCATTGAGTATAACATTGAGTGGGTTTAATGAAGGATTATCTGAAATAAGAAATTTGTATAAGTGTACATATTTATATATATACATATTTTACTTTGATTTAGGAATTTTTATATCAAAGTTGTCTTGCCTTGTCAACACTAAAAGTTCATTCCCTTAATCACTTTTAATGTAAGAGATATACTTACCATTATATCTCAAGTAAGATCTAGGATCTCCTTCCTTATCTTTGTTGCATCCCAATAATATGAGAACCTACAACTCGGATAAAAAGAAGCGGGAACACATTCCGCCTTGCAAGTCCAACTTGCATCTCCCAATTCGGTCTTTAACACCCGAGCCCACCACCCCTAAGGCAATTTTGACCCATCATTAATTGAACCAACCGTCAACAGGAATATAACTCGATATGCGCAATCCAATATCACCCCAATAATATGAAGACCCGATATTGGGGGTCACTACGCATACGTCCTTACTCTTTCGAGAAGCGAAGAGCCCGATCCAGATGCGCTTGCATACAAGAGCTGTCACTTCGGACAGGCGTCTCCTACATACAATCCCTGGTGACGGAACCCTCCGCCTTGACGGGAGACCATGGATGTCACTTATGTGATCCTCCATATCTTATTCAAATTCTAATTAATCACTATGAATCATATTCATTATGATTAATTCTTCCAAGGGAAATAACATCTCTATTCATAATAGAGTGTTTTAATTTTTAATTGGATTCCAATTAATCTAATCATATTAAATTAGTGATCCAATTACTATCCAACAAACATTTTATTGTCACTTGAATTATGGTATTATCTCAAATACGTATTATTTCGAATTTAATAATTAGAAATACATCATGATTTCTTAAGCATTATATTAACCCTACCTGCTGTAATGGCCAGTACCAACGAGAGTGGGACGGACCATACGTTGCAACCCGCAACCCCAATGCTCTCCGACTAGACACCATATCCACCTCGGAAAAGGATAATGCAAAATAAATCACTTTGTACTTGAGATGAACATCGGTTTCTTCAACCAAAATTATACCATATAATAATAATCAAAACAATTTTGATTAATATTATAATGATATTTGCTAAACAAATCCCAAGTCCTATTCAAGCAACATGTTTGTTGGAATGTTGATCACATCTAATATTATTGGTTAAGGCAATGCCATTTAAGGGAATAATTATCATCAAATATTTCACAAATATTTATGCACAATTATTCTAGGAAATTAAATAATTTAATTTCACTAATTGATTAAATGACAATCATAATGTTCTTGATTAGAAAAGTATTTCCACCAGTGACCCTCACTTACTAAAAATATCATATCTCAATCAATTTAAATCCAAATTAAGTAAAATATGTTCCTAAAGTTTTCTAATTTGATTTACAACAAAATTTAAGTGTTTTGCACACATTTCAAGGTGTTTCAAATCCGCAATTAACGTTTTAATTACGTCATGATCCGCAGTCCCCGAAACAGTGGATACATGTTCACTAAAATGAGCATATCTTGAGCAAACGGAATTGAAATCATGTAAACTCAGATCCTACGATTTTCTTATTTAATGGGGAACAAAATGCAATTATTATTTTCATGTTTAAACAATTTAAAACAGTGTCGAAAATAATCTCAAAACAGAGATGCGAAAATGAAATACAAGAAAACTTTCGCAAACCCCAATGAACCCAAGTCGTCCTCGATTTATGGATCGTATAAAAAAACACCGACCTAAGAATCTGATACCACTTGAAGGATATGGTTAGATCCTCAAGCGCATCACGGAAGCGTGAGCGTCGTATCGAATACGACGAAGAACGACTAGTCGGACTAGTTGTTCTATGCAGCGGAAATTAAAAAATTTTATGCGACGAAACCACATGATCCAAGAACACTTCTCGGATTGTTTCGTCTAAACCACAAACAAGTAATAGGATTACCTCTTAAAGCGTGGTTGCGATCGAGACTCTAAACGAAGAGACCTCCTGTCTCAAGTCTGATCCGACGGAGGAGATGCATGCGAGCGCGGGGATGAACCGCGTACTTCTCGCAATCCATGTTGATGATCCAAGCGGCGGATCTCCTGATCTCGACACACGAGATCCGACGTCTTCTTAACGAGTAAGGCACACCGAAGTAGACGGGGTTCCATGAGCAACCCATCGAGCAGCATAACGACGACGCTGCGGCGATGGAGAACCTCTCTAGGGCATCCATGGTGGACGGCCATGAGAGGGAGAGAGAGAGAGAAAGAGAGAGAGAGAGAGAGATTTGTTATCTCAGATATTGTGTAAAAAAGAGCAAAGGGGTGCCTCTCCTTTTATAATATTTTGGGATCCATGGATCTCAATCCATGGGACAACACAAATCCAATGGCTCTTATTGATTGTGTTTCTTTCAATGGTTAAGATTTATGTTGGTAAAAACCAACAACAATTAATTTAATAAAAATCAAATATATATCAAATATAATTTGATTTATATCAAATCAATCTTCATTGAAGAAATAGGAAAGGAGGCAAGCCTCCTTCCATGAATGGAGTGGACGGCCACCACATTCCATGTGGGAAATGTGGCCGTCCACCCTCCATACAAGGGAGGTGGCTCCATCTCCTTTTATTCCATGAGATACACTATCCCATTAATTTCTCCAATATTTGCAACAACTTTTGTTGCAATTATTTCACAAAAATAAATACAATTTATTTTGTGAACATTGCAATCATGCCATTGGAAAATTGTGAATCACATTCACAACCCAAAATAAAATGTAAATTACATTTTCAATTTAATGTCCAATGTGAATCCAATTCACATCAACATTTAATTATCAAATGTAAATTACAAATAGCTCTCTCTTATATATTATAAATCACATTTATAATATATATAACTAATATGGATATTGCTATCCATGTTATTCATATCAATGATAACTAAATCATATTTAATCATCTTGGATCTCTATTCTCATGTGCCCAAAAATATGAATCATATTCATATTATTTTTATCTTTGATAATCAAATCTCATTTAATTATCTAAGTGGCTCTCTTTATAATATGAATCGAATTCATATTAATCATGATAATTAAATCACTTTTAATTATCCATTTTCTCAATGCTCGGATACATATTATCAACAATGAAATTATCCTGAACCCTTTCAAGGATAATGCGCTTTCTCCGCGAATACATGGAGATAAGGACAGGGGCGATTGTATTGTTCCACGTATAGTGACTTGGATATTGAGATCATATCTCAATCCAGATCGCGGGCCTCCCATAGATGCTTGATAAAATCAAGACCGCAAATCCTAATCTTCTCATTGCATCTGAATCACATTCAGATGAATTTCCAACATTTGGACTAAGATCGGATTACTTCTCTATCGAGAGGAGTCACTAAAATCCAGACCTGTTTCATCACTCCCTAGGAATGGAAGCGTCATAGTTATACAATCGTTTATGGATCACATCACCCTCAGGTATTCCCAATACCTGTACATCCTGCATACTTGAAGACTCAGAATAAACACGAAGTATTGGATCTACTTTATATTGTCTACTTCATGGTTTTATCAGCAAGTTTCTCATTCGATCATTGGGAGTCGGTATCGATCATATACTTTCCAAAAGCATATATCATACCTAGGTCTTGACCATATACTTTCCAAAAGTATATATCAAACCTACAAATTCAGTCAAGCTTCCAAAGAGAGACGACCATGCGCATGGAATTTGATTCTTCCCAATATCTCATGAGTGAGATCATGCCTTCTGGTTCAGTAACTGAACCTGTATGATCCATTTGAGAGATCGTATTACTCATATGCCTTTATATGCACACCAGCGCGCTAGTGTATAGATCTTGGTTAGGTCATCAACCTATTGGTCTGCCAAATGTACATACTCAGACATATAGTAACACATCTGTCTCTGGTCAGAGGATGTGTGCCTATATCATGATAGCATACAATATAGGACTTTGGTTATCTCGATCTCGTTAAGTCAACTCTTTGACCTAACTAATCTGACACCTCCGAATCTCTATTCCTATGCAGAGGACCTGCATCAAGAGGTCAGTCAGATATCAGCCTTTAGAGATAAGGATTGCCATCTCCTAATCAGGCTGGAGATCATCTCTTAACAATCATTTGACGGTGCTTGATGAGTCCTCAATCTAACCCCTTAGATATTCATCCAAGCACCAACCTCTATGATTCAATAGTTGAATCAACAACTGTATGATTATTAAGATGGCCATGGTACATAACCCTAATTGTACTAAGGGACCTATTATGCAAATTATTCATTCTTCATTTCAGATCAGGGAATGATATTCGCAATAACATTTATTGCAAACGGCTCGTCGTGGCTCGCATGTCCAACAGAATTCCAATTACTTTTTTATAAAAATGATTTCATGGAAGTATATCAAATTTGGTGGAGGTACGGTAAGGTCTTCGATGACATGATTAATGAGTCAAATAATGCCGACACTATCAATCCATTTCTAGATATAGTTATGAATGTTGCAGGTCCAGATTTTAATACTTATTATCCACACGAAGAGGAACTACATGGTGAGAAACCAGACTTCTGCGAGTTGTTGAAAAAGGAAGAAGAGGCATTATAGTTGGGTTGTAAGTCATATTCATAACTCTCATTAGTTTTCAGAACTTTTATAGATGAAGATGGAGTATAATATGACATATCATAATTTTGATGCCATGCTCCAAACAACCACATGACGTATTGTAATTTTGTCTAGCTTGGAAAGAGAACTCTCTGAATTGATGGTTAGTCTTTTTGTTTTTAAGCAATATGAAAGATATATTACAATTAATTCTTCTATTTTTTTAAATTTCTATTTCAGGATCGTTATTTAGCACTATCAGCAGAAAATGGGGTGGGACTCCTGATAGGGAATAACCACCATTTGATAAAATAATATGGAAATAAGCATAGAAAAATTATTTTATTTAATTTAATTTGTGAATATATCTAATATTATACAATGAAAATTTTAATAGGCGCTGGAGGAGAGGGATGTTGTGGAGAATCGGAAGCTGATGCTTGGTGGTCTTCCTCCATATTATATGGAGGAGCATCGTCAATCGTATTTTGCTTATAGCCAGTTATTGTATTTACAACCACAATCATCACAACCATCACCACAGATGGAGTCTTAGATGGTAGTGATGGTGGAGAAGGTGACGAATCTCTAAGGAGATTTCACGACGTACATGTAAGTATGCTACTCGGAACGAGTAATAATTTATAGCTCTCTATCTTCACATGCATATCTTATGTGTGTGTGTGTCTACACACACACACACATACACACACACACACACACACACACACCACAACACACAACACACACACACACACACACACACACTCACACACACACACACACACACACAACACACACACACACACACACACACACACACACACACACACACACACATATATATATATATATGTATCTGTGTGTGGGGGGGGGATTATCCAATGAACCCTATGTCCATTTGAGATGAGATGAGCCCACTCATTTCTTACCATTATTTCCTATCATTTTGAGGTTAATAGTTATTTGTTTATAAGTGTTATATCATACTCTTACTACTAGTAACTTTTCAGAAAAAATCTTAAATTCATACAAAATATGAT
The DNA here is from genome assembly GCA_037367405.1 of Ottelia alismoides. Lineage (NCBI taxonomy): Eukaryota > Viridiplantae > Streptophyta > Magnoliopsida > Alismatales > Hydrocharitaceae > Ottelia > Ottelia alismoides. The sequence goes on along the minus strand of JAZKJV010004441.1, from coordinate 584,577 downwards.
TGTATTATTATTCGTATTACGAGTGTCGTTTTTATTCTTACTAATGACCATTTTCTGTGAATCTAAGGTTCTCTTTATATGAAAATAGTTACTAATAGTAAGAATATGATATAACATCTGTAAATAAATAAGCATTGAACTCAATGATAGAAAATATTGGTAAAATATGAGTGGACTCATCTTATCTCAAATAGGCATATGACCCATTTGATAAGTCCCCTATGTATATATATTCCTTAATATATGTCACAAGGACGTGCATCTTGATATGAGGAGATTGAATCAAATGATGCTGAGGAGGAGAATGACCCAGAAGAAGAGACACACATGTATGCCAGACTTAAGGAGAAGGAGAAGAGAAAAAAGAAATCAAAACATAGTTTGATTTCAAACAAATTTAGATCAAATATGAAATGATTGTTGATTTTTTATCTTGTGTAGTTGTTGAATTTCAAACAAGTATTTAAATTTATATAAAGTTTGATATTAGATGCAGTTGTACTTGTAAATTAATTCAACTGTGGATTCTTCGAAACATCTGTTTGTTGTATATATACATGTGGAAAAAATGATGCTGCCCCACCCCCATTTTTCCGTAATTTTTTTTATTTTTTGAAAAACATCACCATGTATAGTCATCTACATATCCCTCAAATATGTCATTCTAATTTCGTCTGAAACAGAGACTTCTTTGCCCTTCATCTAGAACATGTTATTTTAATGATCTAAACATTGCTGTAATCGACCTGTTCTAGGTAGAGGGTCTAGGAGACTTCATTTCTGACGAAATTTGATTAATATATTGGAAAGATATATAGATGACTATACATGGTGATATTTTTCAAAAAAATGTACAAAAATGGGGTGGGGGATCCCCATATAACCACATATATGTATACATATGTATGTATGTATATGTGTGTGTATGTATGTATGTATGTGTGTGTGTGTGTGTGTGTGTGTATATATATATATATATAGAATTTATCTCTTAAATATGATGCATTTATATATACTGAAGTTTTATATGAACTTATATGTTTAGTTTGAAAGTAAGTTCATATATAGTATACGATTTTGACAGGTACAAGTTAGTTGGACGGGTATAAGAGGATGTCGACTAGAGGGCTTATTACACGTACTTTTCTCAACTTTAATAATCACATGCAGGGATTTATTCTCAGGTTTTACATGTTCGACAGGGTGTCTAAACCTCGCCGAACCTGTATATATATTTTTAGCTCCATAGGTTGGGCGAGCACATGTGCTCACAAGGGGCTCTAAGACTGCTCGCCTTTTTTTGTGTGGACGAGCCATTTGGCGAACCTACTTGTGCATGCCCAAAAGATGGGTGAGCACCTGGCGTACATAGGTGCTCGCCTGCCTACCCTTGCGACTGGGTTATCCGCGAGCACATGTCGGGCGAGCACATGTGCTGGCCCGACATGTGGGCGTGTACATGGTGTGCACATAGCGTGCAAATGATGAGCCACCATGTGCACGCCAATCATGCCTTTTTCAGTGCTTCAAAATAAGATGGAAGATGAATTTTTGAGTAGTTGTATGATTGTTTACATCGAAAAGAGATAGTAGAAAATGTCACAATGGAAGAAATTATTTGATGATTTCTATGTAACGAAAAATCGACGAGCACATCTTCGATAAATTACGTAAGTTTGTAATATTTTTGAAACTTTTTTAATTCAATAATAGTAATCTTTATTATATACATTTGACTAAGTATCGACCATACCTATAATTTTTTTCTCGATTTGCCCCTGCCTGCAGCATATGCATGGCATTTTCTGGACCCATTCCATCCTGAAGCCATTTCCCTCTTCCCCTGGACAAGAGGCACGATTGAAAACTCAAAGCGCACCATCGATTAATGTTTCATCCAAGTCAACATCCTTCGCCTTTGATGACAGTTCTTAGGGCGAGCTTTAAGTCCTCCCTAGTTTCGACGTCGTCCCCTCCAACCACAACCGCAACTCTTAAATCACAATCCCTCCTTGCTTCAGATGTTTCTTGATCTCCTTACATGAAGTGATCGGTTACTCCTTTCATATATAAGATGCCTGATATGATCATGATACAACAATGCACGATTTCAAATATGCATACATGGTAATATGATCACAGTATTCATGTCTCAATTTGCAACACGCACACTCTTAAGGAAAAAAGTATGCTCCCACCCCTTTTTCATGTATTTTTTTATTTTTTTGAAACGAAACACATGTGAATTTATATTACCATATAACACCATGGTGCCATTCAAAATTCAACTTAGTTCGAGACTTCTATCTCCTCCATCAAAACTGTCAATTTTAACGGTTTCAAAATTGCTGAAATTAACCCCATCCAAATGGACATATTAGGAATGTCTGTTTTACATGAAATTTGAACCACATATTTCACTTATTATTCTAAGTAAATTCCTTAAGGTTTCGTTTAAAAAATAAAAAAATGTAAAAAAGATGGGAGCATGCTCTTATATGCCTCTAGGGAGCATACTCATTTAACCCATATTCTTATCATTCCATATATATATATGTTTTGTTACGGGTTCATGCTTATCAACATATTAATATGAATTGCACGAGGAAAACCTGCAACTAACTATGTGAATGATAAACCATCATGATGCCAGCGTACAAAGTACTCTCGACATCATGGTACACAACAACATGATATAATTTCCTTCGAAAAATCAGAAATGAAGGCATGACGAAACCAGAATATTTTTAAGGAGGGGGCACGATGTTTAAAAAAACATCTATCAGCTATGATGTTAGGAAAAATACAGTATGTTGTTGAGTTGTATGTCACTTATATGTTCATCCCTTCTTACCCATTTATTTGTATTGGGATGGGTGAGTGCAAGTGGCTCTGCCATTGAAACACGTGCAAGTTAAAGTTTCAAGATAAATGAGTAGATGGTAGGTGATGAACATATAAGTTATATTATGAGTTGGATACTCGCCCTCCTCTATTCATTATATAAAATAGTTGTGAAGGATGAATTATATCATCTATAGTTTTCATGTAAATAATAGTATATTTTGAACTTATTTTTTACCCAGTTGTATGTTTTTATTCCATTTTACATAAACTGATATCATATATATTCCGCACTACCGAGATTTTTTATGAATGATATTTAAATTATTTTTAAAATTAGACATATTCTAATGTTTTCATTTTTTCAATTCACTTTTTGGATTTTAAATAATTACAATATACACTGCACTTGTTCCAAATTTGTATCAAATTGAAAATATAAAAAGGGGCTGGGGAGCATGCACCCAGATGCATGTAATTTTACATGCATCGAGGTCTATGTCTTACATGTTTTTCTACTTTTTTGAAAAATACCACCATGTATATTCATATATATATATATATATCCCTTCATTATGCTATTCGAATTTCGTCAGAAATAGAGACTCCTATGCCCTCCATCTAGAATAGGTCGATTACAATAATTCTAAGACCATTAAAATTACCTGTTCTAGATGGAAGGTATAGGAGTCTATGTTTCTGACGAAATTGGAAGACATATAGGAGGAATATATGGATGAATATACATGGTGATATTTTTCAAAAAAATAAATAAGTGTGGAAGATATAAACCCCGGTGCATGTAAAATTACATGCACCTTGGTGCATATTCCATTTTCCCATACAAAAATACATAATTTTATATTTTTTATCATAAACAACTAGAAATATTAATATGTCAATGAAGAAAATACATCGATTAAGAATATATGTGTGTTTGACCACTTATTTGATAATAAGTACGACTAATGATTAATATATGAGACTTGGAAATAAATATTTTTTTAGAAAACTTTTAATTTTTTGAGATCGAGAAGTAAACCTCGTATATGCATAAGTGATAATGAGATTGGATGAAAAATCAATCTCTTCTATAGGTTGATCCTAAAAATAGATATTAAAAAAGATGGATTGACAGAGATCCATTATAAGTTGATCGATTTAAAAATTATCTGAACAGGTTGATCCAAGATAAAATCTACTAGTGCTAGGTAGAATTTTTTGGTAAAAGATATATTATCTCTACCGGTAAAGATTATCGATTTTTCCACTAAAGAAACGAAACGGGTGCATGTGTAAGGTTTACCCTCAAAAAATTCAAAAGGTGAATCATATTTAGGAAATATTATGGTTATTTTTCCTTCAAAATTCTATAGAGAATAATTTAATACATATTAGGTAATCTTTAAAAAATAAGTGGGGGGGGGGGGGATGTGCTCCTCATTACCCCCTCTAAATCCGTCCTTGAGTGAAGGGGTACTCTTTACATTTACTCATTTAGGATGCATGCCATATTGACGATACAATCTAACATCATATAATCATGATACACATTCTTGGACTTGTGCTTTCTTATGTCATACACGGTTTTATGAGAAAACGAAACCTACATGATCATGTAGGTAACTTACTTACATCCGCTCCTTGTCCTCTTTATTTTTTTGATTTTTGAAACAAATTCTTGAGAAATTCAGATCACAATATATTATCGTGGTGTGATTCAAATTTCAACTTAATTCAACAATTCCAACCTATCCATCAAGACAATCACATTTTAACGGTTTTAGAATTGCTTAAATTGACTCCTTCAGTTGGACGTGTTACGAATGTCTATTTTCTTTGAAATTTGAAACACATATTCCACTTAATATTTTAAGTAAATCTCCCATGGATTCATTTCAAAAAATAAAAAAAACTAAAGGGGAAAAAGAGTGGATGTGTTGTAGCTTCCCAACCTCTTTAGAAATTATACATTCCAAATTTAGAGTAGAGTAAATACGTGCATATTTTTATGTAATATTATCCATCATTGATGCAATTGCCTCTATTGCATATCATACAAACTCATATTTGCATATGTATGTCATCTTCCATACTTTGCAATTGCTTGAATCTGTACTCCTGTTTGGATTATTGGAAATCCTATCACGTCTTACACTCTCTCATGTTATATACATGCTATACACTTGCAAATAAATTATGAGATTTTGACTTGTGACATTTTATTTTGATGTCGAGATAAGAGATAAGCACGGGCCGGGCTGGGCCGGGCCCTGAAGGGTTCAGGCTCAAGCCCACTTAAAAACTTTGGGCCTTGGGCCGAGCCTAGGCCGCAAAATTTTTTGGTTCGGCCCAAGCCCAGGCTCGGCCCATCTCCATCCATTATATATAATTAACTTTGAGTTTTTGTTCAAAGTCAATCTCAATTCAAGTTAGACGAGCTAAAATTGTTTAAAACATATGCCATAATACTTGTGAAACAACTAAAATCAATTCTACCGGAAACGATTTCTCATTTTATATAAGTCCACTCAATGTTATATACCATAAACGTCTCTCGTTACAAAAATTGAAAGAGTGAACCAAACTTATACTGTTAACAAAAACAGGTGCACCGGGCACTACATATTAAAAAAATGAGCATAATGCCTATATTAGGTAAAGATTCAATAATAGAAAATATTCTGATGGAAAAAATAAATAATAAAAAATTCAAGAATAACCACCAGAATCTAAGCCATAAACTGATTAAGGAAAATTAATTCTGAAATGAAATACAATGATCATCAACTCATATGCCCTACACATAACTTCTCTTGTTTATAAACATTGTATGAAGACATGATACATGAATAGAGTGTGCATGACAAGTGAGAGTTTCCATATATATAGGATACGGTAAGGGTTCAGACCCTCTTTGGGTCGGATCCTTGGGCCGAGTTGGGCTGGGCCAAGCCAGGCCGAGCCCGGCCCAAAAAAATTTCGGGCCTAGAAATTGGGCCCTAGCCCGACCCAATATTCGTTTGAGCTTGGGCCGGATCGGGCTTTTTGGGCTGGACTTCGGACTGGGCCGGGCCAATGCTCATCCCTAGTCGAGATATATGTATGTACAACATGACATAATTCTCTATGGTGATATATCCCCGGACATATATTGACCTAAATCATATTTTTCCATGCATTAATACACAACTTTGAGCACCAGCTATCACACAACTTGTTAATTCAAAAAAATACCAAACATAATAGCTTGTAAAGGAATAGAGAGGAGAATATCAATACATCAAAAACATGTATAATCGGAATTCCTCGCATCGAAATTGATTTCAGTTTAAAATATCGCAGGATATTCATGTTTGATAAGAGTACAAACTATAAGGGAGCGTTCGGTTTGAGAATAAGCAAGAATAAGAATGGTGAATAAATATGCCACGATCTTCGTAATTTTTCATATTTTTGTTATCGTCGTCGAAATTCAGAATTCATTATTTGGAAACATTTCTAATAAATGACCTAACCTCATAAATATATTCAAGTATATTTATAATAAATACATAATATCTGATCTATTATCGTAAATCATATTCCGAAATATTTTTTGCAATTTTGAAAATGTGTAAGACCTCTGTAAAATTATACAAGAGACCATTAAAATAAATAAATAAATGAGGATTTACACTTAGGATTTTTCATAATACTATTATATTGTGCTTAACTTCATTATAGAGACTTATATTACATATACCTTTTCTATGATTCTTTCTATGTTTACAATCGGTTGATTTCTTGCACCACTTCAAATCACTTTTTCAAATGAAAATGTTAAATAATATAAATAGCCTATATTCAATATGTGTCCCTTTTTGAAAATATTTTACAAAAATAGCCTTATAACACATATGTAATCGATGGATACATTTGCAAATATATATATATATATATATCAAGCTATTTATGAACAAGTACGATAGTAGATTGGATACATATATATTCAATTTTTTCATATTGTAGAATGATATATTTTAGGTTTTTTAATCAGTTGCGTCTCTTTGAGATATTGCAATTTCAGTTATACCCCTTCCTTTTTGAAATATCAGTTATGCCCCTACCTTCTTGCAAAATTCACAGTTCTGCCATTCTATTAAGGTAAAGTAGTGGCATAACTGATATTACAAAAGGGCAGAACTGTGAATTTTGCAAGAAAGTAGGGCACAACTGATATTCAAAAAAAGGAAGGGGCATACCTGAAATTACAATATCTGAGAGGGGCATAACTGATAAAATCCCTTTTTTTATTATATTTCCATGCAAATATTGATTCCAATACTAGAAATCAAATTCAACAAATAATCTTTCTTATATGAATTAATACATTTGTTCTTTTTTGAACATGTATATTGATTCTAAGGTTTTTATCAGTTGTGTCCCTCCAAGATATTGCAATATCAGTTATGCCCCTATCTTTTTGGGAATATCAGTTATGCCCTCGACTTTTTGCCGTTCTATCAGTTGTGCCCTTCGGATTAGTTGTTATTCATTTCCAACGCAAACATACGTTAACTTTGGGATATAACGAAAATTAAATTAAAAGTAAAAGCTGAAAAGGTCTCTCATTCTCTCTCGACTAAGAATAAGGAAGAAGCATACCTAGACATTCTCAGACTGGTATCAGAGCATGTCACAGACCAAGTGCGCTTCCTTGTGTCGTTATTAGACACCAGAAGGAGAAGTGTCGCAGCTCGAAGAGAGGATCTCCGTCGCAGAGCATACCCGTAACAAATAACCGCCGCCTTCATCTTTACCTGATTCCACGAAACCCTAGCAAAGGTCTTACTTGAGGTATTTATTTATTAATATTATTGGACTACTCGTGGGTCCCATGATAGGGTAATTTCTTTTATGTTTCCAAACCTTCATCAAAATTCTTGTGGTTTTTTTGCCCTAAATCGGCATTCCATTAATTATTTTTTTGTGTATCGTAGCATTTGCATTAATTGTTCAATACACCGTTTCATTTCTCTCACGTTTCTTTATATTTGTGTTTGCAACGTTAATATTTTTTAATCAAGTCCGTGTAATCTAATATGATTGGTTTTTTTCAAAGATGCGTCTTTAATTGAATAAGGTTTTTTCATAATTTTTTTTAAAACTATTGCTTTGAATCAATAAACATTGAGTTTTATTTTTGCTAACCTTCAAAAAGAGGTATTATACGTTAAAAGTTTTTTTTTGCTAATATTGAGTTTTTTTAATATAAGTAGAGAAGTGTTTTTTTACATTTAAATCTGTTTTAATTGCTTTATACCTATCTGAAACATTCGTTATTCTTGTGAAGTATCACAATCTTATACCAATTTCTTATATACGTTTGATTAGATCCAATATGACAAGCAAGACTATTGCCACTGAAGTAGGAAAAATTGAGTACCTTAACGGTACGAACTATGAATTGTGGAGTAGAAATATCTACTTTGGCCTGCTACACGATACATACACTCCATAATAGATAAACCCGACCCTACATTATCTGAGAATTCAACTGTGGAAGAAATTAGGTCCCGCGAACAATGGGATAAAACAGATAATAGGGTTAGAAGTTTTATACTGAGTCATATGTAGTTGAATCATATCCGGATCTTCGAGACCTATAAATCAACGTATGAGCTCTGGACTGTGGTTAAGGAGAAATATCACTCCAAATCAGAAGTGCGCGTCCAGCTTCTTCTACACAAGTACAACACGTGTAGAACGAAGGAATCTGAAAGCGCCATCGAGCATGTGAACACGATGATCGTGATGGCCAAAGATCTGGCAGCTGCTGAATGCGCAATTCCGAGAGGATGCAGATAGCAACTATCTTAGGAAATCTCCCGCCATCATTCAACATGGTTGCTACATCCTTGAGGATGAACGGTAATATAAAGAGTGTCACGGACCTACCTGTACAGCTGGCGATTGAAAAAAACCTCTCAAAGTAAAGTCAAAAGTTGAGGTCTTTGAGGTTGAGGAGGAGAAAGAAGAAGCTAATGTGACACACAAAGAAAGGGCTAGGCGCCTCCAAGACGAATTTCAAGGGAAAGAGTGAGAAATACTCACGTGGCTCTTGCTACGGTTGTGGCAAATAGGGCCATTTCAAGGTCAATTGTCCCAACAAGAAGAAGTCGGGAAATTATAAATTGCCTGAAAACAAAGGCAAGAAGAAAATTGAATCTCGATTGTCGTAGAATGCAACTCCGTCGTCACGGACAATGACAGATGGTGGATCGACTCCGGAGCAACCAGACACATAGCAAAGACAAAGGAGGGCATGGTGGACTTCAAGGAATTGAGCAAAGGAGAACAAAGGATCTTCATGGGGAACAACACCTACCTGGACATGGAAGGTATTGGGATGTACAGACTTGACCTGGGGGACAACATTATGGTATCGAATGATGTACTATATGCCCCAGGGATATGACGAAACCTGATCTCTGTCCCAATGCTGCTCAAGAAGGATTTCGAAGTTCGCTTTTATTATAAAGGTGTATCTATAGGCAAGAATAAGAAGGTCTATGCGATGAGAAAGTATGTACCCGAGCATGACATGTTCTGTCTTCTTGTAATAAATTCTAGTGAATCAATGAATGTCTCTTCTGAGTATTCCTTGTGTTGTTTGTCTGCTTATGACTTGTGACACATGAGACTGGGTCATCCAGGAAATTCTAAGATAGATCAAATAATTAAGGCAAATCTGTTTCTTAAAATCAGGGTGCAAAGACATTGTCCTGTGAACACCGTCTGACCGATAAAATGACAAGAAGACCCTTCTCAATCGGAATTCGGTCAACAGAGCTACTAGGCTTGATCCCTTCAGATACATGTGGACCATTGAGCATCAACACATATAGAAATAAGGAATACTTTATAACATTCATTGATGATTACTCAAAGTTCTCCTATGTCCATCTCTTAGGAAGAAAGTAGGAAGCACTTGAAACATTTAAGAGATATAAGACGAAAGTGGAGACAAGATTGGAGAAACCAATCAAGGTCCTTAGGATAGATAGAGGTGGGTAATATACCTCAAAAGAATTTGAGGATTACTGCATTCAGGAAGACATTCGTGGGCAGACTACAATGCCCTATACGCCACAGCAAAATGGTATAGCATAAAGAAAAAATTGAACCTTGATGAATGCGGTAAGGTGTATGCTTTCACACTCAGGACTCTCCAAGAAATTCTGGGAGAGGCAGTGTTGACTGCGAACTATATACAGAATAGGATTCCCACCAAATTTGTAGAATCAACGTCATATGAAATATAGAATGAAAGAAAGCCCGAGTTGGGCCATCTTCGAAAATGGGGATGTGTTGCATATGTTCTGGTACCGAGTCAGCTTAAAGACAAACTAGACTTCAGAACATTAAAGTGCAAGTTTATTGGCTATAGTGAACATTCTAAAGGATATAGATTCTTCCATGAAACTTAAGGTCTGATCGAAAGTTGTGATGCAACTTTTCTTGAAATTCATCAAGAAAATGAGTATGAAGTAGAGGAATCAGATCCTCTGATTGTCCTACAAGACAATGAAGATGACTTGATCATTAGACAAGAACTTGAGGATGATATCGATCATCCAAATGTAGAGAATGAACCTATGGAACATGATGATCCTTTAGAAGAAATAGGTGGATCCGCACAACCCACGAGTATAATCGACAGCAAGAGACCCATAACACGACTGATTAACCCAAAAATCGATCGGTCTTGTATTCCTCACAAAGCGGGAACACAGTCGAAGTGTTGACCAATCAAGATCTGAATTTAATCAACAATTAACCCACACTATAGATATCAAACAATGACAAGCAATGTGAAGTTAAAATTTATTTTTAACTCTACATAAAAGATGTATAGCAAGCAAGTATACAGAGAGTTCGAACACAGGGAGCAAAGCAGGGTAGATCAAACAGATGTGTGTGTGTGAAAGTGAAGTGTTGTCTACACTATGCAATGCAAATATTTTTGTGGGTTTTTAATTTTTATATTATATTTCTTTAAATTTTGATTTTAAATTTTGTATTTTGATTTTCTTTTTACTGATTTTGTATTTTCTTTTTATATTTTATGTTTTTATATTTTCTTTTTCAATATAGGAATATATATACAGTATAGGGGAAAGAGAGGATAATGTGTTTATAAAAATATGCAAAAAAACTCAAAACTTCAAAAATAAAATCTTTTTGGTGTTTTTATGATTTTTTACTGTTTTTGTGATTTTTGGGTGTTTTTCAAAATATTTTTGGTATTTTAAATAGGCAAAACAAGGGAAAACAATATATAAACTTGCTGGCCGAAATTAAAATGAGGTTGAAAAATACTAATCAGTACCTAAAATTCCTCAAATTAATTTTAAAATATAGACAATGAAACCAGGAAGACACAGCAACTGAGTTTGTATTTTTGTGATTTTTCTATGATTTTCTAGATTTTTATAAAGATTTTTAGGGTTTTCTAATTTTTAAGATTTTTCTTTTGAAATTTTTAGTGATTTTTGGATTGACACTAATATATGATGAAACACACAAAATATAATTTTTTTGGAATTTTTCAAAATGTTTTTATAATTTTATGGATTTTCTAATGCAAACGGTGAAATAAATGCATGTTTTTGTTTTTTAATATATATCAAAATGCAATAAAAATGCAATGCAAAAATATGGCATGAAAGTGCAAGTAAACAGGAGCTTAACTTGATTTTTGTGGAATTTTTCGAGACAAAATGATGATTTAAACAAATAAAACAAGCACGCAAAAATTTACAAAGCCTGGTAGGGGTATATATGCAAATAGGCAAACATCCAGGGGCAAAGCCACAAAATTTCCACAAAATTTTATACTGAAACTTGCATTTAATAGACTAAATAACAAACACAAAACACGGAAGGGTATCGATACAATTTTCCCCAAACCCTACGCGTGACTGGCACGCGCGTGTGGGGGCCTAACTGTAATATCCAAAATCTTCCAGGGCACGCATGCAAAATATCCAAAAGTTTTACGCTATAAAACAAAATTCTGGGACTAAAGTGAAATAACTAAACCTCAGGGGGGGTCCCTGCAAAATACCCACCCCCTCACGCGCACAGGCACATGAGGTGACGTGGCAAGGGGCCTAAGTGCAAATAAAATAAGTACGAGTGTTTACATGCTAATATTACAAAACTTTTACACTACAGATGAAAGTTTGTGGACTAAATAGTAAATACAAAATGCGCAGGAGTTAAGGTGCAACATACCCCTTGCGCGCGATCCAACGACGGAGACTATGCCACTTATCCACGTGGCGAGCGACGGACGACCGATGACGCTTCGACGATGCACGACTGAGATTAGATCTTCCTAGAACGATCGAACGATGAAGGTGAGGGAGGATCAGACGGATGCTGTGCGATCTGGAGCTTCTCCACGATCTAACGGTGCGGAGGCTAGGACCAAGAACAGCGAAGAACGCCGGCGAGGGCGAGCTTCTCCGCCCGAGATCTCCGGTCTCCGATGGCGGTTGAGCTTCAAAATGGACGTGGAGACTCCTGGAGGTATGCTCTTCCTCCTAGGGGCTTCAAAAGATCACGGCGAAGGCCGAGGTGCTCGCTGGCGGTCGGCGGAGCTGGAGAGCTTCGCGAACTCCGGCGAGGCTCCAAAATGGCCTCCAGGCGCGAATGAACTTTCTTTGACCTGCAAAAAGGATTAAGAGGTCCAGGGCAAACTGCCTGGACCTCAAGATGGTGGCGGCGAGGCGTAACGCGACTTGGGGGTGTTTGGCCGGAGGTGCGCTCCGACCAAGATGAATGATTGGTTGATTCGAGCGATGAACCTTAAGTATTTTTGAGGGTTTTTAATCCTAGAACTAACAGGAATAAAATGCGAATGAGAAATAAGAGGAAGGGGGCCCTCAATGGCCGGAGCCAAAGGAAATGAGGTACCTCGACCGCCGGAGTTGGGGGAGGTGGTGGAGACGCCTCCGACCTCGTACGCCTTGGCTGAAGGGACTACTGTGGAGCTGTCACCTCCAAGAAGCCACAGAGCACAAGAGAGGCGGTGAGGGGTGGACCGAAGGGACTCCAATTTGAATTCAAAGTCGGGGCTCCATTTTATGCAGTTTGACTAAGTGGCTGAGGAGCCCCAAAGATCAAGGCACCCTGATCGCCACAGTGATCCAAAGTCCAAGGTTTCACTTGGACGTGATTCACCGCATAACGAGGAAGAAAAGATGTGAAGAAATCACCACGAAAAAATGCAAGGCGCGGCTGGAAAATCTCAACAAAAGTGGGTGAAAACCCAGGTCTGACAGGAGGCAGGCGGGGGGAGGCAGGCAGTTGACCTAGGGTCAACGCTGACTACCTCCTGGTTGGTCCACGTGGACCAACTAGGAAAAACCCTGCGAAAAAGTTTTGAAAATTAGTTTAAAAAACGAAAATGATTTTATTATTTTTAGGTTATAAAATGAAAAATGTTTATTATTTTCTAAATTATTTTATGGTGATTTTTAATTATTTTTATGAAGTATATTTTTATAAGTTACCCTTTTTTTAGCCCTTATAGGTATAATGTCTATATATTTTATTCCTTTGTTTTTTTATTTTGTGTATTTTAATTTTATTGTTTTTATTTAGTATTTTACAAAATCATAGAATACTTTATATACACACATATATTTTTGTTTTATTTTTTGATATGTTTTGTATATTAAATAAAATCTAAGTAGGTATTGTATAGGTCTGCATATAGGTATTGTATCTATGTATCGGATATACAAGTATTTTTATTTTGAGTTTTCTTCGCATTTTTATTCTGATTTTAATGCACATAATTATTATAAGTAATATTTACAAGATTATAAAAATTTAATAATACAAAAATAATGAATAAAGAATAAATTGAATATTTTAATCAGTATAAATATACAAAGAGGGTCCAAAACTCAACTTTCAAACCATAGCCCCGTCAAATGTGAAACCACTACCATTAAATAGCTTATTGTATTCTATATACAATTAAAGGTGAGTTTGCTGCATTTGGAGTTTTCAGTTGTGAGATACGGGTCTGGGAAGTTGGGATTCTGGATTTTTATTCAGACCATAACTTTTTATCTATGTATTATTTTTCAGTGAAATCAATTTTATATTTTTCTTTATTAAATTATCTACAACTTTCATGTAGAAAGTTTCTTTATTTGGTGTATAAAAAGTGGAACCAAAAATAGGTCCCAAAATGAATAAAGAATGAATAGAATAATATAGGTATTTGACCCTTATCTCCCCGTACTTTATTCCTGGTCGACCTATTCATCAAGATGCCTAGGTCTCGGAGTTTTGTGTCATAAAATATTTACAATATTTTATTCTTTTTCTTTTCTTTTATTTATTCTATAATTTTGGCTTTAATTACAGTATTTTACACACTAATTGGATGCACATGCATGCATGCTAAGATGATGTATTTAATGCTATTTACAGGCATTTGCTAGGGTTTTTGGTGCCAAAATGATAGAATAAAGATGATGAAATGTGGATTCATCAACGACCCACATGGATGGAAGATTACCATTTCTATGGATGCGACGCGTCATGTTACACCATGGATGAGGATATCACAGATTGTACAGATCCCATATCTTTTGATGAAGTTATGTCTTCGTCTGAGTCTGAATCATGGCCGACCTTCATGAGGGATGAGTTGGACTCAATCGAGTGAAATATTGTATGGGAGTTATGTGATTTTCTAGAAGGTAGGCAATCTATAGGATGTAAGTGGATATTCAAGAAAAAGTACCGAGTTGACGGTGCTGTTGACAAATACAAAGCCAGATTAGTTGCCAAGGGTTATACTTAGAAAGCTGGAATATATTTCCAGGAAACCTACTCTCCAGTGGCTAAGTTTGCATCTACTCGAATGATATTAGCCATAATCGCACATATGAATTTCGAATTGTTCCAAATGGATGTGAAGACAACCTTCTTTAATGGAGAATTTAAGGAGGAAATTTATATACGACAACCTGATGGCTCTCAGGTTGAAGGTCTGGAGGAAAGGGTTTACAAGTTAAGAAAATCATTATATGGTTTCAAGCAGTCTTCACGGTAATGGTATCTCAAATTTCATGAGAAAGTTCTCCACTTTGGATTTGTTCCAAATAAATTGGATAATTGTGTGTATGCCATGAAGAGTGGGAGCATGTTTGCAATCATGTCATTGCATGTGGATGACATTCTGCTTGTAGGTAATGACATACAAATGCTCAATGCAATCAAACAAAAATTAAGCAATGAATTTGAGATGAAGGATATGGGTGAAGCATCCTATGTTCTTGGAATACAGATAACAAGAGATAGGGACTCAAGGACATTGAGCCTTAGTCAAGAAAGATATTTGCATATTGTATTAAGGAGATTTGGAATGTAGAACAACACTCCAACTCTAACACCGCTTGTGATGGGAAAGAGACTCAGTAAGAGTTAGTGTCCCGGAAAGGGGAAGAAACCTTTAGATGTATCATATGCACAAGCGGTGGGAAGTCTAATGTATGTGATGATGTGTACTCGACCTGACTTAGCCTATCCACTAAGCTTAGTCAGTAGATATTAAAGCAATTCCGGTCCAACACATTAGGAAGATGTAACGAGGATTCTTCGATATCTGAAAGGGACGGTACATCTGAAACTTGCGTATCAATCAAAATCGCTTGAGGTGGTAGGATACTCCGATGCCGATTTCGGAGGAGATGTTGATGATAGAAAATCCAAATCGGGTTACCTGTTCATGTTTGGTGGTGCAATCGTTTCTTGGGGTAGCAAGAAACAAGGATGTGTATCTCGACATACACAGGAGGCTGAGTACATTGCATGTAGCATGACTGCCACTCATGTTGTATGTATCAGGCATTTTCTAGAGAACCTAAGCCTCGAATTGGTCAAAGGCCCAATTGAAATGTATTGTGACAATCAAGATGCGATAAGCTTGATTAATAGCGGGGCTAATAGTTCTAAAAGGAAATACATTGAAATCCAATATCACTATATACAAGATATAGTGGGGAAGCAAGAAATCACAATAACCTACATACCTACCAGTGACATGTTGGCCGATTCTCTAACCAAGGGAATAGCAACAGGAACATACATTAAACATGTTGGTTTAATGGGACTCTGGAATATATGAGTCAAGGAAGAGGTTTCATAGATAATGACCCTTATATGATAAATGTCCTTCTATATACTGCATTAATAGTGGGAGTATATATGTTTTTTTACCACTTCGATCAAGTGAGAGATGTAGAATGACCGCAGTGACTGACGTGGTCACACAACCACCTCCGGCAGTTGCGACAAGGCCGGGTCTCACGGAGACCCTAACTACTTGGACATGAAGGATGGGGGTGAGGGGTGGACGTGGCAAGGGTTTAGGCCCTATAAATAACCTCCCATGGGGAGGGGAATGAACACACATCAGAAGCTCGCTGATCGAGAGCCCCCATCCCTCTCTACTTCATTCTCTCGTTCTCTCTCGACTAAGAACAAGGAAGAAGCATACCTATACATTCTCAAAATTCAAACCTGGATCCTCTAAAGTGTAGGCATACTTCACTACCACTAGACCACTCCTTAAGTTCAGGAATGGGTTACATTTCCTAATAATCTCGATAGGACCGTTAAGAAATGTAAAACATGACACTCCTATAGCTGAAAAAAGTTCCAAACAGTATTACGACGTACTCTAATGGCCTTGACCATTAGAAATTACCTACTTTCTTGTAGTGATTGATCACCTTGAACAATTGCATGAATTGATCTCTAAGAGCTAGAAAATGGACCCAAAACCTCTCGAACCATGTTGTCCACTAAATCAAAGTAAGCGAATTCCCCTATCCGGACTCATGAATTTCCTCAATTAGATTGTAGATGCTGTCAATCTCAACCATTCACCGTAATTATCAGACTTATGACCACATGCAACCAATCTCTCTATCAGTTGCACTATTTTGTGCCTCTTTGTACAATCTCGATGTCAACTGCTAGTAGTATACTTCGATGACTCTTGTGGATCTCCCTCCAAACAACCACCATTGCTAGTAGTTCTTCATGACTTTTGAGGAATTGTTGCAGTGAAAACACAATCAACTACGACAAAATCACTTGAAGAAGATGCATGCTATAATTATGGTTGCTTACCTCTCATGGCCACACGACAAAATCACTTGAAGAAGATGCATGCTATAATTATGGTTGCTTACCTCTCATGGCCATCGCAGAAGAAAAATCACTAAGAAGATTAAGTACACCTCTCTTTATTCTGAACGTTTCTTCCTCTCTCTCAACTTTGTTTTAAGTGCATGAAACAATGACTCTCTTTATATAATATAGCACGAGTACAATACTCAATAAGGACTTCATATTGAATAAAAATCATTTTTATGAGGATCAAATATAAGTGCTTTAAGACTCACAATCATAATAATGAACTCCTAATCCTAATATAATCACCCCATCCTCAATGAAAATAACAGAAGTGAACAATCACAACTCAATCCAAGAAGTATGGTAAGATTTAATGCGGCACAAAATCAAATCTATATTCCTCTCCATGCCTAAAAGTTTTCTCCTATTCTTGTATATGATCTACCACCATAATCAACCATCTTCATGTTTTTAATGCTCCACAAAACCTAACAAAACCCTGGTACAAAAAATTGTGAAATTCACAGTCATCGAACCTTTAAAATGATTTCTTCGTAATGATGAAAAAAATGAAGGAGAATGTCGAAATAAAACAACACTTTTGGAAGGAAAATTTTGATGACTAGTTTTTTTGGATGGTCAAAAGCCTAGGTTTTGTCTTTAAGTATTCAATATCGTAGACCAAAACTTTTTTGGCAGGCTATTTTCCATATGTATGTGCAGGTAAGGGGTGTACATGGATCAAATTGGAACAGATTTTGGCTTAATTCATGTCCAATCCACATTTAACAGAATTTTGCTTTTTCAGTGCCAAATCAATCCATTAAACATACAATCCAATCTAACCTGATCCGTCGGATCAAAGATTAGATTTGACTGGATTGGATTTTTAATGCTCACCTATTGTCACTTCACAATCTACATCAAGTTTGTAGCGCACTAGGCCATGGTATTTCAAGTTTGTAGCCCACTAGACCTTGTATTTGAATTGTGATTCTTAAATTGATAGTATAGAATCATGGATAAATATAAGAAAAAGGATAGTTACTTTTTGAGAAAGAGAAGAATATATACTTGTTATTGATTTAGTATGGACAATGCAACATTGGATGGAGGAAGGGAATTGAGAGGGAAGGCGCCCACCTAAGGGAGAGGGAGGGACTACGACAATGGATGGAGGGAGGGAAGGCTAGGGACGAGGGAATTGTGGTGCATGACAGAAGATTGGACAAGCGCTCGTAAGAGCAAGAGCGCAAATAGGGTGTTCAAATATATCCGGGCCAACAGGCACCAAGCTTGATCGGTTCATTTTAACCCTGAACTCACGGGTACCTGTTAAAAAATGATGAGTTAGGTACCCACTATACCATGACCCGTGTCCCATTCAAAAAACTCGTTTGAATTAACGGATATCCATGGGTACCCAGTTAGAAGCCTCCATTGCCATTTGATTCAAAAAGATGTACATGGTTAGGTACAAACACAAATACATAAACATTATTTTCATCTTTAAAATAAACATGAATACAAATATAAATATTGATAATTATGAAAAATGTATCATCAAACTGCTAAAAAAATCACCGATATGAAATGGATGCAAATCATATACAGAAAATAATATGGATTAATATGATATAGATTACATTTCTAACCCAATATTTTCTAAAACTTGTATAGAATTACTTTTCGAATTGGCTGTGAACTCATTGATTGCAACTATTCATCTCGTATATGTAAAGATTGAACATAATCGATGTTGGTTCAAAGGTATAATATGACACGTGTGAAATATCTATCTATCTATCTATCTATACATATTTTAAAGTCCGTCAAGTCACGTGACGGTATTAATTTTTCCGCAGAAAATTCTATTTTTACCCTCCGGCTCCAACGATCATCTCCTTTCTACCCTCGCTGAAACCAAGGTATTAACAAATCACCCAGGTGGCTACCGACAACCCTGCCCTCCCTTCGCCCCTCCTCGACTTGATGCCGCCTACTACCATACCAACTCCGCCTCCGTCGATCTACCTCATCGATTACTGAAGACAGATCTTCAACTCCCCTTCGGTTCCACTACTTTCAGTGATAAAAAATTGCTAATTTATACAGATCCACCAAGCACAGAGACAACCGATAGATTTGGGTATGCCTCAACCCGACGGATCACTGGCGATGAGATCTAGACATTCGAGCAGCAGTGCAGAGGGAAAACGACCAACAATCTAAGATTTGCAGCTTACTGCAAGGGGCGCTGCGGAGGGATGTCGAGAAAAATCTCTCTTGCTGAAAGAACTAAATTTTAGCTACAGTAACCATATTATTCAGTTGCTTCATTTTCTACACAGAGTTATTCTTGATGATGCATTTGATCACCAATTTATTATTCTGACAATCAATGACATGTACTCAATAGCAAATAAACATGAAGGTGATGTTTTCTCTTTAGGTGATATGACATTCTTTTAAGATCTCCATATGACCCCAAATTCTATGCAACTATTCATGAGGATGCACTTAAATACATATAATTTTTTGGATATATGAACAGCTAATAAAATACAACGATTAGGATTTCCATCTATATCAAGTTTATTATGAACATTTCCGAGTAATCATTGGTCCACATCTACATGTACATTTAACAGATTGACATGGATTATATGCAATATCTATTTTGTTGAATTCCTTTCATAAGTGTCAATTGTTTTGCAATAAAATTACAAAAAGAGGACAAGTCGACTCAGTCTCTAGTAGAGCTTTGGGGGGAAAACCTAAGGAGCTCTCAACTTGCGACGGTTATTAAGGCCAGGCAATTGGAAGGACATATCCCTTCAATGTCCTACCACCCAACATACGTAGCCGGCCTAAAGGTACATGCAAGACACATACACATGGCGACCATGTTTTATCTCCTTTTTAAGGAAGATCGTGTGTTACAAGATCCACATGGATGATTTACTTTAAACTCCCATGACAACCAAGTATGCCAGTTAGATGGATTAATTTAAGAAGTTTATTTAAGATGGGTTGCAAGTAGGATAACATTTTTCGCTCAATACATATATAAAGAATGCTTGCTACATATTGCAGGTGAAGTGAAGATTCCTCATCTTAATTTGTCACCTAACTACTGATGAATCTGTGATTCATCACTCTTAAAGTTGAAAATAGAACTTCGTCCCCGGGAATTTAGCATCATATTTCCCTTCTTCTTGCATAAATAACATTCATGCGTCAATCCACAAAACACACATTTTAGCATCCATCTTTGCATTAAATAAGAAGCCAATCCTTGCGTAAAATCCACTTGTAAAACATCCACCTAATTTCTTGTATTTATCCCCTTCAAAATAAAATAACACCTTCCTTATGAGATGTACACTATTAATATGAGGAAGAAGGCCAGAGTTCTCTCTTGTAAAATACCCAATGAAGCCCTAAACCCCTTGAACCTTAGAAGACCCATGGCTCTCTCTTACCAACTTCAAATTAGGTCTACTCACCTTCAAATGGATACACATCCAGAGACCTAATGAGACTAATTTCATTCGATTTGGAGCTCGTAGGCAAAAGTTGGGTTTTTGGGCCTCCTTGTATACTGTACATATGTATATTTGTATTTTTGTATCATATTTGGCCTCATCTCCATTTTTGGTCAACATGAAACTTATAAATCTCCTCGAGATCTACAATTTCATGTTTTGAGTTTTTCCAAATTCGACCTCCTTCTCCCTCTAAAACTCATGTCTCCTTTCAGCCACTCACAGCTGATCACGTGGCGCCCTCTGATAGCGTCACATGGCCCGCTCCCGTTGACCTACCCGCCCGCACCCTGGACCATTGGATCTTCATATAGATCTAACAGCCCTGTGATTTCCACGTCCGCTTTAACCCTATACCGTTGGATCAATTTCAGGATCGCATCCTCACTGCCCGATAGCGCCTCATCAGGCTCGCGCCATGTGGCACCCCCCTCAACCATCCGATTCACTCCAGATCTAACATCTTGAACACTTCGCTCTCTTGGCCATCTGCAGATGCAATCTGGACCGTCCGCTGTCGCTGCGATCAGAGTCCACCATGTGGCGCTTTGCAAGCCCTCCGATGTCGTACATTAGATCTTATCCAAGGTGTCGATCTGCACCTCCATCTGGACCATTGGATCGCGAGATCCAACGGTCTAAGACGTCGTTGTCAACCTTCGCTCGCCCTGCGCCCACGTTCTCTACCGTGCAAAAAGGGCCGCCCCCTTTCTATTTTCACCACCTTCCGACCATCCTCTGAGCTCCGCCTCGGAGTAGGAATCTACGCGCTGATCGATCTTGATCCAACAGGACAAGACACGCCACGCGCCGGCCTTTCAGTAGTCGTTCGATCATCCTGATCGCACGGCCAGGAGCCACCCACGTCACCAGATCCGAGCCTCTTCCCCGATCGCTAGGCTCGGATCACCTGAAGCTTCTCCGAGCCAAAGTCGAACTCCAGACCAGCCCGAGCCTCACTCTGAGCCTCTGAAGAACTTCGAGCCTGGGACTCCCACGCGATCCGCACGTGTGTCCTGGGCAAATTGTATCGAGCCACCTGAAGGTTTCCAATATTACATTTCAGTCCCTACCAAGCGACCCCCACGTGAGGAGCACGTGTCTTGTGGAGAAATTGCATCCACCCCCTGCACTATAGGTAATTGCATATTGGTCCCTGTCAGCACGTTTTATTTTCAGTAATTTAAATTCCTGTAATTGCATTTATACTCCTGTCTTTGCACGCATATTTAGGAATTCATATTAATTCATTTTTCAGATTGGAAAATTACATTATGTAGCTTATGTTGTCCTCTTCATTATGTGACACATGGCATATTTTTGTAATATCAGTAGAAGTTTCCATTAATTAAGTGGCTCATTTTTGCTATATTTTGCCCAATTTCACCTCTTAATTGATAGTAATTTCTCTGTAACTCCAAAAATGCCCCAAAAATCACATTAGATATATGATAATTAGTTTCACCTTACCTAAAAATTTCATCTCATTTGCACGCATCTCGAGACATAAATAATTCATTTGGTGAATTTATTAATTAATTTTTAATAGGTTCATTTCACATCAAAATTAAGGTTTGATAATTTTCTTGGATTCCCCTCACCTTCAGGCTTATTTAGGATAATTTTTATTCCCAAAAATCTTGTGATTTGATATTTATTAAAATTAATTTAGTCAAAATCACCTTGCATTCATTTTTTATTCACAGTAATTTTATTTAGTGTCAGAAAATTCCAAAAAATAGCCTAATTTCATCATATTTAATCATCTGGCCAAGTTTCATAATTTTTGGAATTAATTGACCATCTTTCTGAATTAACTTAGAATCTGGCTAGATCTCGCATGTGTCTTGCATAAAAACCGAAAAAACCCAAAAATCATCTCCAGGAAATCAGACTTTGGAACTTGCTGAAAATCTACCTGAGGAGACAGCTGCCTCCCTGAGTTCGGCCTTGGGCTTGCCCAAGTAAAATAAAAATTACCGCTCGAGAATAACTTCCTTTAATTAAAAGTGGTTTTTGATCTGCTTTCATTATCCGACTGCAACGAACATTCTTAATTAATTTGAACATTAATCTGCTCGAATTAACAAGGGTAGTGGGAAGGCATTTCAAAATGGTGCCGTTGCCGGGGAGGCACGACTTAGGTTAATTTGCAGTAAAATTCTGAGTGTTTGATTTCCTATCCCTGGGTAGTCTGACCCCCGGTTTTCTCATGTATATTTTTCTGTCCTTTAATTCTTGTATTTTTGTGTCGTTCTCTATCTGACCTCAATTATTTCTGTGTGAGGAACGCGAGGAGTCAAAGACGCTTCGAGGAGCCTACATTTTAATTTGTTTGAGTGATTTGAGAGAACTTGTATTTTTTATTCATTTCTTTTTCGCATCATTTCCAGCAGTTCCCGTTTGGGTTCTCGTGAGTGTAAACATAGTGAAACTGAGTCCCTGTCTGCTGTGTGGTTTGATTTTTAAAATAGGATTGCACTAGATGCTCCTCGAGCCACTCTAGGGTTTGCTTGCACTCGTAATCTTTAGGACCACACAACCACTTAAAAGATGCACTTAGACCACAGATCTAGTCAAATCAACCTGTGCTTCACTCGCTAATAGAACTGCTTGTCTAGGAGCGGATTTTATTGCCTGCATTTGCATATAGTGTAAAAAGATTTCAATTCTGTTCTGCATCCTGCATAAAAAGAGAAGGGATCACTGTAAGTCTTCTTAACTCAGCATATGCATCATCGTTTTTCGTGCATCGGTTTTTCTCGATTTTCCCCTCTATTTTTCAAACTTAAATTAAACAGAAATTGGGACTGGATGATAAGTGTGCTATGTGGTTGGACTAACAAGTGAGAACTTAACTTAAAACTGGGACTGCTAACACTATTGACCCAAAAAATTCAATAAAATTGGAAAATCTATTTGCGGGAGACTAATCCTCGACCTTGTTTTCAGGCTAGGTGAGGGTACTTGAGTGTGTGTGAACACCTTAAGGCAGAGCCCAAATCCCCGCCTTCCATTTCACGGGCCAACTGATCCTAGCAAATATCATGAGTTTAGTATTTTTAGATTCACTGACTAGTACCAAGTAGCCTCCGCCTGTTCACGGGTAGTCAGGGGTGAACCAGCGGTACATCGCGGCAAGTTGCTAGTAATCCTTCGGGGCGAAGTTCCAGCCTTGTCAGCCTCTGCCTGCTTGCAGGTAGATAGGGGCATGGTCTTTGAGTCCATCAACTTGGGATAGGAGCGAAGAAAGGAAGGACCAGCGGTATCTTAGGCGACAGGTTAAACATGGAAGATGCATCTGGCTCTGAGTCGACTTCCCTATAGGCCGCGTAAATCCTTGCTATCTTGCTTGAAAATTTACAC
This sequence comes from Ottelia alismoides, assembly GCA_037367405.1. Lineage (NCBI taxonomy): Eukaryota > Viridiplantae > Streptophyta > Magnoliopsida > Alismatales > Hydrocharitaceae > Ottelia > Ottelia alismoides. Next base: position 560,602 of record JAZKJV010004441.1, on the reverse strand, counting down.
TTAAAATTAACAAGATTAATTGGACTCGGTTTTGAGTCCTTCACTGTGTTGAGTGTGAACCCAAGGTCTTGGATTGTCTTGCTCGCTTCAGGTAGGAGTAAAATCCTATCTTTACTTAGAACTCCCGATTCTTCTCGCCAATTCAAGATGACTGACTGGGGGAATATCGACACTTTATTCGCCAATCTCTCTTTGAGTCCTCCAAGAAAATCATCTTCACCGGACCAAGCGCAACTTGGACCACCCAGAGCTCATGACCCTCTTGAGTTCTGGATCCCTCACACCCATGGTGGTTACTCTCAAACCAACCCTTTCCTCTCCTCTTAGCTTACCGAGGAAGACCATCGCCTCGGTAAGAATCTCTTCCTTGATCTATCCTCTAATCCAGATCATTTCCATTTCCCAGGACTAGAGGACAAGATGCCACCAAAGCTACCCCCAGATGAGGAAGAACACCACGATGACCCACTCCAGCAAGTCTTGGCTCGTCTCGCCACAGCCGAACAACGGAATGCAGATCTTACAACAAGAATGGGACAAATCATTGCAGCAAGAGGAATCGACCGACCAATGGTTTATGCCTATAACACAGCAGAGAACGAGATGCAAAGTTGGTTGGCACCAGCGGATCCCCCCTAAGCATTCGAGCTCAAGCCCCACTTCCTTAGCCTGCTATCGAAGTTCAACGGAAATGCCAATGAAGAACCATATGCCTTCCTCGGAGACTTCGAGCTGGTTTGCAACAACCTTAGTCATCCTAGGGTTGGGCAGGATTACATTAGATTGAAGGCCACCCCATTTGCCTTAGGAGATAAGGCAACACATTGGCTGAAGAACTTAGGGGTGATATGTACAACCTGGATGCAGTTCAAGGACCTATTCCTGAAGAAGTTCTACCCCCTCAGTAGAACTAATCAAATGAGAACGAAGATCGCTAGTTTCTCTCAGGGACCCAGTGAACCATTCCATGAAGCCTGGGATAGGTTTAATGACCTAATTCAGAAATGTCCCTGTCATGGCATTTCTAAGGCGATCTTAGTCCAGACCTTATTCTGTGGCATGACCCCGAAGATGCAGGGGTTAGTAAGTGCCACCTGCAGAGGAAGCTATCTGAATAAGAATGAGAATGCTGTATGGAAGATACTAGAGCAGATGGCGGAAACAGGCAGGTCGCAGGCCACAAGGACCTATCAGTTGTCTCCCTCAATCCTATCCAACGAGACAACCCGGAGGACTGTAGCGGATTTGACAGAAGACCTCATTCCCAGCATGGGGATGATTGCTGATAAGTTAACCATGGTCTAGCATATCCACAAGAGGGTCACTGACCTTGAGTCTCTCTCACGTCTGCCAAAGCAAGTAGAGGAACTTACTGAGAATGTAGCCAAGATAAAGCTACCTGCCCCTTCTGTACCACCTGTACATGTACATCGAGTCCATCTTGTACAAGAACAGGTACAGGGGCCTCAGAGTAGTTGGGTAGAGGATTAGACTTACACCCAGCAGGATCAGCATGCACCCCCGCAAGTGGAGACCAGATACGAGGAGCCTCCGCAGGTGTTCGAGATCAATGGGTTGTGGTACAGCCGTGACCCCGTCGGTAGACAGTCGGGGATGGGGAACGGTCAACCTCATCGACCTTCCCCAGCTTACCAGGAAACCAGCTCCGTCCCCGCACCACGCTTCGTTCAGTCCAGGACCGAAAGAGGGTACCAGCCTCAGCAGCACCAGCAGCACCAATGCACATTCCACTCAGGCCAACAGGGCCCGGCACCGTCCTATCAGTAGCAGCATCGGCACGACCAGTACAGAACCTCATCCGCAAGTCAGCATCAGCAAGTATAGCCCACCGAATTGGAGTCCCTCACCCTGGCGATCCAGACCCTGTCTGATAGGGTCCAACAGATCCAGAATGACTATCTGGATGTGAGAACCGATCTGAATCATGTTTCTCGTACCCAGGATCAACAGATGGCGCCAAGGACCCCAATTCCCGCCTAGGTTCAGGCTAACCCAAACAACCTAAATCAAGGCCAGAACCGACCTCGTGATCAGGTATACTATTCATATAAGTCTTCATCTGAACATGAGATCCTTTCGTACGATAATGTAAATCATATGCCCCTCAGGAGCGGAAGGACCATGATCGTACCTGATCGAGCACGGGCATCGAAGGAAGGAGCCGCCAAGTCTCTACCTAAGGAGAACTTGGAGGAAGAAGAGGAGCAGCACCACCATCATCACCGCCGGCAGAAGAAGAGGATTTTTGGGTCCTCGAAGCAGCAAACCCACACCAGTAGAGAGTCCGACGAAACCGACGAAGAGCCCGCACCTCCATCTGAGGAGGATCATCCAGAAGTCGCGGAAGATGCATCACCGTTTTCGCAGCAGCATTTTACTTTTAGTTAGAGTCAGAGTCCGAGTCTGTTTCAGAGTCCGAGTCTTGTACAGAACTCAGTTCCCGCTTTGAATGAAAATCAGTTTCAGAAGCTGAGTTGGAGACAATAATCCCTTTCCCCCGAGCTCTTACGGGTGGAAAGAAGAAAACTAAAAAAAATCCAAAAAGATGACCCCGAGATGGCAGAGTTTTGCAATAAGTATATCAAGGTCACAATCCCCTTTAACAAGTACGTGAAAATGACTCCTGCATTTCAGAAATACCTTAAGGTGAGATGCACACCTACGAGGGTTAGCAGGAAGACCAAAAGCCGTGTTGAGAAACACGTTCTGTCAGTAGCCACAACTTGTGCAATAAAGAACTCGTTTCCAAAGAAACGAAGAGACATGGGTGCACATTATGTGGTGAGTCATGTCGATGACATTACCTTTGCACGCACTCTCCTAGACAACGGATCCTCAATTAACTTAGTGCCTACAACCCTTTATGAGCGACTTAATCTTGGACCTCTTAGGAAATCCAGAGTCCTCCTGCAGTTCGCTGATAAATCAACCAAGAGGTCCCAAGGAGAATTGAGGAATGTTGTAATCAAAGTCGAGGGTCAAGAATATATGGTGGACTTCACTGTCCTAGATATGGAAACCCCTCATAATTGGAGAGATTCCCAGATCATCTTAGGCAGACCCTTCCTTAAGACTGCAAGGGCCTTGGTTGATTATAAGATCAGGAAGATCCAGTTCAAACTCCAGGCGGAGATGAGGAACTTGAGATGAAGCAAATCAGATGGCAGAGACCAGATTCCGAATCCAACACCGAGTACTCTTCATCCGAAGCAAACCGCGATCATGTAGACACAGTTGGGCCATGGAAACAGAACCCAGCCAGCATCGATGAGTCCCTCCCCTCCGAAGATGATCGAGTGCATGAGTCAGTTTGCGAGGTCCTTAAAAACGAGTACAGCTCAGAACCTGCATCTCCCTACATCTTCTATGACTTAGAGGCCCAGCTAGGCCTGTAAGTCCTTCCCTCTTTAGGACAATAGGAAGATGAAGATGACGAGTCGGAAGTGGCTTTTGCTGATCGCATGAAGACCTTTGACGATCTGACTCCAGAGCCGAATAACTTGGTGGCAGCAATTACAGAGAAAGATCCAACCACTTCCAACACTGAGCCATATTCGATTGAGTCAGATTTCCTAGATGATCACACCTTACCTGAGCTCAAACCTTTACCCACAACACTGAAATGTGCCCTTCCTTGCGGGTCAAGAGAAGAAATATCCGGTCATCATCAGTTTGCGATTGACCGAGATGCAAGAATCTCGCTTGCTAGAGATCCTGGAGAAAAATCGTAAGGCGATAGGCTGGAGCATTTCTGATCTCCATAGGATAAATCCAGCTCTGTGTTCGCACCATATCTATTTGGAGAATGAAGCCAAACCCTCTCGTGAATTCCAACATCGTTTAAATCCAAATTTACGAGAGGTAGTGAAGAAGGAAATAGAGAAATGGTGCAACGCGAGTTTCATTTATCCCATCTCCGACTCGAAATGGGTGGCCCCGATCCATGTGGTCCCGAAAAAGTCAGGAATTCAGACGACCACCAACGAGGATGGAGAGGAGATCGTGACGCGAGTGCCCACGTCGTGGTGCGTCTGTGTGGATTACAGACGCTTGAATGTCGCGACGAAGAAGGATCATTTCCCCTACCATTCATTGATCAGATCCTAGAGAGACTAGCAGGGAAAGAATTCTTCTGTTTCTTGGATGTGTTCTCGGGATACAATCAAGTACATATCTCAGGAGGACCAGGAAAAGACCATGTTCACATGCCCCTTTGGTACCTATGCTTTCAGGCGCATGCCCTTTGGGTTATGCAATGCTCCGAGTACTTTTCAAAGATGCATGATTGCTGTATTCGCTGAAATGGTCGGCAAATTCTTGGAAGTCTTCATGGATGACTTTTCGGTCCACGACGATTCCTTCGATTCCTGTCTTAGGAATCTAGACCGAGTCCTCAAACGCTGTTGTGAGGTTAATCTGGTTCTCTTCTGGGAGAAAAGTCACTTCATGGTGACGGAGGGCATTGTGTTGGAGCATGTCATCTCCAAGAGAGGAATGGAGGTTTACCCTGCCAAGGTGGATGTGATCAGACGACTCCAGCCACCAACCAACATCAAACAGTTGCGGTCGTTCCTCGGGCATGTCGGATTTTATCGGAGATTCATTAAGAAATTTTCTAAGATTGCTCGACCGCTAACTGAGCTTTTAGGTAAGGACATGGAGTTTGTTGTTGATCACAAATATCTTGAGGCCTTTAAGTTATTGCAAGGAATGATCATGGACGCACCTATCCTACAAGCTCCAGATTGGTCTCTACCTTTTGAGATCATGACGGATGCCTCAGAATTTGCTGTTGGGGCTGTGTTAGGACAGAGAAGGGATGGCGTCCCGCTTGCAATCCACTACGTAAGCAAAGTGCTTGATACTGCTCAGCGTAACTATACAGTTACGGAAAAGGAGATGCTTGCGGTAGTGTTTGCCTTGGACAAGTTCAGATCTCACTTAATTGGATCCAAGGTAATAGTGTTCACTGACCATACAACGTTACGATACTTGATGGAGAAGAAAGACGCAAAGGCGCATCTTCTTAGGTGGATTTTGCTTATCCAGGAGTTTGATTTGGACATTCGTGATAAACCTGGAAAGAAGAACGTAGTAGCCGATCATCTCTCTCGTCTCGAAGATATCAATTCTCCCGAGGATTCACCAATTCGAGACTCCTTCCCTGATGAGTCGATTTTTGTTGTCGACTCACTCCCATGGTATGCCAATATCGTGAACTATCTTGTCTCCAAGAAGATTCCCGAGGATTGGCCCAAGAGCCACATTGACCGACTGAAGTTGGATGCTAGACACTATCATTGGGAGGATCCGATCCTTTTCTTCGAAGGACCGGATTGTGTCTGGAGACGGTGTATTCCTCAGGAGGAATACCAGAGTGTCCTTTCTCTATGCCACAGCTTGGAGGCAGGAGGACACCACTCCGGGAAGAGGACAACATGGAAGGTACTTCAGTGTGGCTTTTACTGGCCGACTCTGTTTCGCGATGCCATCACCTTTGCGAAGTCGTGTCCAGTATGCCAGAGAATGGGAGGAACTATTGGTTCCAAGGATGAGATGCCAATGAGGTCTGTCATCATTTGTGATGTCTTTGACACTTGGGGCATCGATTTCATGGGCCCATTCCCTGTTAGCCACGGATTCGAATACATCCTTTTGCGGTAGATTACCTATCGAGGTGGGTGGAGGCTATCCCGACCCGAGCAGCAGACAGTAGGACTGTCTGTAAATTCATCAGAGAGCACATCATCTTTAGGTTCGGGATCCCCAAAATGATGATATCAGATGGGGGTAGCCACTTTGTAAATCGGGAGGTGAAGAAACTCCCGAAGGACTACGGCATCGAACACCGTGTCGCTAGCCCTTACCACCCACAGACTAATGGAATGGCTGAGGTGTTGAATCGGGAGGTGAAGACTATATTGCAAAAGCTTGTCCGTCCATACAGGAAGGACTGGTCTCAGATCTTGGATCAGGTCTTATGGGCGTATAGGGCAGCTTACAAGACACTGTTAGGAACCTCCCCATTCCGAATGGTATTTGGAAAGCTATGCCATTTGCTCGCAGAGTTAGTGCATAAATTAGAATGGGCAATCAAGAAGGTCAACTGGAACACACACCTTGGGCAGAAGTAGAGAGAAATGGATCTGAATGAGCTCGTGGAAGTCAGAAACCGCACATATGACAACAATTTGGTGTACAAGGACAAGGTGAAGTGTTGGCATGATAGATATATCAGACGAAAGACCTTTGTTCCTGGACAGAAGGTATGGTTGTTTAGTGCTAGGCTGAAGATCTTCCAAGGCAAGTTGAAGTCCAAGTGGACATGCCCATTTTTCGTCCGTACGGTGCATGATAGTGGATGTGTCGAGATCTTAGATCTCGCAGATGACGCATCGACATTCCTAGTGAATGGACAACTATTGAAGCATTTCATCGAATCCAATGAGCAGTTAGTTCATTTGAGGAGATTGTATTTATGCGCGAGACAGATTCAACAGATACACCTCGAGCCGCGCATGAGACCTTGAGCAATGAGCTCTAGCCATCGGCAACATCTTATAAGATTCAGTCCACGATCTGTGTATATAGCCATCATTCTTTGCTCATTCTGCCCTCTTCCTCTCGCGACTCTAGTAACTCATCCCAGCTTCATCTATCTCTATCTTGGACTATATTTAGGATGATCGAATCCTAAGTATAGGGGGGATGAGTCACCTGAGTCTGTTCACTGTACATCCTCCAAATCGCATCGATCCTCATACTCACTTATGTCCTATACTTAGGCTGCCCTGAGCCTAAGTATAGGGGGGACCGATGCCCACCTTATATATATATTCATCCCTTTCTCTTCTTGACCTCGTCCGTCCCATTTTTGTCTTCTTCTACACTTAGGCAGTCAGAGCCTAAGTATAGGGGGGCGGAGCGACTTCTATACATTTTATAATTTTAGCTCTCCTACTTTTAGCACGAGCTATGTCTTTTTGATCGCTTTTCGTGCTCTGAGGACATAGCACACGCTAAGTATAGGGGGGCGTATATATATTACATATATACTTTACCCATAGCTCGTATTTTCACGTATTTTTGTATATATTACGCAATAATTACGGGTTGGGTAAAATTCGGAGAAAATTTTTTGTAAGATATGCTTATATAAGCTGTATAATACTCTTGTAAATTATTGTAACATAGGAGGTATATCAAATAATAAATAATAATAATAAAAGTGAAAAATTCACAGGTTTCTTATTTATTCTTGCATATCATCAGAAAAGAAAGAAAAAGAGTCTTGCATTTCATAGCATGTCATTTGTATCTCATCTGCATATGCAAGATGAAAAGCTAGTGGGTTCTGAACCAAGTTATGAGTAGATATTGAGGATGTACTTGATTTGACCTTAATCCACCTAATTTTAGAGGAACCTTATAGGAACTGGAGTTAAGATTTTTCAGGTCAAGTGACTTAATTCTTTGAGTCCGCAAGTCTATGTTCACATGTCATCTTGATTAGTCTAAGTAGAATATCTCGTGCACATGCATGATTCTTTTAGACAGTGACCTAACTTGAACAAGCACAATGCACGTAGCTCTTCATTGATGAGATGGTGAGGAGGTAGAATCCTTTAGCTTGGAGTAGCACACGGGTGGAAACATCCGTCCTCCTCTAGGGAGGGTAGTGCATCTCAACCTAGTCTGGTGGTGTTGAAGTCTGAGGACGGGACGCTGTGGGTTGCAATAATGCTTCAAAAGAGGGATAGTCTACTGGCTCAAGAGGAAAAACTCCTGATGTACATGCTGCACCTTGTATATAGTGCCAAAAAAATTCAGACAGGTCCAAGTGAAAATAAAATACCTGTCGGAGTATGTATATTAGCAAAGAAAATGCAGCTGGATGACTTGGCTACACTGGTTAGGCATCCCGGGATAGGTAGCTACACTGGCTACCATCCATTCTTTTCTCTATCCCCTTTTCTCGAGCTGGTCGCACTTGAACTTAGAAGGGAATATCCCGCTCCTCGAGGAAAGAGGTATTGGACTGGGTTATTTGAGTTACCTTGTTAGAGAAGGCTGGTCCTGAGCCATTTTTGATGTGGAGAGCTATTTATCACTTACACAGTACAAGTAAGAATCATAGTCATTAGAAATTTGCGTTTGAGGATTTATTCTGACCTGACTATTGAGGCGTCTTAAATAGAAGACTTGTGGAACTTGAAGTCTGTTAGATCTTAAAGTTCAGATCCAAATAAGGTTCCTCCCCACAATTAATCCAAAGGTCGAGTCAAGCTCCATTTTCAACTTTGTTCATGACCTTGGTATGGAACCCAAAATCATTTCACTCTTGCATTTCATTTAGTTGCTCGGGGACGAGCAAGGTTTAAGTATAAGGGGTTGATGAATCTGTGATTCATCACTCTTAAAGTTGAAAATAGAGCTTTGTCCCCCGGGTATTTAGCATCATATTTCCTTTCTTCTTGCATAAATAACATTCATTCATCAATCCACAAAACACGTATTTTAGCATCCATCTTTGCATTCAAATAAGAAGCCAATCCTTGTGTAAAATCCAATTGTAAAACATCCACCTAATTACTTGTATTTTATCCCCTCCAAAATAAAATAGCACCTTCCTTATAAGATGTACACTATTAATATGAGGAAGAAGGCCAGAGTTCTCTCTTGTAAAATACCCAATGAAGCCCTAAACCCCCTGGACCTTAGAAGGCCCATGGCTCTCTCTTACCAACTCCAAATTAGGTCTACTCACCTTCAGCTGAATACACATCCAGAGACCTTTAAAATAAGACTAATTCGTTCAATTTGGAGCTCGTAGGCAAAAGTTGGGTTTTTGGGCCTCCTTGTATACTGTACATATATATATATATATGCATTTTTATATCATATTTGACCTCATCTCCATTTTTGGTCAAGATGAAACTTATAGATCTCCTCGAGATCTACAACTTTCATGTTCTGAGTTTTCCCAAATTCGGCATCCTTCTCCCTCTAAAACTCATGTCTCCTTTCAACCACTCTCAGCTGGCCACGTGGGGCCCTCTGATCGCGCCATGCGGCCCGCTCCCGTTAACCTACCTGTCCGTATCCTGGACCGTTGGATCTTCATGTAGATCCAGCGGCCCAGTGATTTCCACGTCCGCTTTAACCCTATACCGTTGGATCAATTCCAGGATTGCATCCTCACCGCCCGCTAGCGCCTCATCAGGCTCGCGCCACATGGCACCCCCTCAACCATCCGATTTACTCCAGATCTAACGGCTTGAACACTTCGCTCTCTTGGCCATCCGATCGATTTCCAGATGCAATCTGGACCGTCCGCTGTCGCTGCGATCAGAGTCCACCACGTTGCGCTTTGCAAGCCCTCCGATGTCGTGCCTTAGATCTTATCCAAGGCGTCGATATGCGCCTCCATCTAGACCGTTGGATCACGAGATCCAAAGGTCGAGACGTCATCGTCAACCTCCGCTCGCCCCGCGCCCACATTCTCCACCGTGCAAAAAGGGCCGCCCCCTTTCTATTTTCACCACCTTCCGACCATCCTCCGAGCTCTGCCTCGGAGTAGGCATCTACGCGCTACACTCTATTCACCCCGACGATACATTCCATCCTCCACCGCCGCCAGCTCCGCCACCTTGGCGGAGCTCGATCACTGGACCACCTGCATCGCCGCTCAGGCCTCACACCTCATTCACGCTCACTCCACATCCATGTTGCACGCCTCGGCTATCGATATAACCCCTTGAAGGTACTTACATCTTGATTGGTCGGAGGCTCGTCGGAGCTGTATGCGAGCTCCTCCGCCACCGAGCTCCAGAGCACCTCCTTCCCCCCTGAGATGACCGGACGCTTCGCCCGCCTTCCACGCATCTTTCGAGCTTCGCCAGAGTCTCCAGCGTCCCTCGCGACGACGGGAGGACAATGCAGAGCTGGCTCAGCCTCGCCGGAGCCCAGCCTTCTCCTCCGCAGGAGGCGGAGGGTCGTTGGGGACGACAGCCAGCAGCCGTCCGATCATCCTGATCGGACGATCAGGAGCCATCCACATCACCTTCTCCCACAACCGTTGGATTATCCCTGATCCTACGCACCTGATTACGCCACGTCGCCCTCTTCATCGGACTCCAAGGACCGTTGGATCGATCTTGATCCAACGAGACAAGACACGCCACGCGCCAGCCTTTCAGCAGCCGTTCGATCATCCTGATTGCACGGCCAGGAACCACCCACATCACCAGATCCGAGCCTCTTCCCCGACCGCCAGGCTCGGATCACCCGTAGCTTCTCCGAGCCAAAGTCGAACCTCCAGACCAGCCCGAGCCTTACTCCGAGCCTCTGACGACCTTCGAGCCTGGAACCTCCACGTGATCCGCACATGTGGTCTGGGAAAATTGCATCGAGGCACCTGAAGGTTTTCAATATTACATTTCAGTCCCTGCCAAGCGACCCCCACATGAGGAGCACGTGTCTCGTGGAGAAATTTCATCCACCCCCTGCACTATAGGTGATTGCATATTGGTCCCTGTCAGCATGTTTTATTTTCAGCAATTTAAATTCCTGTAATTGCATTTACACCCCTGTCTTTGCACGCATATTTAGACATTCATATTAATTCATTTTTCAGTTTGGAAAATTGCATTGTGTATTAATTAAGTGGCTCATTTTTGCTATATTTTGCCCAATTTCACCTCTTAATTGATAGTAATTTCTTTGTGACTCAAAAAATATCCCAAAAATCACATTAGATCTAGGATAATTAGCTTCACCTTGCCTAAAAATTTCATCTCATTTGCACGCATCCCGAGGCCTAAATAATTCATTTTGTGATTTTTTTAATTAATTTTTAATAGGTTCATTTCACATCAAAATTAAGGTTTGATAATTTTCCTGGATTCCTCACTTTCAGACTTATCTAGGATAATTTTAATTTAGTCAAAATCACCTTGTATTCATTTTTTTATTCACAATAATTATACTTAGTGTCAGAAAATTCCAAAAAAATTAGTGTAGCCTAATTTCATCATATTTAATCATCCGGACAAGTTTCATAATTTTTGGAATTAATTTGACCATCTTTCTGAATTAACTTAGAAACTGGCTAGATCTCGCATGTGTCTTGCATAAAAACCGAAAAAGACCAAAAAAATCATCTCTAGGAAATCAAACTTTGGAACTTGCTGAAAATCTACCTAAGGAGACAGTTGCCTCCCTGAGTTCGACCTTGGGCTTGCCCAAGTAAAATAAAAATTACCGCTTGAGATTAACTTGCTTTAATTAAAAGTGGTTTTTGATCTGCTCTCATTATCCGACTGCAACGAACATTCTTAATTAATTTGAACATTAATCGGCTCGAATTAACAAGGGTAGTGGGAAGGCATTTCAACTACGAAAATCTCCAACTATGATCCTTGATTTATCCATTTTAGTCTCAATTGACTATGAAAAGCTCATTATTACGTTGCACTCTCTTCTCCTAAGAGCATTTCTTTACTCTCCCCTACCTTTTCATCAATGTGAAGATTAAAGCACCAAAATAACTTAGTTCTTACCATACATAGTTTTTCAACGATCATAATGAATTGCAGACCAAGAAGTCACATAAAACATCTCAGGAACTAAATATCAAGATCACCAATTCTCTGCAACACAACGGTCCTATTATGGTGAACGGTCAATCCTTTTTTCTAATTTGAAGACCTGTCCATCCATTTTCTGAAAAATCTGGACCTATACTGTGCAGTGGGTCCATTAAAAATTAATAAGAAAAAGAACTGAAATAAAGCAAAAGACACAACACATAAGCATAGTTAAACAATATTTACAAATAAATCATCTCAAAAGAAAAATATCTTTCAAGAACAAAATGTACAACATTACATAACCTAAATGTACCGTCTTTTTGCAATAAAATCTTCTCCAAAAAACTACCACAACGCAACCAAGTTATCAACTTGATCAAAACAATTATCCCACTCCACCCCTCACCTCATGATGCCCCCCTCACCTACCGACGCCCTACTCCCCTTCTGCTCTCCTTCACGTGCTTTTCAGGCTTAAAGTTAAAGAATCACATTAGAAATGAGTAAAACTGGAAATTTGCTCCACAAATGTTCAATACAGCAAAATAATCGGTATCACATAACACCCCAACAAAATAGAGCAGCAAGTGATCAGGAAAAGCTGGGTTGCAAGGAAGCTCACCTCGATTCGAGGGTATACTAATACATACATTTTTTGCTGATTATTTTTTTATGTCATCAGCATGTCTACATTATTTCTTGACGAATAAAATTCATACAGATCATTCTAGCAAAATTCTCATTTTTTTCCTTTACTACTATTGTTCTTGAGTATATTTTATTTTTCAGATATAATGTCGAAATCAATTGATTCACATTGTTGATATATTACTCATTCCTAATGCAAATGTGACCCGTAACTATTTCTCTAAAGATGATCTTCTTTATATGTTAACTACCATATACATAGGGATTTTAATCCGATATGAACATATTCTATACGGATACGGATACAGAGAGAAATACTGGTATTTAATTATATTATTTTATTATATCTGTATGACTTAGATGGTACAACTTTAGCTTTGCTTACAATTGGTTAGGTATAAGATCCCTTAATTTGTTTAATGAAATGAAAAGGATAGCGGATAGGTGCTTCAACTGTGAACTGTCAAGACATAAAATTAAGGGTTTCACAACGCTGACGTGATGTGGTTATAAACCGTTTACTTAACACCTGTATTGGAGTTGCTGATAATTACTTGTAGGGCTTTTATCAGTTGTGCTCCTCTGAGATATTGCAGTATCAGTTATATCCTTATCTTTTTGGGAATATCAGTTGTGCACTCAACTTCTTGTCGTTCTCTCACTTGTGCCTCTCCGTTAGTTTAACCGTCAATGATTTGACTTAACCATGATTTTTTCAAATCATGATGCAATTAAGAGAGGTATAATTGTCCAGACTTATTCTTCATCTCATTCCTCCTCCATTTGTTCTTCTTCCTCTCTTCATAATTTCTCTCTCTTAATTACACCTTCATGCATCCATAAAATCATTAAAATTTGTGCATTTTCACGGATATATCACTCATTGCGGATCAAATGGCAACTTTTATTACATTTTTATGAACTTTCATGAATCAATTAATAAAAAATTTATCTTAAACAAACAAATGCTGAATGTTGGAGGTGGAGGAGGGGGCAGGCTGGGGACAGAGAGGTCATCGGCCTGGGAGGAGGAGGGAGGCTGGGGCAGAGGAGGACGTCGGCTGGGGGCGGAGGAAGGACGGAGCGGAGTAGGAGGGAGGCTGCAGGCTAGGGGCAGAGAGGTCGTCGACCTAAGAGGAGGAAGGAGGATGGGGGCAGAGGAGATCGTCGGCTAGGGGCGAAGGAAGGACGGGACGGAGGAAGCGAGAGGTCAGGGCGGAGGGAGGACATGGAGGTGGGGGTTGGCATGGGAGCGGCAAGGGGTGGGGGGAGCTTGAAGCAGGGGGTCGGGGTGGAGAGAGGACCTGGAGGTGCGGGTTGGCGCGGGGGCGGTAGGGGGTGGTGGGGAGCTCGAAGCAGGGTGCGGGGGAGGTCGGGGCGGAGGGAGGACCTAGAGGTGCGGGTTGGTGCGGGGGCGGCAGGGGGGTGGCGCGGGGCGGCAGAAGGGAGGAGCTCTGGGAAGGTGGACGGGCTCGGGGCATGGGCGGGGGTAGGGGAGGCACGAGCAGTAAGGGGGGAGGTCGGGGCAGGGGCGGGAGGAGATTGGAGGATGGGGCAGAGAAGGGGGCAGGTTGGGCGGAGGAAGGACGGGGCGGAGGAGGGACCAGGCTGGGGTGGAGGAAGGAGGTCGTCGGGAGAGGAGCTGCGAGTGGAGGGCGACCAACCAGGGGTGGGGGAGGAGTTCTGGGTGGAGAGGGAGGAAGAGGAGGTTGGAGGAGGAGGAAGAGGATGGGGGAAGAGGAGGAAGAAGAAGAGGATGAGGAAGAGGGTGACAAAAGACCATTGAACCTTTTTTAAAAATTAATTCCGCTTATGTCCTCAAAGTTAACATCCATTTGCACCGTGGGTGGACGGCAACTAACCTAAAGAGCACAAGTGATAGAACGAGAAGAAATCATGGACACAATTGATATTCCCAAAAAGATAGAGGCATAACTGATATTGCAATATCTCGAAGGAGCACAATTGATAAAAACCCTTACTTGTAAGCACTTTTTATCTTTTATTAACACCGGAAAAATTAAAAGAAAAACCCCGATGATGATGTATTGGGATAAACACGAATTCCACTTTTCACGTACAAAGTTCATTTCAAAGATAAGTCAGACTAGTATGTCGTATTGCCGAAATATCGGTATCGCTAATGTGACGAAATGACGAATTTCATCCATATCTATACTTTCTCTGGTGTTCACTGTATTAATTTGGGGCCGAATTCGGTGAAATGTTGGTGATATTTTGCCGACATCAACAAAAAATACAAATTTCAAAAATATAACGTTCAGTTTCCATTTTGGATTTTGCGTAGAAAAGATGAGAGAACATTAAAAGATCTGCTCAAAAAAGCTAAATGCCTTGCATATAAGATATATAAATATTACTTGTTGAAACATGCATCCATATCGAAACATTTCAAATACGAAAGTAGCAAACCTCTCTAATATTCTCATTCGAGACTCTTCTTTCTGTGCTGCCTCCTATACGATGGCTTTACTAACACACAACGTATGTATACGAGTTCGTTGTCGAACGCCACCACCAATACCCTGTAGTCCTAGTCAAGGTTTTTGAAACCGAACCGGACATCGAACCGGAAACCTTGTTGAAATGGTCAGATCGTGTCGAACCATGTAATCAAACCGGTTCAACCGGATGATGACGTCATCATTATTTAAAACCGGATTAAATCGGACCGGTGAAAAAAAGTGGTTGAACCGGCTAATTAAACTGAAATGAAATTATATATATATATAATATACACTTAATATACTTGAGATATATATAAAATACATAGATAATGTATATATTTCACACTATACATAAAATATTTTTCTTATACACCATCAAATATCATACATATCATATATATATATATATTATTTGGACTAGATGTTCTATAACATGATAATAGTTTACTTATTTTTAAAACCCAACACTTGCAAAAGGTTGTGTTAGTGTAGTTGGTTGGAAGTGTGAAATAGGTAACCAAAGGTCATGGGTTCAACTCCCACTATCAACAATATTTTTAAATAATTTAAAAATTAAATGCGCCGGGTCAAAAAAATAGGTTGAACCAGGCGGGTTAATTAAAATTTGAACAATCAAACCGAACCGGCATAACCGGTTAACCGGTCGAACCGGCCAGTCCGGTCCGATTTCAAAAACACTGGTCCTAGTTGTTTGCCACGTTGTACGTCCCGTCGTTTATCTCCACCTACATGGTATACCCTCGTTGTTTATCAGGAATATGACCGTGTTGTCCCCATGCCCAGCACTAGCAATGTCTTTATTTATTCAGACTAACATACCTCAACTAAGCAATGTTTACTCATATGCGTATATCCGTGAATATAAATATTTTTTTATCGAAGAGTCCATAATCATATGAATATTAAATAATTAAATTGTATAACAACAACCAACTAATATAGTGTCGAAAAAAATTAAACCCATGAATTTCAAAGTTGATAAATAGAGCTTACGGAAAAATTACAGTGATCGATTTGTATCTTCATTAATATTTATCTAATGAATAAATAATTTCCTCTCAATGGAGGTTGTACTTCCACATGTACCCGCATATATCCATTATCCATTGATATTAACTAGTAGGTACCCCGTGCGTTGCACGGGTGAAACAATTTGACATCGTAATGTTGTACCGATCTCAAAATAAGATGTTTTGCTATCTATATTATCAAACTTTGGGTATAAACATTTGATTTCAATTTTATAAGATTTTTATGGTATATATTCATGAAGAACAAATTGTTTCAGCTCGATACCGTCAAGAATTCATGACTATTGCATGTGAATAGATTCATCTTCAAAGCATTTTTCCTTTCCAATATTTTTCTATTGGAGACTCCCTCCTTCCTTTTATCGAGCATAATGATGCAAATCATGCTTTAATGAGGATCTGTGGGTACTCGTGTTCTCCCCCGACTATGTCTTGTTTCGGGCAACAGATGTAGCCAAGCAGATCTATAGGCGAAACCTGATTTGGGGTATTATACCCTTTGACCGGTGGAATGATGTTAATCACATTATCTTAAAGAACATGCTAAAGAGAGTATTTCTTTAGGACATATGATAGATATGCTTAATAAAGTGAAAAACGGTTGATGAATAGGAATATTAACATTAAGTTTTGAAATGAAGTTTATTTAATTAATGTTGTCTCAACGACAATAAAAGAGATTAGTTCTTAGGATATATTATAGACATGCTTAATAAAGTGAAGAGCTGTTGATGAATGGGAACACTAACATTAAGTTTTGAAATGAACTTTATTTAATTAATGTCTAGTTGTACTGGAACTCGAAGGTTACGCCAGGGAGGAGATAGGAGAGGCCAGAGTCGCTGACCAAGACGGAGTTAGCATTCCTCCCTTTCGTGCTGCCGACAATGCTGTGGCCATGGACCAGGAGGCTCCGCTTAAGTCGAAGAAGGAGAAGGCCATGAAGAAGAGAAGTGTGAGGTTGGAGGAGAGCATAGAGGAGGAGGAAGAGGAGGGCAAGGTGGTGATGGAGATGGCGAGGTCGGTAAATGGGCTCATAACCTTTCCACCCCTAGTCATCTATTGTGATAAAGTATTGGACAATACGAAGTGTGTATATTAAAAAAACTTTTGTAAAGTAATTTTTTAAAATAAAATGTATTTGATTATAAAAATTTATACAAATAAAAAAATTATTTAAATCACGAGGCTCTCTTCTAATAGTTTAGCACAACTTATGCACAAATCCTAAACTACAACAATAGACAATTAAAGATTTGAAACATTTTTTTATAAATAAATAAATATCCAATAACAAAATAAACATGATTATAAATCATTCAAAGGTATGACTGCAAAAGAAATATTGCTACATGGCCGTGAACAGTGCCATGTCCACGGCCCTTAATATATTCCACATGTACCCGCAGATATCCATTATCCATTGATATTAACTAGTAGGTACCCCGTGCGTTGCACGGTGAAACAATTTGACATCGTAATGTTGTACCGATCTCAAAATAAGATGTTTTGCTATCTATATTATCAAGCTTTGGGTATAAACATTTGATTTCAATTTTATAAGATTTTTATGGTATATATTCATGAAGAACAAATTGTTTCAGCTCGATACCGTCAAGAATTCATGACTATTGCATGTGAATAGATTCATCTTCAAAGCATTTTTCCTTTCCAATATTTTTCTATTGGAGACTCCCTCCTTCCTTTTATCGAGCATAATGATGCAAATCAGGCTTTAATGAGGATCTGTGGGTACTCGTGTTCTCCCCCGACTATGTCTTGTTTCGGGCAACAGATGTAGCCAAGCAGATCTATAGGTGAAACCTGATTTGGGGTATTATACCCTTTGACAGGTGGAATGATGTTAATCACATTATCTTAAAGAACATGCTAAAGAGAGTATTTCTTTAGGACATATGATAGATATGCTTAATAAAGTGAAAAACGGTTGATGAATAGGAATATTAACATTAAGTTTTGAAATGAAGTTTATTTAATTAATGTTGTCTCAACGACAATAAAAGAGATTATTTCTTAGGATATATTATAGACATGCTTAATAAAGTGAAGAGCTGTTGATGAATGGGAACACTAACATTAAGTTTTGAAATGAACTTTATTTAATTAATGTCTAGTTGTACTGGAACTCGAAGGTTACGCCAGGGAGGAGATAGGAGAGGCCAGAGTCGCTGACCAAGACGGAGTTAGCATTCCTCCCTTTCGTGCTGCCGACAATGCTGTGGCCATGGACCAGGAGGCTCCGCTTAAGTCGAAGAAGGAGAAGGCCATGAAGAAGAGAAGTGTGAGGTTGGAGGAGAGCATAGAGGAGGAGGAAGAGGAGGGCAAGGTGGTGATGGAGATGGCGAGGTCGGTAAATGGGCACATAACCTTTCCACCCCTAGTCATCTATTGTGATAAAGTATTGGACAATACGAAGTGTGTATATTAAAAAAACTTTTGTAAAGTAATTTTTTAAAATAAAATGTATTTGATTATAAAAATTTATACAAATAAAAAAATTATTTAAATCATGAGGCTCTCTTTTAATAGTTTAGCACAACTTATGCACAAATCCTAAACTACAACAATAGACAATTAAAGATTTGAAACATTTTTTTATAAATAAATAAATATCCAATAACAAAATAAACATGATTATAAATCATTCAAAGGTATGACTGCAAAAGAAATATTGCTACAGGCCATGTCCACGGCCCTTAATATATTGTATGATTGGATATCCATTATGATTCTTTCAATGGATTTCCTTTCAATGGGTGGGTCAACTCCTGGCCCAATAAAAACAGATCAAGATGGCGGTGGACTGGATATAGGGATGGGTATTCGGTCAGGTCGGGTTTGAGTTGACCTGTCCAAGCTCATTTAACTCTATGGGCTAATGGATCAGACCTAGGTCTTTATTTTTAAATTCCAAGCACAAGCTCAAACCCGGTCCAAACAAAATACGTCGAGTTTGGGTAAAGCCAGCCCAATTTAACATATAATCACATCAATATCATGTGTTCAATTCTTCTTGCATTTATCTGAATGTTTCTTATGCATGTGTGCATATTTAATACTTTAAGTATGCCAACTAATTCATGATTCTGACATTAGTTGTATGTTAGAAATAGAAATGCGGTAAAAATATATGACGACTTAAACCGCCATTAAATTCACCATTACATATTCTATTGTAGATGCGAGCATTATGACGCAATATAGATTGATTACTTACAATTGTATATGCTCTAACACTTGAGGACACAGATTCCATTTCTTGCGTATTAGTGTAATAATGTCATCAATCCACGCTAATGGATATAATTATTAATAGGTCTAAATTTATTCTAAACTCAAAATTAAGATATGAAAGTTAGAACATGATATTTGAAGCAAACATGAATCTATTGGATATAATTATACCATAAAGGTCGGGTTATCAAGCTTATGAGTTTGGGCCTTCTCAGGCCTGAACCCAACCCGATAATCAATACGGGCTCATTTTAAGATACACAATCCGTCCACTTAAGTTCGAGTTCGAGTTTGGGTCGGGTTATGCGGTCGAATTTTGAGCCAGGTCAGGCCGACACATCTAAGTGCCCAACCTTAGCTGGATAGGATAAGGCATGAGTTGGAGGGGTATTATGAATAAAAAAGTAGCTTGGATATTTTCATATAAGAGAACATATATTATATTGTAATGGCATCAATTAAATTATCTATTTATTAAGAGATTGACCAGATTTTGTCAATAATCCGATCTAATTCAAAGAGAGTAAATTTTAAAATTTCAATCTGATCATACATTAGAGTTATAAAATCAAGTCGATCCAATCTAATAACAACGGCTTGATCAGATTACATATTTTATCACATCCATGTATGCATGATGCTTTCAGCTTATTATGGTCCGATGAATGAAAATTTGATCTTAGAAAAATGATGCTTTGTTTCCCTCCCATATGTGATCGAATCGGGGCAAATACATTTTTTTCACCCGACAAATTCTCTATGCAATATAATCATTTATACAATTGCCAATCATATAATAAATACAATGATCAACGCGTCAATATTCTATTATTTCATTCTAAAAGCCCTCAAAATTCGATTCCCCTACCAACCTGTCCGAAATAAACCTGACAAATCAATTTCAATTTTTTTTGGCATTAATCAGAGCATTGCTCCAGAAAAAAAAAGAGCGGGCATCTTGCGAGGATGCCCACGATCGTCACGTCCATCGTCCGCGTCGCCAAAACCACAGGCTGAGGTCCCCCCATGTTAGCATCTGATGTACATAAATAATATGGCAATCCCCAGCATATGCATGGGGCCATACCCCCCGCACAAATCTATTCCTCCCAGCTGGACGCAGCCCGAAATTTAATTAAATCTGCACAAAGCACCAGATACTACCAAGTCCGAGGACGATATCATACATAACCCCAGAATTGCATCGATTTACCCATCACATACAAAAAGATAATAGACAAGTAAATCATCCCCGGCAAGTAGATTATTGTAGAAGCAAAGGGGACCAACAAACCCCCAAATCCAACATCTCACGTTACAGAAGATATTAGAAGATATCATTCAAGTGGGTCCTTACAGAAAAAGATCATTCCCTCCATGTAGGGTCCCAATTGCATAGTACAAAGTGTATGAGGAAGATCCTATCCATTTGGGTCCAATTGATTCAATCTGAACCCGTTGCATAATCAAACCATGCAGTTTTTATCATTAAGTGGGGCAGACTGTATATATATAAACGGATCGTATCCGGACTCTTAGCGGAACAACTCGAATTGAAGGAGTCCAATGCTTCTCAAGCTAAACCTCCATTATCCCTTAACCCTTTTTATAACCTTAGGCTTTAGTAAGTAAAAAAACAGAAAGCCGTGCAAGATATCCGATAAAAGACAAACGGTTTCTAGGTCTTCGAAGCAATTGCGGTCACCTTCATTCTAACAAAAAAGTCTTGGCATAGAGGGGAGGGAAGGATTTGGGGAAGGGAGGAGGTTGCCATCATGCCCCAGTCCCAGCAATCCAAAAGAAGGAAAATGAAAGGGGGTGCAGTTCCATTCCATGCCCACCCCACATGTATGTCCACTCAGGTGCACTGCTGTGCATGGCCAGACAACAATGCAGGGATGGAGGAAAAAAATGCTAGGGGTCCAATGGGCAGTGGCTTGTGACATACAGACATGGGTTGCCATGTGGAACACCACCAGTCGTATACGACTTAAAGATATACCAATAGCTTCAAAATAGGGGAAACAAAAACTATAAGGCCCTGTTTGGTTGGAGAATAAGCTCTGAAATAAGGGGCCAATTCTCCTCCCAACACGGTTCCCAGTGGTACGACTATTCCCCATTATTCCATCTTATTTCACTCATATTCCTATCTTTATCCCACCTTACTTACCTTAATTTCACCTTATTCTCCTTATTCCTATCCTCCAGCCGAACAAAGAATAGACCCTTATTCTCCTTATTCCCCATCCTTATTCCTGCTCATTCCCGAACCGAACGGGCCAAGGGTTGGGAAGATTGGAAAAAGAAGTAGATGTATGACACAATCCTAAGGCCCTGTTTGGTTGGAGAATAGGCTCTGGAATAAGGGGCCAATTCTCCTCCCGACACGTTTCCCAGTGGTACGACTATTCCCCATTATTTCATCTTATTTCACTCTTATTCTTATCTCTATCACACCTTACCTACCTTTATTTCACCTTATTCTCCTTATTCCTATCCTCCAACCGAACGGAGAATAGACCTTTATTCCCCTTATTCTCCATCCTTATTCCTACTTATTCTCCTACCGAACGGGCCCTAATTGTACAGAAGTTGTAAAGAAAAGATTCTTTCATTTATGGGTGGTGGCTGAGTGCTTCAGTCAAAGCTCCCATCGTTCCATTGAACGTCCATGGCACCAACCATGAAAAAATTACCCCTTCAAACTTTATACCAGTCCAAAACCCTACCAGAAAATACTCCCTGATGTGCACAAGCCATGGGATGAAGTTGGAATAGTCCGGACCCCGATCAACAGCTTTCACATGTACTATCAAAATAAATGCATATTAGGGGTTTGGAGGATGTGACATTAGTAGGAAAAAAGGAATCTATCATCAACAACAACATCAAATATTATCAAGCAATCAATTAAGGTGGTGATGAAGACCGGATCAATTCAGTAGACATGCAACTTTATTTGACAGAAAAGCACTATATTGTGTATATTGAAGGCTATGAATTTGGAGGGGGGAAACATCTATTTCAATAAGCAAATGGCATTATACAAAGTTAAACATGATTCATGGACTCAAGACAATACAACTACACACATCTGTATACTTATTATGCAATAGACACAATGAAGACCACCATATTGTTTTCAGGATGACCCGAGAGGAATGACTACAGTGACGCATAAAATCGGGAGGAGGTCGCCAACCAAGCTTCCTTTATTTCTACTCACAGACACAATACCAATACCAGGAGACACCAAGTAGTAACAAGAACATATTAACTAATAACTATGACTCAATAGAATATAATAAGGAAAAGAGATAGAAAAATCATAGAGACACATACCTCCCCTCAGTCCAAAATTTCTCTATAATTATATAGCCAGACTACTTACAATGATCATGAAGAAGCCCTGGTCTGCTTCACATCAGCCTGCAGTAATTGGGATGGTGCATCAGAGATCACGGTAGCTGCACCTGAACTGACTGTCTGGAAGTGTGATGGCAGTGGAGCCGAGGTAGGGTGGGTATAGTACACCTGAGGCGCATGAACTGGGTTTCCATATTCATAATGGTAGCCGGCGGCAGCAACAGACTGGGAAGGATGGTGTTGCATCGGGTGGTAGCCTACAAATTGCTGGTGGGTCTGGTCTGATAAGTGAATAAGCTGTGGGGAATGGGTAGGTTGTGGCACGGCACCAACGGCTGGTGCATTAGTCCTATACAAATTTGCTGCTGGGACCATTTCAGGTTTGGCAGCGGAATTTACAACTCCTTGAGTTTGCAAAACAGAGTTCGGCATCGGAAGAGTGGGCTTTCCTTGAGGGGCCATCCCAACAGTATCCACTAAGTTGTGTTGCTGAACGGGTAGGCCGTAATTAGGGTTCTGAATGGGCACGAAGAACATGGGGATCTGCTGGTTGTAGGGATGAGCCTGAGGCATCTGCTGCTGCGAGTGCATCTGCGGTTGCATCTGGTAGAACGATTGGTAGGGAACAACTGGGGTGGGTGATTGGTGCTGCATCAATTGAGGATTGGCATGAACATACTGATGCGGCTGATGAAGCTGCTGTTGTTGCTGCGTCTGTTGCTGGAATTTCTCCGGCTGAATCGGGATCAGATAACTAGGTTCCGACGGCTGCATCTCAACTCTGTAATTGGATTCCGATGCGGCATTCTGAGCACCTTCCTGCTTGCCATCAGATCCACTGCTCAATCCAGCAACTCCTGCCGTGCTCCTATCTGGGAAATAAATCCTGTACCAACAAGATCACATGAACATAAAACATCTAATCTGCTAAATTTCACATCAAACAACAATCATCACACAAGGAACGCCGAAAATCTGCACCTCTGCGGAATCGGCACATCGAACACGCTGGGATTCTGTGGTGAGACAACTGCCGCCTGCGGTGGCTGCTGCTGCTGCTTTCTAACACTCCCTTGCTCCACTTTTTCTTCATCCGACGAAAACGCCCTGTTTACGCGAGCAGGATCCTCTGTAGGTGAGATCACCGGTGTCATTGCGATCCCAACAGGAGCAACAACCACCGGAACGGAATTCGCGTACGCTACTGCAGGCGGCGACTGAATTCGCTGAACCGAAGTAAATCCCCCATCCTTCATCCCCTCTTCCTGCCTCTGCGCCAGCAAGTTCATCTGTGCAAAGTGCTCCTCGAGCGGGCCGCGATCGTCTGCCCGCACGCGGATCGGTGGCAGATTCGAGAGAATCTGAGCAGAGGACGCCGAACCGAATGATGACGTTGTATCGAGCATCGGCGAGTCCGGCACCGACTGCACATCCTGCACCCCAGCCTTCCCCGCTGCGGCCTTCTCCGGTGACGTCGGCCTCTCCTGTTCCACCGGCGCCGCTGGAGGCGGCGGCGGTGCAGCCCTCGCGTCATCCTCGAGGCCGAGGAGGCAGTTGACGGAGGAACCGGTGGAGTCAGCGGATAGGCCACGTGGTAAGATGCCGCCGTTTCCGCCAACGACGACGCCGTTGAGGGCGTCAACGAACCAGGTCTCGGATTTGGAGTCGTCGAGGAGGGAGCTGATGGAGGATGAGGTGGAGTCGGGCTTAATCGAGAAGAGGAAGAGGCGGATGCGGGAAGGCTTGACGCCGCCGCCGGTGGCGGCGGCGATGCGATCGTACTCCTCGATCATGTTGTCGAGGTCCTCGTCGGTGGTGACGGAGATGAGGGAGTCGAGGTCCTCGGAGGGGAGCTGGTACTTGAGGGAGAAGGGGCGGCCGGAGAGGAGAGAGCGTGAGAGCTTGGATGTGAGGTCGGAGAGGGTGGTGTGGCGGTCCACCACAACGATGCGGGTCTCGCCGCCGAGGTAGCACAGGGTCTTGTCGTGGGGGCGGGGGACGATGTGCCCGCCGTAGCTGCACATCAGCCGGAGCTTCGCCGGCGCGCTGTTCGACAGGTAGGGCTCGTCCCACGACTCGCTGCGGCTGCGCGGGGACGAGTCCACAGAGTCCGCGTACGCCGCCGCGCCGCCGCCCGCAAGGGCCGCTTCCATCGGAAGGAGACGACCGAGGTCCGCTGACGCCGCCGCCGCTTTCTCTCTCTCTAGTCTTTCTCTTTCTTCTCTCTGCACTTTCTTGGCTTGGGGCTGGTGGGATTTGTTCGAAGGGATTTCTGGAATTGGGGGTTTTGAGGGCTTTTTTTTCCTCTCCTGCTGTTTCTCGGGAAGGGTTTCCTCGCTTTTATATGAACGTACCTTCACGTATTCAGTATTACACATTCATCCTTGTCTTTTTGTTGTATTTGCTTAAGTACTCTTCTCAAATGAGTCCCATCTCTAACAAGTTTGTGCTCTCCTCGATGTTTTGAGGACAACTATCATTCATGGAAGGCAACACTAGAAGAAAGCCCTCCAGTCAATATTTTACTGATTGATTTTTGCTATTAATGTCCAGATATCCATGCAATCATCGATCAGGTTATGGATATCGAATTTTGGATACATGCTTTCACCTACATGTTTTTCTGATCACTGGGTGTGAGCAAACCATTTCATTCGAAAAGAGTCGGGAGTATTGTTCGTTCAAAATTCCATGCCTCAATTAATACAGGGGGTTCATGTAAATAAGTTAATATTTACAAGGGTCTGCATGCAATAAAGATATGGATATTTGAGTAATGGGAAAACTGTTGACAGGGGTATCTATGTAAAAAGGGCCGACTTTATGGGCGAGTTGAGCTGGGTCCCCGCGGTTGTTAGTAGGATTACCGCTGGAAAATACGGATTCCAACCAATGAGATGGCAGAGGGACGGGGCGGTATGGTCACCGCCACGTAAGCGATTTATTGAGATTCATGTAGGTTTTACTCCGGTGGTGATACAGTTCTTCTCTTGTTTATCGTCATGTAAATAATCTTCCGATTTGGTTGAGGGGTTGGTGGGACTAGAGTACCCATATACAGGTTGGTTAAAAAAATTATATAAAAATAATAATTCCCCCCATGGAAAAATATCAATGGCTGATCATACAAAATATAAACAGTCTTAAGCAAATATAAGGCAAAAGAACATCACAAAGCACGACAAGCCAACGCGATGCATGGCTTGAATGGATGGGGAGATAACTTACTCGATATTTTTTTAAAAATTCAGGGTCACACCCTTACCTCCATCCTTCATTAACTTTTTTTCTGGTAGAAGGGAGGGTTGTGGGTTTCGAACCTTGGTCCATCCGTTGTGTGAGCCACTGCTCTACTACAAGATCAAATGTTTGGTTCAATAATAACTTACTCGATAAGAATAACTTGGAAGATCGAGATTGCTTCAGTTTGAAGGGTTCAAATGAGGTTATACCCCCTGGTCTTGCCTGGCATGGTAGGATTTGTTTGCTTTCACGATTTGACTCTGGTCTTTCGAGACTAAGAGAATTACGATAGAATTCTAGATTGTCTAAAAGAAAACAAGGATAATCAATGTTATGTTAGCGGTCACTCGTTCTAAGGAGTATGAGTATTTTTCCTTTTCTTGTATGTCCCTTCTTTCCTATGATGTTCGTAGACATCTGCATATAGCTAAGCCCCGTCTCGACCTAAATTTATCAATCTCTGCCTAGAAGATAGCATGTGTTTGAGATTGCATTGTGCCTGTATGTTCAAAGCTAAAGGATGGATTATATAGATACTTGCTCATTCTTCTTCTTCTTGAGGAGGAGAGGCCGAGAGCTCTATGCATGATATCTTTCAGTAGTCTGAGGATCTGTAAACTTAATCACTTGATAAATGGTTACATCATGTTTATATTATCTATTACGTCCTTTTTTACAGCTATTTATTCATTTCTTATCTCTCAAATCAACAAGACAAGAAAGAGATAAACTTAGGCCCCGTTTGGGTACCAGTTTACCCATGGGTTTGGAGAGTTTACCCCCCTTAACCCACATCCCCCTCTCCCCCCGGGGGCCCTACTTTATTCCTTTTTTAAAAAATTAAGTAAATCAATTTTACATCATCAATCCTATCAAAAAAATAATATATTATATCATCATATCATATAAAAATTATAAACTACTCCACTTCTACTCACTTTTCCAAACTTCAATACAATCACATCACAATAACTACTCACTTTTTCAAACTCCAATACAATCATATCACCCCAAATGCACCCTTAGAGAATTACATGAGTCACACTTCTAAAGATCAAGATAAATTCCTTTTACGTTCTTGCAGTTGTGGAGATTGTTTGTTAGATATACTACTGAGGTGATGCCCGGTCATGAATGCTATGAGCACTCCCAAAGTCATATCGCTATACCTCCCACCTACATCCTATGTTCTATGGTGTATCATTATCCTTCAGGTATCTTTAGGATTTCAAAATAATTCAATAAGTAACCAAATATAGTGGTAGGCCTTAACTTTCTTCATCAAGGTTGATATTGTGATCCTTGGCTTTTGGTCCCTATCCTAAATTTTGTGGATATGATATTAAGCATTTTTTATTTCCAAACATATGTCATGTTTAATGCTTGGATTTAGGTTAAAAAATCAACTATTTAATTATTATTTGAAGGAGTTCATTTAATGGGTAAGATATATGAAAGAGAATGCATATATTCGTCCAAAGAACAATCCAACAAGGGACGAATGCAACATCTCCCCCAAGAAGAACAAAAGCACCATTGTAAAGAAAAACATCTTTCGTGCCCATTGCAAAGGAAAGAAATTCTATACTAAATTACGAAAAAGTTCCTAAAGTATACATCTAATTTCAATGGTATAATCGATCTTTAAAAGGTAACAATATGACTCTCAATCTCAAGGTTTTAAAAATCGAACTGAACATCAAATCACGGATTTCATGGTCAACTAATTAGATCGGGCATTTGGACTGTTAATGACAATCAATCGCTCATAAGAGTTGGAAAAAATCGAACCATGCATTATTGATTTGGTTCACATGGTCCAATAGGGTCGAACCAAGTTAGATCAATACATACAAATAATTATGAATAATCTAGCATCATATATTTAAAGGATATTTGCACATGTTCCTTTCAAGTTTTTTAAATAACACATATACCATAATATTTGTACAATCACATGTGTGCTCCTATATTTTTACAAAACTTATAGTTGTGGTCTTTTATTAGTACACTTGTGCTTCTATATTATATAAACACAAGGACAATACTTTGATTTTTTTTCAAAATATAATGGTACGAGTGTAGCCGCTGAAATATTAGGAGTATAAATGCTATAAGACTCAACGTAAGGACAATACTTTGATTTGTTTCAATGTGATAAACGACTAAGGAATTGAGCTTTAAATTACCTCAACTCAAAATAATATTAAAATAAATCTTAAATATTTGAAATAGTGCCTTCAGTTGATGTGGAGGGCTCAATTTTGTTTATCTTACTCCTTGATCTGATCGTTGAAGTCCAATTTCGTTATTTAAAAAAAAACAAAATGCGATGATTGTATTCTTATCATTCAGGGCCAACTTGAACAGAACGGATTATAGTTACGGGTTTGATATTTTAATAAATAAATTAAACAAGTGATTAATAACTTGCGAGTTCACCGTCGGTTCATATCACGCTATTAATTAGTTAACCCAAATAGGACAGGACGCAAAAAACGAGGGGCCAAAAATGAAGAGAAATAGATGGACACTAAATAATTTCGGTTCAGAAAAACGTAACATTTACGTGGCCATAAAAACTCAGAAAAATATCAGGTCCGCGTTGCTATGCAAAATTAACAGAAAAACATGTACATTGTATCAAGGTTTTAAAGTTCGATTTCGATGTCGTTTTGAACGGTTGAAAAAATGAAACAATTTCGAAATTTTTTCAAAATTTCGATGAAATTTCATTAATTTCTATCAAAATTGATCTAAATTTGTGAAAGAATGATATATATATATATCGAGATTTCGATTTTGATTTCGGTAAAGGTGTTGAAACTGAAATTTCATCGAAATTTCGCTGAAATTTCGTGAAATTTGAATACTTTTTCACGAAATTTGAATACATACCTTATATACATTATAGCTCCAGGCCTCATGTGTCTATATGATTCTAGAATAGAATTAACCCCCAAATCACGTGCATTAGGTTTAGAAAAACCCGTGTTTGATGATGTGGTTAACCTAACCTAACTAGCATTGTGATGCCTCCAGCCATGGACAAGCATTAGGTTGGGGCTACACGACCCATCACATGAACCTGACCCACGAGCCTAGCTTAAATTCGAGCCCAATTTTTAGTCGGTTGAGCTTGTAAAATAAATTTAGCTCACAAAATAAATGGAACATGATCGAATCGACCTTGGCCAAACTCCTAAAAAAAATCCATTGAGATGACAAATGTGATGTCCTGTACGTAGATTGTGATTTGACCTGGACAATGGGTCGAGAGACACCCCGCTCATGGGTCGGGCTTAGGTTAAGAGATTTCGGGAATGGGCCGACTCGACCCTGCCCGCTCTTTGGTCCACTCGTCAATTGGGCGGGTTGTGGGCATGTGTCATAAAATCCGGCTCGACCCGACCTGACCTGCACATATAAAAATATAGATTTAAAAATTATATTTTAAATACATTTAATATAGTATACATCAAAATTTTATTTTACATTATCAATATTACATCTTATTTTGTAGTTTACATGCAAAGTAACCCAAATTATGTGGTTGGGATTTTTACCCGGCAGACCCTGTAATCTTTTGCAATTACCGCCACGACCTCTGAAACATCATAATTCCTCCCTCACCCCTGTAAAGTTGCTCCGTCTTACCCTACGAACCTTGTCGTTAAACTGACACATCTAGAGTTAACTTCTTTGGGTTAGAAATGAGTTAATCTAACCGGTCCATGATCGGACGGCTAGAATTAACCAAGAAAAGTAAAAAAATCCTCTCTCTCTCTCTCTCTCTCTCCCCTCTCTGACAGCCTCCCTTCCCACTACTCCGTTGAGGATCGGGACTCGCGTGGAGAAGCTTGGCGGGATCTGTGGAGCCAACCAGCCTGAGGCGGCGGGTACGGGGAGGGGGCAGTTGCTCAGGGCTGGCGGCGGAGGGACGTGGGGTGCAGGGGGCGAGGGGGGCAGTTGCAAGGCAGGCGGCGGGACGCGGATGGGGGGGGGGGGAGTTGCAGGGGCAAGCGGCGGGACGCGGGGGTTTGCAGGTGCAGGCGGCGGGATGCGGGGGGGGGGGGGGGGGGGTTGCTTGCAGCGGAGGCGGTGGGTGCTTGCAGGGGGAGGTGACGGGCAGGGGCGTGGGGTTTGTATGGGCAGGCGGCGGGATGGGGGGAGGCTTGCAGCGGAGGCGGTGGGTGCTTGCAGGGGGAGGTGACAGGCAGGGGCGTTGGGTTTGCAGGGGCAGGCGGCGAACGGGGACGACCAACGGGATGGGGTCGGGGGAATCGGAGGGAGGGGGCTTTGCAACGGGATGGGGACCAGGGGTGGGTGTCCGATCGGGGATGGACCCAGGGGAGACAGCGGCATAGAGGAGAAGGGGTTCGAGCAGGAAGGCTGGTCACCGAGGGAGGGGCTTCGAGCGGGGAGGTCGGCTGACGGAGAAGGGGGCTTCGAGCAGTGGCGGCGGCGGACGGGGGAGGGGAGGCAATGTCTTCAACTGGAGGTGGACGGTGGGAGGGAGGGACAGATGGAGGTGGAGGATGAGAGAGAATGGCATTTCTAGTAAATTTGATAAATAAACTGAGTATAATATAAGAGAAGATAACAGAATCTGGTTGTTTTAACGGTTAGAGGGATGGGGGTTAACTACAGGGGTTGTAGGATAAAGGTTAACAAGTTTACAGGGGTGAGGGAGGAATTACGATGTTTCAGAGGTCGTAGTGGTAATTGCAAAAGATTATAGGGTCTGCCGGGTAAAAATCCCATTATGGTTACTTGAATTTAGAAAAATTAAATTATACTAAAAAAACTTAATTATCTCCATAAATTTGATTAAAAAGTTAATAAAAATATTTTAAAAACTTAATAAAAATACTTTAAAATCGACCCATGGGCCGGTCCGACTTGGCTCGGCCCAGACTTGGGCCGGGCTTGGGCCTTGAAGTACGACTCATGGATTGGACCGAGCCTTGAACAAGAGGTTTTAGAACCTCAGTCTGTTCGACCCGACTCATGATCCGACGTGGCCCGCACTTTGGTCAGGTCTAGTTGTGATCAATGATGTCCCTCTTTATTGCAAAATACTCTTCCTCATCATATGATGATTCACTCTTCTCATTGATCCTCAATGTGCCTCTCCTTTTCTATCTAAGCATCATCGGACTTGAATACACATTTCATGGACCCTAAATAATTATGGGATTTTATCACTTGTGCCCCTCTTAGATATCGCAATATCAGTTATGCCCCTATCTTTTTGGTAATAGCAGTTGTGCCCCTCAATTCTTGCTATTTTATCACTTGTGCCCCTCGGGTTAGCGACCGTCCATCCACAATGCAAACGAATGCTAACTTTGAGGACATAAGCGGAATTAATTTAAAAAAAAAGATTTTTTGGTCATTTTTTACCCTCTTCTTCATCCTCCTCTTCTTCCTCTTCTTCCCCATCCTCCGTTTGTAATCAACAACGGACTTCCCCCGGTCCCTGCCGCCAGCCCGCACCTCCTCCACAGCCTCGCACCTCCTCCCCAACCCTCCTCCTCATTTGATTTTATTCTGACCATAATACCCCTCTTAACCACACCACGGTTTGAGTAAACTATGGTTATTTCAATTTTTTGACGGTCAATCTGACGGAAGGGCACAACTGATGACGGAGCAAGAATTGAGGGGCACAACTGATATTACCAAAAAGATAGGGGCATAACTGATATTGCGATATCTAAGAGGGGCACAAGTGATAAAATCCCAATAATTATTATATCCGTTCATACTCATTGTTCAATGCACTTCTAGAGGCACCTTCGACTTCTCTTGTTTCTTCTCCATAGTTTTGTTGTAAAAAAACTAAGTTGGTCAGCTGGACTTGAACGATATCCCATGTTAACTAGGTTAGATTGGCCTTGTGTTGGTTGTTACAAGAATTTGTGAGGCGCATTCCAATCCTATAATTAATAGTTGGATCAATGAAGTAAAGGTTCTTTAGTCATATAATAGAATGCCATTCTTGTGTTGGGTCAAATACCATACATTCTTCTTATAAATAGATCTCTTTGTTAGATACTGATTGGCGATAACTTATTGGAAAAAAAATAAAAGATGAAGAAAAAAAATCAAGGTTAGAATGAGTCTAAAGGCGGCGAAAAAAACCTTGATGAGGAGAAGGTGGTGAAAATCTTGATGAGAAGAGAGTAGGGAAGTTTCAACTAGTTAAGAAAACAAGTGATAGATTTAAAATAGTGTATGTTAACATCAAGTTCGGGTCAAGGATAAGTATATCTCTTAAATGAATCTTCAGGTCAAATCTATAAAATAAAGCTAAGGAACATCATTAATTTTATAATTTCTTATTTATCCTAAAGATTTTTACACCCATAACCCTGAGTAATTTTCTGCAATTATAATCATAACTCTGCATAATCATGAATTACATGAGAAACCCAGAGTAATGCTTAACTCTTACATGACAGAACCCTGTGTTATATTCCGTTTGGGATACCCGTTACATTTGACAGTTTCCATTGAAAAAGCAAAAACTACCCCTAGAGCTCATTCTTATTTGCAATAACATGCCGTCTCTCTCCATCGAAGCCTTCCACCCCCTTGTCGAGCTCCTCCTCGAAGACTCCCCCGTCAATGACAGGCTCTCCTCAAAGCCCCTCGAGTTGCCGAGTTCCATCCTCGAATCAAAGCCCCTCTTGCGTCAAAGTTCCCTCCTCAAAGCCCCCCTCCCCGTCAAGCTCGAAACCCCTCCAAACCCCTCGGCCTCCTGCCACATCCTCCTCCCCTGCTCGAACCTCCCCCTGCCGCTAAGGACCCCAGCTCCTCCTAGAGACCCCCACCTTGCGTCCCCCAAACCCCTCGGCCCACCAGCACCTCCCCTGCTCGAACCTCCCCCCGCCACCAAGGAGCCCTGCTCCTCTTAGAGCCCCTCCCCACCGCCCCTTGCTCGAAGCCGCCGCCAAGTGAGCTTCCTCCCCTCCCGCTCCCCTACTCGAATCCCCACACCAGTAGCGCTTTGCCCGCCGACCTGAGTTTCTACTTGCTCGAAGCCCCGCAGCCCACTGCTCCCCTGCTCGAACCCCTCTACTCGAAGCCCGCAACCCGCCTCCTCTATCCCCCTACCTTCTCCAGTTCGTTCTTCCTCTGGCTCGCTGCTCGAATTCGCATCGTCCGTGCAGGTTGAGGTGTGACCGTGCAAGTTGAGGTGCAACCGGGACGTTAGGGGGAGATGGTCAGTCGGCAATGGGGGAAGGGAAGGAGGTCGGATGGGAGAGGTTGAAGTGACGGAGGGTGAGGGGTGCGAGCTAAGGAAGGTTGATGGAGGTTGAAGGGAGGGGTTTTTTTTTGTTTTTTCCTAACCGTTGGATTGAGGATGAGTCAGATTAACTCATTCATATGGTTGAGTAACATATTAAACTAACGAAGGGTTATGAATGTGAGATGGAGTGACTATTCAAGATTTCTCATATAATTTATGATTATGCATGATTGTGATTGTAATTACGGATGTACTCAGGATTATGGGTGTAAAAATTCCTTTAGCCTAAACCTAATTAGAACTTAACGAAACTTCCTAATAAGATACTAACTAGATAAGCTCATTTTAGCTTTTTTTTTAATTTTAAGATTTTATTTAATATAACATGTCAATATAGATATTTAAGACTAATGTTGTAAAGAAAGACCAAGCATGAATTAATATGCTAATTATAGTTAAAATATTAAGTTAATAAAGAACCAACTAAAATTGACTAGAGTATACGTTGAAGTTTAATCCAAATATAGTATATAATGTTGATGGATCAAATCATATTTAATATCTCGCGTAATTGAAATAGAACTTAAACAAAAACAAACTCTGTTCCATATAAAATAGATGCCATACTAAGAGAAAAAATAGAAGTAGAGTGTGAAAGTTTGCATTTTGAGCCCATTTTCTTCTTCAGTGTCATCTTAGGCCCGAGTATTTCATTTGAACATCATGTTTATGTGTTTCACTTGTTCATAATATTATAGATGGAACTTGCATGGGTTGTGAATTGAAACTCCTTCAGCAAAGCTCTCGAGTTGTTTAGATACAACTGATATATAACTCAAAAGGAATATTATATGTCATGTGCTTAAGCTAAGCATTGGTTCTTTGATGCAGTTGATTGTGGGAGGTAGTGAAATGAATATGGATATTGGATGACTGATAACCGCTTCTCTACCATATGTTAAATAGGTAGTGTTGTAGAATTTTAGGGTAGAAAGCGATGTTCAAACATCACAAATTGTGTGTGATGTATATTATTTTGTTTATTTTACTTGTACCATTCCCAAGCTCGAACTCAAGGATGCAGTAAAGTTTGTATCACAGACTCGAGTGAATTCAATGCATCCAAATTAATGTAAAATACAATTAAAGTGTGGTGTGCATTGTAATATTTGAAAAATTAATGCGAAGTGTTTAATGTGAATGAAATCTGAAATCCAAATGTATATGTTATACAATGCAAAATATGAGGATTTTTTTTATATTTTTAACTATGTAAAATTTTGATTGTTGTTTTCCAAAAAAGGAAATAGAAAAACGTGGTGCTTAATATATAATGTGAAATAAAAAGAATGGACTTAATTATTTTATATGGTGATAAAAATATAATAAAATGCATATTTTTTCTTTTATAAATATTTGTGATTATTATGTATTTTAAATATATATATAATTAATTTAAAGTAAAACAACAAAAAGCAAGTTTCAAGATTATTTTTAAAAGGAAAACTAAATTGTTATACAAATTAGATTTCTATGTCAAATCGATCCTGAAAAGTCCTAAAATTAATTTTACCTAATATCTTTTCAATAAGGAATCCAAAATACATATTTTAGAAGTTCCAGAATTTAAACGAACTAAATATGCTCAATGTAAGGTTTTTTTAATTATTAAATTTAATAATGAAATTGGAATATTAAAAAAATATATGTATAAAGATCTAAATTTAACATCTTAAGAATAATATTAATATATTAAAAATGAAAATGTTGTAGACCCTGATTTGATGTCTTTCTATTTTTAAGACAAGCAAACCACAAAATGTATTGCATGCAATGATAGAGCATATTACGAGGTAAATAAGGAATTTTATATTTTTAAATAATTGTGCAATTTACACCAAAAATCAAATAAGAAAATCATCAAATAAATTATACATGCTGCAAAACTTAATAGAATTCAATAAGATATATGCCAAACATTTCCTTCTCCATATGTCTATCAAATGGCTATTTTTCACATTTTTCAGATATGCCTTTGAATTTAAAATCTAATCATAGAAAATAAGTTTCATTCAACAATTCATAAATAATACAATTCAAATTAGAACATTTTGTACGATAAGTCATTGAAAGAGTACAATATAATCATTAAAACAAAATCAAATTCTTCAAATTTGGACACGTGTTGTACAAATTATTTACCAAATAACATAGGGTCCTGAATGTAATAAAAGTAAACAAAGTTTAAACTAAAAAAGTTAAATATGATTTATATAATAAGTGGAGAATTTGGAGGGGCGTTGCTATTATTGCTCCACAAGAGAGGACAAATGGGTGATTCTTTAAAGATTGGAATTCATATGAGAAGTGGCATGGTTCAAAAGATACTTGGCTAGAGGAGCTTCGCATGTCAAGGGGAGGAAGCTTGGTAAATGCTTGGGAGGAGGTTTAGTCTGGGGCTCAGATGATGGGTGGCTCGACATGTAGGGGCATCATGAGCGTCAGACTGATCTGAACCCTGAGATCATACCAAACATTGGGACGGTCGACAAAAAATAAAGTATTGGGAGACATGGTCCATAACTTATAATAATTCTAGAAAACCAAAGTCACATTGTACTTATACACTATTTTTCACTTTTGTACATATTTTCACCTATTTTATTGATCAATAAAACAATCTCAAACAAAAATATTTAATTCATCAAAGTTTTTCATAATAATATATGTTAATTTACAAAAAATATCAGAAAAATTATTTAATGAATAAATAAATAACTAAAATGAACCTAAAAAGCCGCTAAATCAAATTTTCCATGTTCATAACTATCGATAACAAACTCCAAATTGACCAAACTAACTTTTATAATTCATTTTGTAACTAATACTATTTAATAAAAATATCAAAAAAATTGTGGAATAAATCGTTTGAGTTTTGGCATTGGACTCCTTTGAATATATGTACTATATGTGTATAAACCTTATTTATTTTTTATAAAATTTTTACTACTTCCAATTAACTCAATTCTTTTTGTAAACTATTTATAAAAATAACTAAAAAATATAAAAAATATAATTTAAAAATAATTGTAAATAAATACCAATAAATCTAAAAATAAAAAGCTGTAAACCCTAACTTTTGAATCTCATAACTTTGCCATATGAACTCTGAATTGGGTGTACTCACTTTTCAAATTCATTTTATGAAATTATCTATTAAATAAAATGGAAATCATAGTTAATATGCCAAAAGTAAGTTTTGAGACCCTATTGGCATACTTGTATACTGGTATATATTGCATATATATTTATTTATTTTTTTCTTATATATTTATACATATTGTATTTTTAATATTTTTATATTTTATTTATAAAATTCAAATAACAAATTTAAAAATAAATAAAACTAAAATAAAATATCTATTATATATGTATAATGTACCTATATTATACATACTAATATTTTATTAACTAATTAAATTAATTACTAAAAATAAAATATAAATATAATTAAACTAATTAAATTATTATATAAATAAGTTATTAATTTATATAATTATTTGTAAACACAATTTATTAAAAATGGGATTCTTGTATATATAGGTATTTTATACCTATTAATAAAGATTTTACTTATTTTACCTTATTTAAATAATTTATTTAATTTATTAAAAATCACCAAAAAATATTTATTAAATTATAAAAGTTATTTATTTTAATATTTTTTAATTTATAACTTTTTCTATTTATTTTATTTATTTTTATTTAACCTATTATTTTGTAGTGTAGAATATTTTATCTTTTTTCTCGGGCTGATTTGATTGGTCCAATTCATTTTGTTGACTAGTGGTCAACTTCTCTGCTCCATCTCCAAACCCGACTACCTCACCAACCCACCAACTTCATCCTATTTTCCCGATCATCCCCCAATACCTGTTTTACCAAATTTCTTCACCCAATTATTATCCACATATCCATGATCCACGTCGGATCATGTTTAGTCTGACTTTGCCTTGTTTCATGCACATATTTTCGTTTGAAATCCTCTTGTTTCACCCCTTTTATAAGCCAATTCCAGATATGAAATTTTTTCATCTGCCATTTTTTGTCCTTTTACACCAAGCTCGAGATCTGGGGGGTGATCGTCATCCTGGTGAGTAAGGAAGAGGAACACCCAAGCCTGTCATCGTAGATAAGGTGGTAAAAGAGGCGGTCCAACCATTGTGAGAGCCTACCTCAGGAGAGGTTCCCATCTGCTCCAGGTACTCATGTTGAACTGATAGTTTAGAATTTTAGTTCGATTTTTGTTCCTACATTTCCATTATGTATTTTATTTGATAATTAGTGGTAGATAATTAGCTATGATTTCCAGTTACTTTCGTTTGTCGGAGCTCAGAGCTCCAACCACCGTATCACGACGAACCTACTTTGTTCCGACCTCATCCACTCCCCATCTCGTTCCTCATCATCAACTCTATCATAACGACATTGGAATTCCCGTCTCTATAAGCTAGACAAATGTTGCAACAACATAGACTTACCTTTGAAAATAAGATAAATATAGATTAAATTAGCTTAAAATACATATCATAAGAACTTTCATCTAAGATAATATTATTAATTAATAAATAAAGAGAATCTTAATAAAATAAATATGAACTATACATTTTTTTTTAAAAAAATTATAGCAACGATCGTTGTAATCTGATTCTATAACTGTGACAAGAAAAATTATGACTTGCACAATTTAACCATCACATATAATATATATGTTACCGAAAGTAAAGTAGGTTAGGAAAAAACCGTTCAAAGAATGTTATTGTCATAACTACTCTAGAAATTAAAATTTGTTGCACGAATCTATAGTTAAAGTGAGTAGTGAATATGGAGACCATGTTGGGTAGGTATTGATGGTGAAGGTGAGCGACACACTACAATAAAATTGAGTTATAGTGATGATTTTTAAAATCCATCACTAAATTAGTCGTTGTTAAATATATAATGAGGATATTATTCATTGTGAAATGAGCTTTTGTACTCAAAATTAGAAATGAATATCATATCTGTCATTATCATTAGCAACAATCCATATAACGACGCTTATCTGCTGTTATTTTTCAAAATATCAACTAATCATCGCTATTTTTTTAGTTCAAAATTTAGCGACAATTAATTAGAAGTTTGAAAAATAACAACGAATAAGCGTCGCTATGTGGACCGTTGATAATGATATAACGACATATATGATTTTCGTTGCTAATTTCGAGTACAAAATATCATTTAGCAGTGAATAATATCATCATTATATATTTAACAATAACTAATTTAGTGACGGATTTTGAAAAAACCATCACTTTAACTCAATTTTTTTCTAACGATAACAAAGAAAGAAGCTGAATAAGCATTTGACATGATCTTATTCCAAGTACAACGGATGCATGCCTCATATTTAGTTGTTGGCAAATCTATCATCAAAGGACAAGAGTTATTATATCACATATATTTATCTTATATATTTATCTTATATATCACACATATATTTATTTTATATATAGTTATTACATATTTAGTTATTTTATTTATCTTATACATCATCAAATGATAAAAATATTTTTCTGATAATTTTATAAAATAATATATATTTTTGTGAACAATTTTTATAAAAAAGTGTTTTGATTTGGAGTTGTTTTGATGCTAAATAAAGTAGGTGAAGTATTTACATGATGTAAAATGGGTAAATTATATTTTTGGTCTTTGTTTTCTCAATATTTTGATAAGTTAGGATCCTTATCTCCCCCTACTTATTTCTTTTGTCGACCTGGTCAATATTGACCCAGTCTCGGGGTTAGGATCAATCTTTATATATTTTATATCTACAACCTTCTTTCTTTTATTTTCATTCTTTTACTTTGGATAAAATAATTATTAAATATAAAATATTAATAATTATGGTTAAAATGATAATTAATTGGAATTATTGATTATTTACATATATTTTACCAAGAATTTTAGCCAAAATGAAAAAAAATAAAGGGGATGAATCACGGATTCATCAATACCATTTACTAAAAATATTAAAAAAATTATGGAATAAATCATTCGAGTTTTGGCATTGGAATCATTTGAATATATATACTATATATAAAAACCTTCATTATTTTTTATAAAATTATTACTAACTCCAATTAACTCAATTCTTTTAGTAAACTATTTATAAAAATAACAAAAAAATATAACTTAAAAATAATTGTTAATAAATACCAATAAATCTAAAAAAAGCCGTAAACCCTAACTTCCGAACCTCATAACTTAGCCATATGAACTCCGAATTGGGTGCACTCACTTTTAAAATTTGTTTTATCAAATTATCTATCAAATAAAAGTGATTTCAATGAAATCAGAGTAATTATGCCAAAAGTAGGTTTTGAGACCCTATTGGTATACTTGTATAGTGGTGTATATTGTATATATTTTTATTTATTTATTTTATTGTATATATTTGTACATATTATATTTACAATTTTGTATATTTTTTATTTTATTTATAAAATTTAAATAACCTACTAAAAAATAAACAAAAATAAAATAATGTATATGTTATATTGGTATAATGTACCTATATTATACATACCAGTATTTATTTAACCAATGAAATTAATTACTAAAAAATATAAATATAATTAAATAATTAAATTATTATATAAATAAAAAATTAATAATATATATAATTATTTGTAAATATAATTTCTTAAAAATAGGATTGTTGTATATATAAGTATTTTATACCTATTAATAAAGGTTTTATTTATTTTATCTTTTTTAGCTAATTTATTTAATTTAGTAGAATCACTAAAAATTAGTTATTAAATTATTAACATTATTTTTTTAATATTTTTTAATTTAAAATCTTTTCTATTTATTTTACTTATTTCTTTAACCTATTATTTTGTCATGCAGAATATTTTGTCCTTTTTCCGGGGCTGATCTGATGGGTCCAATTCATTTTGTTGACTAGTGGTCAACTTCCCTGCTCCATCTCCAAACCCCACTACCTCGCCAACCCGCCAACTTCACCCTATTTTCCCGATTATCCCCCAACACCCGTTTTACCCAATTTCTTCACCCGATTATTCTCACATATCCATGATCCACGTCGGATCATGTTTATCCTAATTTTGCCTCGTTTCAAGCGCATATTTTCGTTTCAAATCCTCTCATTTTCACCCCTTTTATAAGCCAATTCCAGATCTGAAAATTTTTTCATCCGCCATTTTTGCCCTTTTACACCAAGCTCGAGATCTGGGGGGTGACCGTTCTCCTGGTGATTGAGGAAGAGGGAGTCCTTCTTTCTCCCATGTAACCCCAAAGGGAGCTTCTTGGAGTTGGTTCTTGGTGACATCGAGAGCACCCAACCCTTTCATTGTAGATAAAGTGGTGAAAGAGGAGGTCTAACCATTGTCAGAGCCTACCTCAGGCGAGGTTCCCATCTGCTCCAGGTACTCCAGCTGAGCTGATAGTTTAGAATTTTAACTAGATTTTTGTTCCTACATTTCCATTACGTATTTTATTTGGTAATTAGTGGTAGATAATTAGATGTGATTTCTAATTACTTTCGTTCGTCAGAGCTTAGAGCTCCGATCACCGTACCATGGCGAACCTACTTTGTTCCGACTTCATCCACTCCCCATCTCGTTCCTCATCATCAACTCTATCATAACGACAATGGAATTCTCGTTTCTACAAGCTAGACAAATGTTGCAGCAAAGTAGACTTACCTTTTAAAATAATAAATATAGATTAAATTAGCTTAAAATACATGTCATAAGAACTTTCATCTAAGATAATATTATTAATTAATAAATAAATTTAATCATAATAAAATAAATATGAACTATACACATATTTTTGAAAAAAATGTATTGTAGCAACGATCATTGTAATCTGATTCTATAACTGTGACAAGAAAAATTCTGACTTGCACAGTTAACCATCACATATAATATATATGTTACCAAAAGTAAAGTAGGTTAGTAAAAAAAACCGTTCAAAGAATGTTATTGTCATAACTACTTCAGAAATTAAAATTTGTTGCATGAATATATAGTTACAGTGAGTAGTGAATATGGAGACCATGTTGGTCAGGCATTGATGGTGAAGGTGAACGATTCACTACAACAAAATTGATTTATAGTGACGGTCTTTTCAAAATCCGTCACTAAATTAACCCTTGTTAATTATATAACGATGATATTATTCGCTGCGAAATGAGTTTTTTTACTCGAAATTAGCGACGAATATCATATATGTCGTTATATCATTAGCAACGATCCACATTGCAATATTATTCGTTTTCAAAATTTTGCGACGATTAATTAGAAGTTTGAAAAATAACAATACATAAATGTCGTTATGTAGATCGCTGCTAATGATATAAGGACATATATGATATTCGTCGCTGATTTCGATTAAAAAAATCATTTCCAACGAATAATATCGTCGTTATATATTTAACAATACTAATTTAGTGATGAATTTTGAAAAAACCGGCGCTGTAACTCAATTTTTTCTAACGATACCAAAGAAAGAAGCTGAATAAGCATTTCACATGATCTTATTCAAAGTACAACGGGTGCACGCCTCATCTTTAGTTGTTGGCAAATCCATCATCAAAGGACAAGAGTTATTATATCACGTATATATTTATCTTATATATCAGTACCCTGAGTGATAGTGATGGTGACCCCATTGTTTGCTTCTCTCGTCCTCTACCTTGGGCACATAATTAATCGCTTTTGCCTTGTCCTTGGAAATGGAAGATTTGTTGTTGGGGTGTGTGTCGTTTACACGTATTTGGAGGTTGATTAGCAATCTATTGTATTAGCAACACAAGCTTGGCGTGTGAGGATTATCCTCATGGCAGACAGCTATCATGCATGCACATACCCCCTCTTCGCTTGGATTATTACCCGCGTAATACCTATGTGATAGATTAGGACTATCTGTCGGTCGTGGTCTCCAAGGGCAAAAGGTTCCGAGTTGAGTACATCACAGTTTAGGGCATAGTCTAGATCAAGGATGGCCATATCTGTGACGTCCCGGACTTAGGTCTTCGGTCCGTTAGCGGAGCATTACGGGCCCTAACAACCTCTTGGGATCGGGCCCATACGGACCCGATTAACCACCCCCAAAATGCTTAAGCCGGGTTGACAAGTAGTAAGCTCCTCGCTATTTATCCCACCCGAGAATTTTGTATTCCACAGCGTGGGACTATTCATTATTTTGGGAGGTGTTACAATCTCCCCCACTTATATTCGCAACGTCCTCGTTGCGACATGGCACATCACTTCTTCCCAGTGACAGTGGCGGCTTCACGCTCCGGGTAGCCATTTCCTCCAACCTCTTTGTAAGGGCGGCTCCACCTCTCGGGTAGCCCTTTCCACTATCAGAGGGCGTTCGGCTCTGATACCATTTGTAACGTCCTAGGCTTAGGTCCCCGGTCCGTTAGCGGAGCATTACTGGCCCTAACAACCTCTTGGGATCGGGCCCATACGGTCCCGATTAACCACCCCCAAAATGCTTAAGCCGGGTTGACAAGTAGTAAGCTCCTCACTATTTATCCCACCCGGGAATTTAGTATTCCACGGTGTGGGACTATTCATTATTTTGGGAGGTGTTACAATATCGATATCGGTATCGATATCGGTACCATGTCGATACGATATATCGTCGATATATCGATATCATATCACCGATATCGAACAGGGATTGTGAATAAAATGGTTTTGGAAGGTCAAATATTGACAATATCGACAATATATCCGTGATCTGTCGATACCGATATATCGTCGATATATCACGATACGACCTTCCATGATCTAGAGCAGGATAACTACTACCAAAGTTGGGTTAAGCTCACTGCATCTGTTTTTTGTCTATAAAATATTCTATAAGTATTGCATATAAAACGTAGTCTTTTTTGTGAATGGTTCACTTTATGAAGAAAGATATTGGGAGAATTGATTTCATTTATAAGTTTATTGTTTATAAATCTTAGAAATATGTAGAGGTAGAATTTTAGGCTGATTATAGGATGGTATAAAAAATGCACCTAGATTCCCTTTAAAATGGCATGGCATAATTCATTTGATTCTTTATCGGGAGATGCGTTAGTAGAAAGGTAAGCAGCAATGCCAGCAATGTAAATGTGGAAGTAATAGTGCTCACATGAAAAATATATTTGATACTTATATACGTAGATTTTTTAAATATTGAAATATCTGAAGTCTACTTTTGTTCATCAAGAAATAGAGATTATTATCTTAGCAAGTGGAGATGTCATACTATCAATACATGTTATATATGATGTTAACTCCAATAACTATAAATGAAATTTCAATCTACCTTATGCTAAAAAAATTTGGGATCAATTCTCACATAAGAATTTAAATAGATGGAATGCAAAATTTAAATATTCCTATCAACAAAAGAAATAGGACCACGACATAATTAGATTACCTATAGAAGACACAATATATGTCACCCATTCTTAATATATAATAGATAATCATATCTATGCAAAAACTTAATATAAGTCTATGTTATGCATTTTTTAAAACATGGTATGCAATTGATATTATCAGGATTTTATTGCTAATTCTTCTCAATTATGGTAATTATGCTTCATTGTGTTAAACAAATAAAAAATTATAGACTTTTTATTTATTAATGCTGCTTAATTGACCCATGCATTTTTAAGAATGTAAGAAAATTTTATCAAAGTTAAATACAATATATAACTAACATTTAATTTTTTTATTGAAAAATAAGATTCTACTAGTCAATAGATTTAAAAATAAAAACTATACATTGTATAAATGTGAAATGATCATTTTATAATTTCGTTATTATTCTCGCACAAAGATAAAATCATTTTAATTCTAACGTATTTTGACACGCAAGTGAAGCAACTAAGAATTTCAATTTCTAAATTAACGTAAGAGAAAAATATTTTAATTAAGCAAGAGGTAATTTGAGGAATATTTATATCATGTTTTTTCCATTGTAATTAATTCATATGGTAGTCGATTTTATTATGCTAATAAATACATGATTGTTTTCAATTTTTGCACTCTCTTATATAATATCCTGGCTCCATCCCTTGGTAGCAAAAAAGTTAGAAGCATATTAAGTATATTCTCAGAAACTCAGAGGGGCACACATGTAAAACATTTAATGAGATAAATGTGGGATAATGAGTTATTCACATTATGTGTTTGTTTATTATTATTGAGAATGCAGAATAAGTGACAGTTATTATGAAAGAAGTGAAAGTTATTATGGCGCTCCCCTCCTTCGCGACAAAGGATACGTGATGTTCAATCATCTTGACAACCTCTCTTTTAACTTCCTGGACTTGGATAGGGATAAACATACAAATTACATACAGTCATCATTCATAACATAAAAGAAAGTAGAATATATAACGTCCCAATGTCCACAATATCATTTACATATACAACTCCACATATCTTTAGTACATAATGTTACAATAGCACCAAAAGTCTTCTACATCATCAATTAATTTCTCGATCATATATATCTTACCTACATGTAAACCTACAACATAATTGGAAAACCAAGAGGTATAATGGATGGGCCAAAGTAACCCAATAACGAAGAATAACATAAACCGCATAACTAACACATTATGAAAAAGGAAAGCAAAGAATAATAACAGTTTCATGGACAATCATATATATGGAAGCAACATATGCAACAATGCATAAGTTTCCAAATTCCATATCAAGAGGAGATATCCATCTTCCATAATTCACAACATTCTAGCAAAATATGCACTATGGCCCCTAAAAAAGTGCAAGTATAAGAACTGTTACTAGAGTTTATGA
This sequence comes from Ottelia alismoides, assembly GCA_037367405.1. Lineage (NCBI taxonomy): Eukaryota > Viridiplantae > Streptophyta > Magnoliopsida > Alismatales > Hydrocharitaceae > Ottelia > Ottelia alismoides. Next base: position 515,791 of record JAZKJV010004441.1, on the reverse strand, counting down.
GAACCAATTATCTTGTGTATCACTATTCATTTGGCTCACGTCTTATGCTTTCAAGATATGGAAATATGCAACAATCACGATTTCTTAATAAATTTCCCTATGTGGTATCAAAGAGTTGACCAACATTTAAAATCAAATTTGACCACACTCTTCCTACACTTCGACCATTTAAAACCGAATATGAAACGACTCATTCTAATTCTACGTAATTGCCATTTCCGATATAGTAGTGATATTGAATTCAGAATTCAATATACGTTAAGAGGGTTCCTAGTTGTGTTATTTCTTTTTTTACGACAAAGAGGGTGATCTTTATATAGGAATCACCGCAAAATTATATTAAATCAATAAAGATCGAGAGTACATCGTAAGTTATCAAGACTTCCAGAAACTCAATAGAGCCCTATAGTGTGATATTGAGTAAAAATTCAGATTCTTGAAAATGAGCTCGTTTCTTGCTAGCCAGATCGTCCAAAGCGCCACAAAAGATTTTGAAACATCATCTTTGGAGCTTCCCCCCACCTTCCTTATTGTCTCCCAAAAGCTCATCTATCTGCTCACGTCTAACCAAGGGATAGCCAACTTCCTCCAGACCTTCATTGAAGTCTCACACATGAAAAAGAGATGTTCTGCATTCTCTATCTGTTCCCTGCATCTATCACAACTCGCCTCTTGAGTCCCCAAGATATTTGCCCTCCTCACTTTGTCACACAACTAATTTTCCTCAGACACCATAAAAAAACTTTGATCCTGCTTGGTATCCCGCATGCCCAAATGATCGTCATATCCTTGCTTATGTCAAGATCAGTTACTCCTGCTCAACCACTTCTCAACTCTTCATATAGTTGCTTGATGGAGAATCTAATGCCCGTCCAAACATGATGATCCATGTTCGTAGAGAAGTTATCTGCCAAATGCGCCGCATCCAAAGTCTATCCAAATCCTCCCTTCTTCTGTCAGAATGGACCGCTGCAAATGATATTCTCTACTCCCAACATTGTGCTAACTCCCTCAAAGTTGCTTCCTTCGACACAACCAACGCATAGAGCCTTGGGAACCAACTCTCGAGAGTCCCTTCCTCCATCCAATCCTCCCTCAAAAATATGAATTCCCGTCTATCTCCTACTTGTGGTAATAGTTTGTGTGAAATGAGCCTGAGCACTTCACACATTCCCTACCATGGTGATGACTCAAAACAAATTGCTTCTGTTATGAGGACTGCGGTCACCCCATAAATTTTCCTCAGCATTCTCATAGCAAAGTCATCATTTGGACCCCAAACTCATAGCACCCATCTAGTCATCAAAGCTTTGTTCATACTTTTTAAAACTCGTACACCCAATCCGCCCTGCTTCTTAGGACGAGTGATCTCATCCAAGGCCACCGAGTGCATGCCTAGTTTCTATTGCTTCCCTTCCGACCAGAAGAATCTTCTCATCATCTTTTCTATCTTCTTTCTCAGCCCCACCAGTATCAACCAGGTTGAAAAGAAGAATATTGGGATGGCTGATAAAACATGCTTCAACATAGCCAACTTCCCACTCCTAGATAAGGATATCGCCTTCCAACCTACCAATTTACTTTTTACCTTCTTTATCACTGCATCCCAATATGCAACTTTCAGTTTACCTGCCACCAACGGATGCCCTAGGTACGAAATTGGTAGATCCCCTAACGAACAGCCAAGCAACTCTTGTATCCTGATCCTTTCTTCATTTTGTAGACCGAAGGTGATGCCCACTGATGAACCTCTATTTCATTATCTTTATTCTATCATTTTGACCTCAAAGCCCTAATAAATACATGTAAATACCCTTAATTCCTGCATTTTGGTATTCATGCATGTGTGTGTAAATAATGTATAAAATGCGGTTTTTAAAGCCAAAATTATAGAATAAAGAAAAGAAAAGAAAAGAAAAAGAATAAAATAATGTAATTATTTTATTACCCGAAATCTCGAGACCTAGGCATCTAGATGAATAGGTCAACAAGGAATAAAGTAAGGGGAGATAAGGGCCAAAATACAATAAAAATATCTTTTATTTAATTCATTCTTTATTCATTTTGGGACCTAATTTTAGTTCCACTTTTTATACTTCAAATAAAGAAACTTTGTACATGAAAATTGTAGATAATTAAATATAGAAAAATACAAAATTGATTTCACACAAAAATATTGTACGAATAAAAAGTTATGACATGAATAAGTTTCCAAAATCCCAACTTCCCAGACCTGTATCTCTCAAATAAAAACTCGAAATGTATCAAACTTTAATTGTATATACCTTTCAATAAGCTATTTAATGAAGGTGGTTTCATATTTTTTGGAGTTACGGCTTGAAAGTTGAGTTTTGGACCCCTTTTGTATACTTGTACAGATTAAAACATTAATTTTATTTATTATTCTTTATTTTGGTAATTTCATATTTTTATAATTATGTAAATATTATTTATAATATACGTGTGTATTAAAAATGAATAAAAATTCAAAGAAAACATAAAAATAAAATACTTGTACAAAACCCCTAGGTATAATACCTGTACATATACCTATATACTTAATACATCTATTTATTTAATAGTACATAATACTTCAGAAAAATAAAATAAAAATATATTTAGGTTCATAAAAACAAGTTATAAATTTATAAAATGATAAATAAAAATAATAAAATTAAACGTACAAAATAAAATAAAATATGAAAATATATAGATGAATATACCTGTATATAAGCTATAAAAGGAAATTTGTATTTTTTAATCTCAAAAAAATAAATAAAAATCACAATAAAATAATTTATAAAATAATAAACATTTTTTATTTAATAACCAAAGATTAATAAATTTAATTACTATTTTTAATGGATTTAACAAATCTTTTTTTTAGGATTTTTCCAACCAGGAGGGTCCGAGAGTTGACCGCGGGTCAACTCTTTGACCCGCCCCCTGCTGCTATGTCAGACTACGTTTTTGGCTTGATTTCTTGATTTTTTTGAGGTCTATCCTTTCCTCCTCTCTTGTCGAAGCCTTCTTGACTTTTCTTCCCCAGTGATCGAGGATGGTCGCCCCTATTTTGCCTTGGGCTATGGATCACTGAGATATTTGTTGCGCCTCGATCTTCGGAGCCACTTAACCACTCGTTCGAAAGACCAACTAATCTTTCCTTCCTTCGAAGAACCACTTCTTGGCCATGTTTAGACCTCCGGGAGTGCGTTGGATTGACTCCGGTGACACGGGAGCCTCCAGCACTCCCGTGTGAGGTACGACGAGGCTAGGAGGGCGGGATTCCACCCATCTCCGACCACCTTGACCGTGATGTCTCATCTCCTGTTTTAGGCCAGTTGAGGTCTATTTTATCTTCTTTTCTTGCATTTTTATCTTCGCCTTAGTAGTAGGAACCAATTAGCACATCCCATTTCGTCGTCACCCCACCGATCGCTTTCGCAAGCTCCGATGAGATTCCCTTTTGCGTTATTCACCATCCAAACTTCCCTACCGCTCGCCTTGGGAACCCCCTTTTGTCTGTGAGCCCTATTTGAAGGTACCAGGAGTCGAGAGACTCCATCTGGAGTCCGATTTTGAAGGAGAAGGTGAACCTGGAGCATCCCCGTTCCTTCACGTCGAGGCAGACGTTCGGCATCTATCAAGCCATTTTGCGGCCGCCGAGCGATTGAGAATCACGCCAGGAAGATGCCTGGCCATTTTGGAGAGTCAACGACCATCGGAGAAGCACGATCTAACCGGTGGAACCTCTCCTCGGTGAAGTTCTTCCCGGTTCTTCCTCCAGTCTCCTCCGTTGTTGGATGAAGGCCATTCTTCCAGAGCTACAACATCCGTCCGATCGAGACCACTCACCACCGTCCGATCTGCTGAGGCCTTCTAATCACGGTTGTCGATCGCGAAGAGGTATCGTGCGCCCCCATCCTGCCACGTGTATAAGTAAAGGGTCGCACGTCGTCCGATCGCACACGAGGGTATTTTGCGCTAAAACCCCTATCAATTTTTGTATTTATTAAATAACACTAAATCATTCATCTGCGGTTTTAATTTTTTGTAATATTTACATCTAGGCCCCCCGACTTTGCTATATAACGAAGAGGGCCTCGACCACGTCACCTCATTTGCCTATGCGCGTGAGGTGCGGGGTATTTTATGGAGGACCCCCTGGAAGCATATTTATATTTAGTCCAAAAACTCATTTATGCAATTATAAAGTTTTGGGAATTTTGCATATCAGTCCCCAGGATTTTTGAAAATTACGTACGAGTCCTTGTCTGTCACGTATCTTGTGCACGTGAGTGTGATGCTTTTACAGACGCACCCTTGTGAGTTTTGGATTTATTGTTTGGTCCAAAAAAAGTTTTTATTGCAGTATATAATTTCTGGAAAAATTGCACCTTGGCCCTGATATTTTTTCATATTTACAGAAATACCCCTGCTAATAGTGTAGTTTCTCTTTGTTCTCTCTAATTATTTAGTGCATATATAAAACTATAAAAATCCCTAAAAACTATCATTGTGTGTCTGTTGCATTATTCTACCACATTATATTTTTAATTTGCATTTTGGCTGCATTTTGCTATTTATAAAATTCAAAAACATGCATTTTCTTCACAATTTGCATTAAAAATACAAAAAAATTATAAAACGTTTTTGAAAAATTCCAAAAAATTATATTTTGTGTGTTTTTGCATATTTCAACTTCAGACCAAAAATCACTAAAAATACAAAAAGAGAACTTCTAAAAATTAGAAAAACCCTAAAATATTCATAAAAATTTATAAAAATCCATAAAAAAATCTAAAAAGTATGCTTCCTATTCTTGATTTTTCTTTATTGTATTATATTTAGTTTAAAATTAATTTGGAGAATTTTTGACAGTGGTTGGTATTTTTCATCTCCATTTTAATTTCAGTCATTAATTTTGTTCACTGTTTTCAGTAGTTTTGACTTTAAAAACACCAAAAAATTAGGAAAAATATAGAAAAATCAAAAAAAATTAGAAAATATAAAAAGCACAAAAATATTTTATTTCACAGCTTTTGAGTATTTTTACCTATTTTATCTCTCTCTCATCTCTCTTGTATATATATTTTATAGTCTCATATCCTTATTAAAAGAAAAAAAGAAAATATATAAAATATAAAATATAAAAAGAAAATACAAAATCAGTAAACTAAAATAAAATATAAAATATAAAATGGAAAACTAAAAAAATATAAAATTAAAACCCACAAAAATAACACTTGCATAGATATTTGATCACTCTCATTCTTGAGCCTTGATTGCTCAATCTATCTTGCTTGTTCCCTGTTTTCGACCTCTACATGCTTGCATACTGTACACATTCATTGTACAATTATAATAAATTTTAACTCGACATCTTGCTTTTCATTGTTTAATCATTTTTGTGGGTTAATTGTTGATTGACCCGGGTTTCGTGAGTGGTCGCCTCAACAACATTGTGATCCCGCCTTTTGTGGATTACTTTAGACCCCCACGAGATCCGAGTCATAAAATGGCGCCATTGCCGGGGAGCAAGAATGTATAGATCGGATTTATTTGTGATTGATTGTGATTACTTGTCTACATTTTTGTCTCATTCATTTATTGATATATTTTGTTGAGCTATCTAACCTCCTTTCTTCGTGACTTTGTGCGAGGTACTACGGATTGAGGGAGGCGATCTACTCTAGGCGCTTACGTACCCACGTGAAGCCGGCTTCGGCTTGCTACCTTGGCACCAAGAACACTTAGAGAATTTCGTAGATTTAGCTCCATTTCTTTCATTGCCATTACCTGTGTAATTTGAAGTGAGAGAGAGAGAGACTCTAATTTGTAATAATACATGTACCCTGGACTTTGGACTTTCAGGCCCAATTTCCAAGTGATTGTTCACTTGGTGACTCACCGTAGTTTTTCCGCATTTTCGTCACATTTTTTTCTTTGTTTTACGGTTTTGTTTTCTTTACGTTGTGTGATTGAGCCCTTAGTTTTAGGATTGCTTGCGATAGATTAGGGCCAAACATCTAATATATTTGCTTGTGCCTATAGAATCGTTTGGACTTAGTAAAATTTTAATCTGCTTCTCACTTAGTCTCGGAACCACCGTGCCGTGAGAGTTCTCCATATAGTGCTTGCAGGACCCATTGTGGTGGGCACCGAGGAGACTCCAAGATCGGACACTTCGGTTCCATTCTAAGTCATTAGCATTGGTTCTTCACGATAATAGCAATTTTTGAAACTTAAGGCGATTTCATCGGCTTGCATTTGCATATAGATAGGTTTTAATTCTGCTGAGCATCTTTGCATGATGAATGCTGGAGGCAAGGTGAGCATTTCCCTTTAGCATACATCATTAATTTGCCGCTTGCATTGCTTTTCTGACTCTCCCTTTGATTTTGTCCACCTAGGTGCTTAAAGGAATTGACTCCTCGATAGGCTCGTGCATTTCTTATTAAAAATCCAAAAAAGTGATAACCAATAAAATTGGAACTGCTAACATTACTTGACCCTAAAAAGGACTAAAAATAAAAATCTTGTATTGGGGCGAGTAATCCCCTCATTGTCTTTGTTTTTACTTGCTCACGCACACACTAAGGATTAGTGCCAAAATCCCATTTCAGCCCCCTAAGTGTTTGTGCAACTTTTGGACTTCTCACCTAACTCTAAAACAGACAAGATAAAAAGACCGACTTTTCGGTCTCTACCGAGTTGAGTAGGTGAATTAAGGGTTTGTTTTGTGTGAGTTTGCTTGTGATTGCTTGTATGTATCGTAGATCGCTTCTGCACATTTGTGCCTTCTTCTCATTTCTCTTGACTTGACCATCGTACTCTCCTGATCCTCGCCTTTTGTTTCGAGATGGCCGGCTAGAGTGATTTTTGTTCGACCTTCACGGATCCCTCGTACCCTCCATTCGGTCCACCTCACTTTTTTCAGGAGGATTTCCCTCCTACTTTTTGTACATATCCACCACAGCCACAATATCAGCCCTCGGACTTCTACCCACATCCACCAACTCCTTTATATTCTCCACCTCCATATCTACCCGAGACTGATCTATTGGAGTCACCTCCCACGATCTCCACTCGTGTTATCTTGAACCGAATGATAGAGCACATTAACTCGATGACCGATGATCTTGCCATTTTGAGAAAAAACCAGATTAATGGTCCATTCATTGAGGTTATGGATTCACTCGTGGGTGATGAGAGATTACAATTGCATAAAACATAAAAAATGAGAAAAATTTTAGAACGCAAAAAAATTTGGGAGCTGCACGATCGAGCCAACTTGTGAGGAGAGGGGCCAATTACCCAATCATTTGATCACACATACACTCACACATTGTCCCACCTCTGACCCCAAGAATGCCAAGAGCACTGAACTCAAAATGATGAAAAATATTAGTAAAAAATGAGTGTACTTATTACAACTCTAATAAACACATGACCTTGGGATTGTACATACTACTCTTGGCATTCCTCATGTATATGATGATTCTAATCTCCTCCCTTATATGGAGGAGGTCCAAAAATTCAAAAAAATGCTATCTGAACCTGAAGTGGTGGTCGCTATTCATGAGATCATCCAAGCCCCTCTTCAATAGGCCATTACCCAATTATATGCTCCTCTTCCCAAGAAGAGAAAGCAGAGAAGCAGATCTGAGCGTCATATCTTGACCATGGCCACTGCCCATGCCATCACACATCGTCATATCCCTAGGAGAAGGAACACAACTACCCCCTTCATCAGTTGCACCATCTCTAACTTCACTTGTGATCACACTCTCCTAGACGGCAGTGCTTCGATTATCATTCTACCCTTCTCGTTGGTACAATCTCTTCACTTAGGACCTCTCAAGAAAACCAGGATGATCGTTCAGTTTGCTGATGGATCTATCAAGAGGCCGAAGGGTATACTAGAAAACACCATCATTTCGATTCAAGGCATGAACTACAATGTTGGCCCATGGAGACCTCCACAGGGGAGGCCTCTCCAATCATCCTGGGACAACCATCTCTCGCCTCTGCGAGGGTCATTATTGACTATAGATCAGGAGAGATTCGCTTCCGTCTCATTGACGAGATCAAGGTGACCATCACCGCACCCACTACCGACCAGAGACCTGCACCTGATGCGCCTTCACCGATTCTAGCTGACTCCGAGGCCTATGACCTATCTGACAATATTAGAGAAGTTTGCTTTATGACCGCTGATGAGACCCAAGAAATCCTCCAAAGGGCGGGAGACTCGAAAAGCATAAACCTTGAAGTTCCTCCTTCTGGTGTGTGGCGATGTGTTGATGAAATCTGCGGGATTTACGTGATTGATACCATAGAGCGGAGGGTAGACACCAAGACTAGACAGGACGGACCTGGTTTGACTACTTCCACTGATAAGTCCGTTCCTGGTCACTCAAATGAGATTAAGGCTGATTTTGATCTTATCGCTTTTATTCAGAAATTCAGGCCTTTTGATGAAAAAGATGATCTGGTTAAGATTCTTGAGGACGAGCTGAGTTCGACTACTTCCACTAATGACTTCGTCCCTTTTGGTTTTGACCTGGACGAGACCTTGCATGATGACACTGACTTTACTTCTTTCACTAACGATGAGTTTGTTCCTTTTCACTTCGATATAGGTGAGACCCCCAAGGGTGAACCTAGCCATACTACTTCCATTGACTAGTTCGTGCCTTTCGATTTCACACCACTGAGGACCTACACTAGGTCGATCCTGATCGGCTTCCGTCCACCATGGACCCCGATGTTGACCTGCACCGCACTAGATCCATTCCTCAACGGTCCTGCAAGAAGGTTTGCTTTCGACCTTCTTGACCATTTGAATATCCACTCTGTTGTATATTCGCTTTCATCTCCATCCCTCTCCCGTTTCACTCACCCACCCATTCTCGTGTGTGCCTTGCTTAGGACGTACATTGTCCTAAGTATAGGGGGTGGATGAGCCTAGTGTTCTCTCATCGTTTCGTTTCATTACACCTGTTGTTGCCTATACTTAGAGCTTCTTTCACCCTAAGTATAGGGGGGGTTCTCTATCTTCTTCCATCTTCTGTTCTCTTTTCTTCTTTTCTTCTTTTTCTTTTCTATCTTCTTTATCTACAGAAAAGGTGTCACCCCTTTTTGTCAGTCTTCTATACTTAGGATGTACTTTGTCCTACGTATAGGGGGTGTGCGCCCTGAGTTGATTCTATTCTTTGATCCTCTCCACTATCTCCTCTTCTTGTCTATACTTAGGGATATCTTACCCTAAGTATATGAGAGACAATGTGAGTACGATCAGTTCATTCCCACCCTTGACCCTCCCTGCCATGTGTACAGTCTGCTATACTTAGGATTATTTGATCCTCAGTATAGGGGGACGGTTGATGAGCTGAAAAATCCCGAGCGATTAAGGTAGGAATGGTATCAATGGTCGTTGCGACCTCAACCACTTAGACCGGACTCAACAAGAAAAACAAACCACCAAACTAAAGATCAAACAAGCAATGTATGTGGCAAGCGGTCTTGCTATATTATTTTAACGTGGTATAGCTACCAGGGCCGAACACAAGGAGTATGGAATGCGAAAGCTCCGAAGTAGTCAAGAATCCAGGAAATAAAGAATTTGGTGGATTTTATATTTTTCAATTTTTTTTGGAATTTTTAATATTAAGAAAAAGGCTAAAAGAGTTCAAAAAGTTACAAATACACAATTATTTAAAGCATAAAAAATACCCAAAAAATTCAAATAAAAATATGGATTTTAAGAATATTCACATGTTTTTGTTAATTTTCTTGGATTTTTCTGATTTTTAATTGATTTTCTAAAAATGAAAGAAGGCTATAAATACTAAACAGTGTACAACCCGAATCTAAAGACAAGTTAAAAATACTTAAAATGCCTATAAAATACGAGCAATAATTTTATGACGAACTACAAGTAAAAATCTAACTATGGAAGAAGAAAACTCATTTTTTGTTTTATATGAATTTTTAATGATTTTTCTAAGATTTTTAGTCTTTTTCAATTTTTATTGTTTTTATAAATGGAAATGAGATAAAACTTGAAATGAAGTCAAAACACGACAAAACAAGAAAAATGAATATTTTTTGGAATTTTTCAAGGGTTTTTAATATTTTTAATGGATTTTTAAAAGCAAAACAGTAATTGTTTTTGTGATTTTTGACTTTTTAAAAATAGTAAATGACAATAAAATAAAACAAAAAATTCGTAGAAATTCCTACATCATGCCAGGAGCCATGTGTCAAAATTGCATGAAATTTGGACAATATTTGTCATTTATTGAATAAAAAATCACACATACAACACACAGGGACTGATTTGCAATAAAAATATATTCCATAGACCAAATGATAACACGTGAGAAAAGTATAAGGTCCGAATTACATTTTTTCCATCAAATTTACCACATGTCCAAAATCAACACGCACAGGGGTATAAATGCGAATAAGAAAACTACCCCTTCAAAACATAACATAGCATAAGTATGGGATGATATTTGCAAATAACCGACAACTACACGTGCTGAAGCACGTGAGGCTACACAGGGAGGACTACAATGTAAATGTGACAAACTGCAGGGACACATATGCAAATTACCCTAATGTGTACTTTATAAACAAAATGACAAACAAAATAAAAGAAGGGGGGAACTGAGCAAATTACCCTCTACAACGTGTGCGTTGCGCGTGGGGGGACAGGCGTCGGGCGCTGAGCGGAAGCGAGGCGTGCGGCTCTGACGCGTCCAGCTGGTGGATCCAATGGCTCTGTCTAGGGTGCGAACGTGGGCGTACGGGGGCCGTTAGACGTCAGATCTAACGACTTGACAGGTACAAGCTCTGGACGGCAGCGATACGATCTGGTGGAGGGGCGTAATCCGACGACGAAGAGAGGATCTGGACGAACTCCGCCTTGGCGAAGTTCACCAGAGCACCGGCGGTGATCTGGCACTCCGATGAACGATCAGACGACGATCGTCGACTCGTGAGTCTCCTCCGCGTCTGGTGAATGGTTCCGATGAGCTCGCCACTGGTCGGATCTTCTGGAGGGTGGACGTGATTTGGGCTAGCTCCGGCGAAACATGATGAAGGCAATCTGGGGTGTATCCATGCGCACTATGACCTGCATAGGAAAGCTTCAACTCAGAGAATAGCTCCGGTCAAGGTTATTTGGCCTAAAATGATAGGAAGCGACGACGAATGGAGGTGGGGGTTCCGACGAACAACAGTCCTCTCCGATCACCAAAGGTCTCCTCCGATTGTTGTCACCAAGGGGAAGGGTTCTAGAGTAGCAGAGAGGTGTGCGACGCGAGCTGAGGTCCTGGGGAGGCGAATGAGGATTTTATAGGGTGTCCCAGTTGGCTGGAAAGATCGGGCGAGGGCGTGCGAATCGAGGGCGATCCGCTACTTCCTAGGGATCCACGAGGGTCGCAGATCCACAGGGAGAAGTGGGCGCCGAAATTGGAGCACGAGAGATCAAGATCCAATCGAGAAAAATGGGAGAAAATCGGGTGTGACTCAGATCTATGCGTAAGAGGGTCCGGGAGGGGGAGTTGACTGGGGTCAACATCCCTCTAGACCAATCAGACTAAGGCTGGTCAAAAAGATTTGAAAAATAATTTAAAAATAGAAGACGATTTTATTTTAAAAAATGTTTAACATGAAAAATGTTTATTATTTTTCAAACTATTTTTTTGTGATTTTTAATTATTTTTATGAAAAATAAATTAAGGTATGTACATTATATTACATTATATACATGTATAAAATACCTAGGTATTTTATGTAATTATTTTTATTTTCTTATTTTTGAACAAAGACACCAATTTTATATTTATTTATTTAAAATATATTATTTTGAATATAAAATAATTTTTATTTTTTATTAATTATTTACAAGTGTATAAAAAATAGGTATATGATACATATGTACATGTACTATGTAAAAGGTGAGAAATTTATTTTTAGTTTTATTTTATTTTTCTAATTTTTATTTTATTTTTAGGAATATATACAAAGGGATAAAAATACCTTTTTATTTTTCATTTTTGTGAAAACAATATATATATATACACACACACACATAGGTGGGGATATGTACAAGGTAGAGTGGCCATATCTCTCTCTACTTATTTTATTTGGCGATCAGGTCCATTTTGGACCATCTCTTTGGTTCAGGTCACTCAATATTTATTCTAAATATGTCCCTCTTTTTCTTTTATTGTTTATTCTTTTATTTTTGCACAATTACATGCTAATTATTGAATCTTAACACATGCATGCTTATTGGTAACTTATTGTATTTACAACTATATACTTGATGTTTTGCCAAGATATTTAGCTAAAATAAAAGAATAAAGAGTGATGAATAGGGATTCATAACCCCCTATACTTTTGCTAGTCCCTTAGCAAAAACATTTATCTAAAAAAGAAGTGAAAAGAAAAAGAAAAAGAAAAAGAGGGGAAATCAAGATTGATTATTAAACTTGCCTTCATTAAATTGAAGTATGGAGCTCAGTCAGACCTTTGGATTATTAATTTGTCGGAACCTTATTTGTATTTAAGCTTAAAACACAACAACCTCTACATTCCACCAATCTATAGTCAAGACTCCTCAATAATCCAGATCTGAACAAGTCTACATACACAAACTCTAATGACCATGAATCTTTCCTTGTACTGTGTAAGTGATATGTAGCTCCCCAACTCAGACGTGACAAAGTGACAACCACCCTTAACAAGGTAACTCTAATGCCCTAGTCTGACAGCTCTTTCCTCGAGGAGCGGGGTATTCCCTTCTATGTTCAAGTTCAACTGTCTCAAGAAGAGGAGGAAGTAGAGAATGGATCATGACCAGAGTAGCCATGTATCCTTGGGAGCCCAACAAGTGTAGCTAAGTCTCCCGCTGCAAGCTTCATGAGATGAGCATGCGTAACATAAGCTTTGCTTTATTTGACTATATACACTCCGGTAGGTATTTTATTTTCTATCAGACCCACCACTTTTTTGGAGTTTTTCCTTCTTTGCACATTTTTTTCGATGTGCATATGTACAACATATCTACATGGTGCAACATATATACATAAGGAGTTTTTCCTCTTGAGCCAGTAGACTGTCCCTCTTTTGAAGCTTTATTGAAACCCACAACTGCTGTATTAGGACCTCAACACCACCAGACCAAGTTAAGACGTACTTCCTTCACTAAAAGAAGAAGAGAAGTTCTGCCTAGAAGTACTACCCTCATTTGCTACCCCAAGCCAAAGGAAACTGCCTCCTCACCACCTCATCCGTGGAGAGTTATGTGTAAGGTGCTGGTGCAAGTAAAGCCATTGTCTCTGAGAGTCATGTGTGCGTTGTTAAGTGTTCTACTTAGTCTCATCAAGATGACAGATGATCATAGCCTAGTGGATAGAAAGAATTAAGTCCCCAATGGACCTGAAAAGTCTTAACCCTAAGCCCTATAAGGTTCCTCATAGAATTAGGTGGATTAAGGTCTTAACCAAGCTCCATTTTCAATTTAATTCCAGACCAGTTTAAATGTCAACTATGATTTAGAAAAACTGTACAAATACATACAAAAATGTTTTTATGCGTGTTTTTGGAAGATGTGCAAATTTTTTGAGAAATGTTTGAATGAATGAATGCATGAAGTTTTGCAAAATATTTACACATATTTGCACAATGGTTTTTGCAAACTTTTGTTTTTTAAACATTCTACAAAAATTTTGTACTATATACATAATTTTGATACCAAAATATTTACAAACCCTTTATACAAAACATTTTTTGACAAATATTTGTACAAAAATAATTTTTATAAATAGCTATGTATGTGCAAGAAAGAATTTTTATGTACAGGAAAAATTTTAAATTTTTATGGTTTTTTAGGTAAAAGAATTGTAACCATTTTATTTATTAACACACTCACACAAAGTACGAGTTATGGCTAAAGTATATATGAAATATATACGACACCCCCTATACCTAGCTTGAACGATGTCCTCAGAGTGGATAGAGAGCGATGAAGAAGACATAACTCGTGCTCAGCATAGGGAAGTGAAAAGGAATGATATACTACAACGATGAATCAAAGAATAGAATAAGGAGAACTCAGTGTTTCCCCCTATACTTAAGATTAAGTAATCCTAAGTATAGCAGACTGAAAACAAAGGGAAATCCGAGTGGAAGAATGTATCTACCTCCCCTATACTTAGGGTAAAATGTCCCTAACTATAGGCAGCAAAATAGAGGTAGAAAAGAATCAAAAGTGTACTCAAGAGTCCTACACCCCCTATACTTTGGGTAAAGTACACCCTAAGTATAGCATAATCATAGGATGAAGATGGGGCGTGGGACTAAATAATGGAATGATATGGACATATGGATCTATACAAGGCGAAAGATAGTGTTAATCAGGCTTGAGATGCACTAGATGTGAATCAAAGACCACATCTCACACAAAATGAATAGGGGCGACGTCAACGACCAATGGCTCGTGATCTAGATATGGTTTGAGCCACCGCCCGTTAATACGAAAGGTAGACTCATATGACATCTCAGGTATGTCAATACTCCCATTGTCATGCACCTTTCGGACCAGGTATGGTCCCTTCCACTTGCTCTGCAACTTCCCTGGAAATAATCTAAGCCTGGCATCAAACAACCATACTCTCTGATCTGGCTCAAACTGCTTGTGGCTGATATGAGAATCATGCCACTTCTTTACTCGCTCCTTATAATGTAGGATGCTCGAAAAGGCTTCATCTCTAAGCTCCTCCAGGGCTACCAATTCTACCCTCCTTTGGTCTCCTATACTCACTGGATCCAAAAGTATCTATGTGATAGCCAAAGTGACTTATTCGTAAGCTCAATAGGTAAATGGCAGGGCTTGCCATAAATGAGGCGAAAGGGAGATGTACCCAAAGCAGTCTTGAAGGACATCCGATATGCCCACAAGACCGAGTCCAAAAGCAGTGACCAATCCTTTCGGTCAGGGTGGACGACCTTTTGCAATATAGTCTTGATCTCCCTATTTGACACTTCAGCAAGACCATTGGTCTGGGGTGATATGGAGTGGCTACTCGATGGTCAATGCTGAACTCGCTAGCAAGGGCCTTTACCTTATCGTTGATGAAATGAGACCCCCCGTCAGAAGTAAAAACTCGAGGTACCCCAAACCGTGAAATGATATTCTTCCTTAAAAATCTGCATACAGTCCTAGCGTCTGCGGTTCAGGCGAGTATGGCCTCAACCCAACGACTCTCATAATCAACGGCTAACAGAGTGTACTCGAATCCCCGACTCTTAGGGAATGGACCCATGAAATCAATGCCCCATGCATCAAAAAGCTCACAGAAGTGAATGGGTTGCGTCGGCATCATGTCACGCTATCCACAGGTGCCCATCCTCTGACAATCAGTACATCTCTTCAAATTCATCAGAAATCATTGAAGAGATTAGGCCACCATAGGTCGGATTGGAGCACTTGCCGTTCTTTTCCTAGAGTTATGTCCTCCTCCCTCCAGCTTGTGGCAGTAGGTGAGGACACTATGGCGCTCCTCCTGAGGAATGCACCGTTGTCAGACACTATCCCCTACTTCATGGTAAAATATGGGATCCTCCCAATGGTAAGACTTAGCCTTCGCTAGGAAGGTCTCAAGTCTCTGCCTGGGCCAATCTTGTGGAACTTTCTTGGCAACAAGATGGTTCACAATGTCAGCGTACCACAGGAGCGAGGCGATAGCAAGGATCGCCTCATCTGGGAAGGTCTCTGTAATAGGATCAATATGCCCAGAATCCTCAAGATGCTCTAATTGGGAGAGATGATCCGCCACTACATTCTTGAATCCAGGCTTATCCTTAATCTCAATATCAAACTCCTGGAGTAGAAGGATCCATCTAGTCAGTCTCGCTTTGGTATCCTTCTTTGCCATGAGGTACCTGATGGCGGTATGATCAGTAAAGATAGTTACTCTAGATCTAATGATTTATGATCTGAACTTATCCAGGGCAAAGACTACGGCTAGCATCTCCTTCTCAATGATGGTGTAATTCTGCTGCGTGGCATCCAATGTACGGCTAGCGTAGTGAATGGCAAATGGAGCTCCATCCCTCCTCTGTCCCTGTACGATCCCCACGGCAAAATCGGAGGCATCCGTCATGATCTTGAATGGGAGAGACCAATTATGCGGTTGGAGGACAAGAGCCTCAACAACTAGACTCTTGAGAGTCTCAGATGACGCAAGACACTTATCATCTACAATGAACTCGGTGTCTTTGGTCAGCAAATCAGTCAACGATCGGGCAATCCTGCTAAAATCATGAATGAATCGTCGGTAGAAACTGACGTGCCCTAGAAAAGACCGTAACTATCGCATATTGGACAATGGATTAAGTTTTCTAATGATATCCACCTTGGTGGGATCAACCTCCTTTCCCCTGTTGGAGATGATATGACCAAGCACCGTCCCTTGAGTCACCATGAAGTGACTCTTCTCCCAAGATAACACAAGATGGACCTCAATGCATCGCTGAAGGACGCAGTTTAGGCACTTAAGACAAGCATCAAACCCATCACCATAGATCGAAAAGTCATCCTTGAAGACCTCTAAGAAATCACCCACCATGTCTGAAAAGATGGACAACATGCACCTTTGGAATGTCGCTGGGGCATTACATAGACCAAAGGGCATGCATCTGAAAGCATACGTCCCAAAAGGACAGGTGAATGTGGTCTTGTCCTCGTCTTCTAGCGCAATGACCACCTGATTGTATCCGGAGTACCCATCAAGGAAACAATAGTGACTCTTCCCGACTAGCCTCTCTATAATCTGGTCAATAAAAGGCAACGGGAAATGATCCTTCTTGGTGGCCTAATTCAATCGTCTGTAGTCTAAACAAATCCTCCAAGAAGTGGGTACCCGGTAGCGATGTCCTCTCCAGACTCACTCACAACTGTAGTGATGCCCGCTTTCTTGAGCACCACATGTAATGGACTGACCCACTTGGAGTCGGAGATGGGGTAGATAAAATCGACGCTCCACCCTTTCAAGATCTCCTTCATGACAACCTCTCGAAGATTCGGGTTCAACCGCCGCTGGAACTCACACGACAGCTTAACGTCCTCTTCGAGATAGATATGGTGGGAGCACAGGACGAGACTTATCCCCTGGAGATCGGCTACGCTCCATCCTATCGCCCTGCGGTTCTTTTCAAGAACCTCCATCAAACGAGATTCTTACTCTCTAGTCAGATCTACTGAGACAACGACTGGGTGCATCTCATGCTCGCCCGTAAAGAACATATACTTCCGCGACTGCGACAAGGGCTTCCGCTCTGGACAACTGCGAGCAGGCGAATCTGGTCTCTGAAAGGTCTAAGTGAACGCAACCAAATCTGCATAAGAGAACTCTCCCTGAACTGGAAAATCTGGTGAAGACTGCTCTGCTGGTATATCTGTACTCTGAATAGGATCAATCTCCACCCTAGCTGTTGGCTCTATAGGAATCAGACATGGAATTATATCATCGAATTCTGCCCAATCAATATCTGAGTTCGAGGGATCTGAATCTGAATCTGAAAAATCAACTACCTCGCTATCAGGAACACGATCTGCTGCCTCAAATTCACACTCCTGATGGATATCTCGCTCTGCCTCTGTCATCTGCTCTGAATCAGTAAGCGGCTCTGAGCAAGCTGAATCTCACGCTCTCGTCTCATCGATCATATCTAATTGTATACTTTCGCCCTTGACGCGAAAGTACACCTTCCTGCTATCATGATCGAACACTACCTTGGCTATGGCCAAGAACGGGCATCCTAAAATGATGGGGGTATCGGTCACAGACTCAGAAATCTCCATGTCCAATACAACGAAGTCCACGGGGAATTTCAGGCCCTGAATTGTGACGACTACATTCTTCAGCAACCCCTTCGACCTCATGACAGATCGATCAGCAAAACTGAAGGATCGTCCTACTCTATCGAAGAGGGCCAAACTCGAAGCGATCGAGTAAAGCTGCCGGAAGTAGTTTGACAGAAGAACCGGTGTCTAATAGCGATCAAACCTCTCCTCATGTATGTGGCGTCTGACATAGGGGGCTCCTGCATCTGGCCTCTTGGCTGGCAGACGGTTCTGGATGGCGAAGTAGGTGGCACGAGTGAGCACATGAATCTCTGAGTGGTGGTTCCTCCTCTTCCTGCGAATGGTGGTCCTCTCTCTAAGGTTCCTCTGGAAGAGAGGGATGTGCTCCAAGGCCTCCTGTAGAGTCAGTTGTATCTGGAATCTGTCTATCATATGCTAGCTGAACTCTAGCTGCTATGATTTTTTTGGGTTTTCTTTTTTGGTCCCCTTATTCAAGCGGAGTGCTTGGGGAAAGGGGATGGCTGGGCCCTCCTCAGATGGAGGGATAGGATCGGGTCTCCGTTGTTGTGACAAAGTAGAATCCATACAAACATCTCCAATCAATACAGATGGACTCACAAATGAAGAACCCTTTCCTTTATTTCCAGAATAGTCCTGAGATACATCAACAGAAGGAAACGCAACAGGAATAGAAATAGTGGCCTCAGCACCACCCTCGGCATCTGGACTTGCAACATCAGTACCACACTCTAGCTCAACATCAAATCTGGTGGCATCAGCACCACCTTCTGCGTCTGGTGAAGTGACAGCCTCAGTACCGTAGCCAGAACAACATCCTTGGTGGCGTCAGCACCACCGTCATCATCATCATCACGAGCGGCATCAGCACCGCTCTCCTCCTCATCTGGCACTCTTGAATCCTCACGTGGTCATCGCTCAGATGAGGTGTCGCCGGCTGGCATCCTACCGCTACTAAGTGTAACAAAGTCAGCATCAAAATGGTAAGCATAAATATCACCAAGTGAATCACTAGGAGTGGTAACCTCTGTAAACTCTACCTTCTCAAACTTCCTCTTCAGGTTATTTGGATTCGGCTCAATCTATGCAGGTATGGCAACCTTCCCTCTCACTATCTCTCTCATCTCCTGTTTGAACTTGTAAAGACTTAAACTTGGCATATCTCGGATCCTATATAATAAGATCCGGCTCGTTAAGAGAAAACCAACGAAATTTGTTTCGTGTGAATCGGACTTTGTTTCGAATTGTTATGATTTTCGGAAGAAAGAGAAGTAAGGAAGGCTAAGATGTCATTAACCCATAATGACTGTCATTAGGACTAATTAAACATGATAAAAAAACTAATGATGGATTGAAAACCACTAATGATCATTAATAAATACTAATCAATAGTTAGCAAAAGATAAACGTAAGCCGCGAAAGTTAAATCGTGATTAGTGAAAGTTAATCACGATTAGTGTTAAATAAGTGTCATTAGCGAATCTAGATTTGTCTGGAATGTTCTAACTTAAGCTCCAAGTTCGGGATAGGTTTTGGCCAAAACCATGGGCCAAAACCATGGGTTGCTAAACCATGGTTAAGTCCTAAACCATGGTTTTCTAACCATGATTAGTGGTTTTCCGGGGCCTATAAATAGACCCCCCACCAATTCATTCTCTACGACTTCCACTACCACCACCACCCCAAGGGCTAGGGTCGAGAGGTCAGGAGGAGGAGTGGGAGGTGAGGGAGGAGCGCTAGCGAAGCACTGCTGGGAGAACGAGAAGGAGAAAGGTATGATCCTCTCTTAGTTTGCTTCGTAAGCTAGGATTTCAATTCATCCTCTTGTTCTTCCAAGTTTTGTTCTTGATTCATCTTTCTTTCCGATTCGTTTTCCTGTTATGGTTTGAGGAGAAATCTGTGTAACACCCTACTTAGGTGCGGGTGGCTATGCACGTCAGTGACCCTCTGATTCGTCACACGTTCACTCATCTAAGACGCGTGGTGTCTACCGATTCTTCATCGTTTATGTTTCTGTTCTTTCTATTATGCTTTTATAATTATTTTGATGAAGAAATCTGTGTAATAACCTACTTAGGTACGGGCGACTATGCACGTCAGTGATCCTGTGATTCGTCACACGTTCACTCACCTAAGATGCATGGTGTCTATCGATTCTTCATCTCTTGTTGTTTGAGTATATTCTTTCAGTTTTGTTGTTATTTTCCTCACGATTGATTTTATAGAGGAAACTCTTTTCATTTTTATTTTGAAATATGTCCCGATATAAGGGGAAACTCTGCCGAAATTTTCCGAGAAATATGTCCCGATATAAGGGGAAACTCTGCCGAAATTTTCCGAGAAATATGCCTCGATATAAGGGGAAACTCTACCGAAATTTTAAGAGAAAATATGTTATTGGTGTTCTTCATGTTCTTCACGTTCCTCGTTCGTTCTTCGTGTTCTTGACACGTTCTTAGCGTTTTTGATACGAAAATGAAATTCGATCTTTTCAGGAGCCTTAAAATAGCCTTTCTGAAAAGCGAAACACGATAAAGCCTTGCATACACAAGAGAGCTCAATTAGGTAACGAAATCCTTCCTTTTGCTGTTGGGTTTTCATACGAGATTATTGAAATTCTTGATTTTATTTTCTTTGCTATTAAGAACCCTAATTTTGGCCATTTCTGAAAAGTGTGAAAAGTTGCTTTGTGATTCCCACTAAAATAAGGTTTAAGCATCAAATTGATGCGGTGGCTTTGAAAGTTAGGGTTTGGGAGTTAAATTAAGTATAAATACGAGTATATGTGGTTATGAATAATATATATGTAAGTCTATACTAAATATTGCTAATTATGCAAATCGAAGATTTAAGGAAAGAATTACATCATGGGAATTGATGTGGCTTAAGTTGGATTCTGAAAAGGATCGTGTGTCACGTTAAGGATGACTGGGAGTAGAACTACAAGTCGGGTATGCAACCTGTAGGTTTGTCGGAAGGAACCCGTATTGGCGTTTCCCTATCTAGGTGGTACACGGTTGCCCTGCTATGATAAGTGCACACAAATTGAATGTTTTGCAACGCGTGGTACCAGGAGCCAATATATTCGGGTTGGAACGACGGAAGATGTGGTCGTGCCATGTGGAGGCACGGGTGATTCAATAGCAGCTGGGTTACGATAATATGTATTTAAAGCCGCTAGGTTATATGATTAAATGTTAGCCTGAGGTTTTAAGCAACCGAGTCCTCGAGGACGGTGTGCTCATTTGATTTTCTAGGCTGAGGGTTTAAGACCCTGTTTAATAAAAGAAAAGGAAATTGTCGGGGTAGTATTGGAGGATTGGTTGAGGCGACATGCGGCGGCATAAGCTTATCAAGATCAACACAATCTCCAATCCCGAAATGTCCATAGCTTCGGAGTCCAAGAATGGTGGGGTTCCCCTGGACTAATCCCCGATGTGCAATAGAAAGGAATAGGACTTAAATTAATGAGAGGGAATGGAATTTTTGTGATATGAAGTTTTGAAAAATTACCCAATTTGTTTGCTTTTATCTTCTTCGTTACTTAGCATTCGCTAATTTTTATCCTATGATTTATGGAAAACTCAACAGGTATCGGTGAGCCATCGCAAGAACTTTAAAAATTACATCCAGCTTACATACTAGACATCCAGCCAGCCACAGTAGCTTTACTCTTTAAGGTAGTTAGTAATATTTTGTATATTTTCCTTTCAAGCTGATGTACATGTAAATGCTTATAGTGGGACAGTGTATCATCTGAACTTTAATTTGTGAATAGAAAAATGTTGAAATACTTTCTTCTGAGTATTTTTATTTGCAGTCTATTTCTGAATGTTAGTTGTGATTCCTTAATAAATTATTGCTGAGTAACCAGATTCGGATATGGGATGATACAACGGCCCGGGGAAACGGGGTCGCGACAGAGAAGGCCCTTCTTAGACACCAAACATTACTAGATAATTACCGAAAGGGAAAAATTCCTCGATTCATAGGTGTAGAGACACCTGCCGAGGCTGAGTTATGGCTCGATGACGTTACTAGGATGTTGAGGATAATCCATGCACCAGTTGACACCTGGGTGCACTTTGCTGATTACTCCCTAGCAGATTATGCACGATGATGGTGGAGAGCAATTTCCAAGAAGCTAGCAGATCCTGTTCCATGGGATATCTTTGAAGAGAGGTTCCGAGCTCACTTTTATCCCTCTCATTGGGAAGAATTAAAGAGGAGAGAGTTGGCTTCTCTGAATCAGGGTTCTAAGATCGTACGAGATTATCATATCCACTTTACTGAGCTTCTACGGTACTCACCAGCTCTAGAAACTTCACCACAAGAGTGTCTTACCAAATTTGTTAGCGGTCTTCAGGGAGATCTACGAGAAAAACTTGATGGTTTTAGAGCCACAACCGTAGATGAAGCAATAGACATCGCCTCTCGTATTGAGATGGAGAGAGATGAAAACCGCCAAAGAAGAATTTTCCACTTTAATGGTGGACCATCCAAAAGCAAGGCACATTATAATCGTAGAGATCGTCGATATCATCCAGTCGGTTCCAATATAAGCTCACCACAGACCTTGGGTCAGGAATTATCAGGAAGAAGGGGTTTCTCTAGACCTCCACTATATCCTCGCGACTCAGTTGCAGGAGCTAGCACCTCTGTGGCTGGATCTTCATCTCAAACAAGAGCACGTGTGTGTTTTTACTGTCATCAGGAAGGCCACATCGAGAAAGATTGTCCGAAGTTGAGAGGTTCAGGGTTTAAATCAACCCCAATTAACAGTATAACATCCACCTCGAGCAATGGAGCAACACATGGAGGAAGACATGGTAAAGGTCGGGGCTCACAAGGAGCGTCTCCTGCACAACAACCACCACAAAGTGTTGTGGGCTCTAGCTTGCCTATTCCTAATGGCCAACTAAATGCAATTACCGAGGAACAAGCCTACCACTCAGGCACAGTTGTACGAGGTACCGTTATTATTTATGGCCTTTCAGTACATGCTTTATTTGATTCTGGTGCGCCACATTCATTTATTGCTCGACGGTTAGTACCCGCTTTGGGTAAGATACTAATAGAAGTACAACAGTCCTATCTGATCAAGGGACCAGGAGGACAAGTATTTATAATTCGAGAAATCCTGGATAATTGTATAATACTGATAGCGGGACATCAGTTACCTGTTTCAATACTACTAATAGAAATGGAGGACTTTGATCTTATCCTAGGGATGGATTGGCTAGAAAGGCATCATGCATGTCTTGATTGTTTTCAGAAGACAGTAACGTTTCACCTTCCTAACTCGATAGAGTTCCAGTTCATTGAAAAGACATCCAATGATAATATCGGATATATCTCTACATTGAAGGCACAACAGTTGTTAGAGCAAGGGTGCCAAGGTTATTTAGCCTATGTAACCACTACATCAGGGTTAGACAGAATGATGGAAGAAATACCTATAGTGTGCGAGTTTCCTGATGTATTTCCAGAGGAACTACCTGGATCACCACCTGAGCAAGAGATTGAATTTGAAATCTCTCTCATACCTGATACTCAGCCTATCTCTATCCCTCCGTATAGGATGGCACCAGCTGAGTTACGAGAGTTAAAGGTACAGTTGCAAGAACTGTTAGATAAAGGATTCATTCGTCCTAGTAATTCACCATGGGATGCACCTGTCTTATTTGTCAGAAAAAAGGATGGGTCGATGCGGTTGTGCATTGACTATAGACAACTAAACAAGAGGACAATAAAGAATAAGTATCCACTGCCGAGAATAGATGATCTCTTTGATCAGTTACAAGGTTCAACTGTGTATTCCAAGATTGATTTAAGATCTGGATACCATCAGTTGAAAATTAAAGATACAGATATTCCCAAGACAGCTTTTCGAACTAGATACATGCATTATGAATTCTTAGTCATGCCTTTTAGACTAACAAATTCCCCAGCAGCCTTCATGGATCTCATAAATAGAGTATTCAAGGAGTTCTTAGATCACTTTGTAGTAGTCTTTATTGATGATGTGCTTATTTACTCCAAGGATAAGTATCTACATGAACATCATCTCAGGAAGGCACTTGAAACTCTAAACAAGAACAAACTATATGCTAAATATAGCAAATGTGACTTCTGGCTATCTGAAGTATCTTTCTTAGGCCATGTTATTTCTGGGGAAGGTATATCAGTTGATCCTACAAAGGTTAATGCGGTGATGAATTGGGAACGTCCGAAGACTGTCACAGAAATACGATCTTTTCTAAGATTAGCTGGATATTATAGAAGATTCGTGAAGGACTTTTCACGAATAGCATTGCCAATGACTAGACTAACTCAGAAGGAGGTCCCATTCTTATGGTCTGATACATGTGAAGCTAGTTTTCAGACACTGAAAGAATTCCTAACATCTGCACCAATCCTTACTCTACCCTCCGGGAGTAAAGGGTTTACATTGTGCACTGACGCATCTAAAGAAGGACTTGGGGCGATTCTTATGTAACATGGTAAGGTAGTTGCGTATGCATCACGACAGCTCATGACACATGAGAAAAAAAATACCCAACACATGACCTTGAATTAGCTGCCGTAGTTTTCGCTTTAAAGATATGGAGACACTACCTGTATGATATTACTTTTGAAATCTTCACCGATCATAAAAGCTTGAAATATCTGTTTGATCAAAAGGAGCTCAATATGAGACAGAGACGGTGGCTAGAGTTGTTGAAAGATTACGATTGCACAATCTCCTACCACCCTGGTAAGGGGAACGTCGTAGCAGATGCCCTTAGTAGAAGAACTTATTCACCTGGGTTAGTGAGTGCTATCCACTTCTGGGGTTTACTATCAACGTTAAATGAATGGAAACCATTTGATAGTAGTGTTGATACTATAACTATTCCTCATCGATACAAACCAGAGATCTGGGATAAAATAAAGAAAGGACAGGAGGATGATCCAGTCCTTAAAGACTTGAAACAACAACTTGAGAAGAATGAGATAGAGGGATTCCAGACACAAGATGGGTTACTATATAACCATCACAGAGCTTGTGTACCAGACATACCTGAACTGAGGAAAGACATTTTATGTGAAGCTCATTGTTCTAGATTATCTATTCATCTAGGAATTATGAAGATGTATAAGGATCTTCATTCATACTTCTGGTGGCCAGGAATGAAGAAAGATGTTGCTGAAT
Organism: Ottelia alismoides; assembly: GCA_037367405.1. Lineage (NCBI taxonomy): Eukaryota > Viridiplantae > Streptophyta > Magnoliopsida > Alismatales > Hydrocharitaceae > Ottelia > Ottelia alismoides. Next base: position 490,691 of record JAZKJV010004441.1, on the reverse strand, counting down.
TTGTGAACTCATGTTTCACTTGCCAGCAGGTAAAGGCTTCACATCAAAAGCCACCGGGATTATTGCAACCCCTTCCTATACCTGAATGGAAATGGGAAAGCATTTCCATGGATTTCGTTACTAGCTTACCTCAGACGACTGGTAGTAAAGATAGTATCTGGGTTATAATAGATCGTCTGACAAAGGTAGCACACTTCATTCCGATAAGCTTATCTTACACTCCAGACCAGCTTGCTGAGTTATATATTACACATGTGATTCGCCTCCATGGTATCCCAAAGGAAGTAGTTTCCGATCGAGATTCACGATTCACCTCACACTATTGGGAGAACTTCATGAAATCCTTAGGTACACAATTATGCTTGAGCTCAGCATATCATCCACAAGCAGACAGTCAGTCAGAATGTACGATTCAGATACTAGAGGATATGCTACGAGCATGTGCCTTAGAATGGAAGGGATCGTGGATTAAACATTTGCCTCTTGCAGAATTCACTTACAATAATAGTTACCATACAAGTATTGGCATGGCGCCATTTGAAGCACTATATGGACGAATGTGTACTACTCCTTTCTGTTGGGAAGAGGTCGGAATAAAGAACCTTTATGATTCAGATAGACTTCAAGAGACACGGGAAGTTGTAGAGTTTGCTAGAAAAAGACTATTAACTGCCCAGAGTCGCCAGAAAAGTTATAGTGATACCAGGCGAAGAGACCTTGAATTTGAGGTAGGTGACTTTGTATTTCTCAAAGTATCACCTATGAAGGGTGTTCAGAGGTTTGGCTTGCGTGGGAAGTTAGCACCCAGGTTCGTGGGTCCCTTTGAAATTATTCAGCGCATTGGAAAAGTGGCATATAGACTTGCACTTCCTCCACATCTTTCGGCAATACATGATGTATTTCATGTATCAAATCTGAGAAAGTACATTAGGGATCAAGAGCATAAGATAAGTTATGATGATTTACATGTTGAGCCAGACTTGACATACCAAGAGATACCTGTACAAATACTTGAAAGGGATATCAAGAAGTTGAGAAATAAAGAGGTGCCTCTACTTAAAATATTATGGCGGAATCAAGAGTTTGAAGAAGCCACATGGGAACCTGAGGCAGAAATGAAAGAGAAATACCCCTACTTATTCGAGTAATAACACTGTGTATTGTATATCTTCTTCATAAATGAAATGATGTTCATTCTCTTTAAGGTTGTTATGGTTTCAATACTCTTTAAGGTTGTTATGCATGTATTTCTAGTCTCGAGGACGAGACTTCCTTTAAGGTTGTTATAATTGTAAAGCCTTAAACTTGGCATATCTCGGATCCTATATAATAAGATCTGACTCGTTAAGAGAAAACCAACGAAACTTGTTTCGTGTGAATCGGACTTTGTTTCGAATTGTTATGATTTTCGGAAGAAAGAGAAGTAAGGAAGGCTAAGATGTCATTAACCCATAATGACTGTCATTAGGACTAATTAAACATGATTAAAGAAACTAATGACGGATTGAAAACCGCTAATGATCATTAATAAACACTAATCAATAGTTAGCAAAAGATAAGCGTAAGCCGTGAAAGTTAAATTGCGATTAGTGAAAGTTAATCACGATTAGTGTTAATTAAGCGTCATAAGCGAATCTAGAATCCTCTGGAATGTTCTAACTTAAGCTCCAAGTTTGGGATAGGTTTTGGCCAAAATCATGGACCAAAACCATGGGTTGCTAAACCATGATTAAGTCCTAAACCATGGTTTTCTAACCATGGTTAGTGGTTTTCCGGGGCCTATAAATAGACCCTCCTACCATTCATTCTCTACGACTTCCACTACCACCACCACCCCAAGGGCTAGGGTCGAGAGGTCAGGAGGAGGAGTGGGAGGTGAGGGAGGAGCGCTAGCGAAGCGTTGTCGGGAGAACGAGAAGGAGAAAGGTATGATCCTCTCTTAGTTTGCTTTGTAAGCTAGGCTTTCAATTCATCCTCTTGTTCTTCCAAGTTTTGTTCTTGATTCATCTTTCTTTCCGATTCGTTTTCCTGTTATGGTTTGAGGAGAAATCTGTGTAACACCCCTACTTAGGTGCGGGTCGCAATGCACGTCAGTGACCCTGTGATTCGTCACACGTTCACTCATCTAAGGCGCGTGGTGTCTACCGATTCTTCATCATTTATGTTTCTGTTCTTTCTATTATGCTTTTATAATTATTTTGATGAAGAAATATGTGTAATACCCTACTTAGGTGCGGGCGGCTATGCACGTCAGTGACCCTGTGATTCGTCACACGTTCACTCACCTAAGATGCGTGGTGTCTACCGATTCTTCATCTCTTGTTGTTTGAGTATATTCTTTCAGTTTTGTTGTTATTTTCCTCACGATTGATTTTATAGAGGAAACTTTTTTCATTTTTATTTTGAAATATGTCCCGATATAAGGGGAAACTCTGCCGAAATTTTTCGAGAAATATGTCCCGATATAAGGGGAAACTCTGGCGACATTTTCTGAGAAATATGCCCCGATATAAGGGAAAACTCTGCCGAAATTTTAAGAGAAAATTTGTTCTTGGTGTTCTTCACATTCTTCGCTTTCTTCGTTCGTTCTTCACGTTCTTGATACGTTCTTAGCGTTTTTGATACGAAAATGAAATTCGATCTTTTCAGGAGCCTTAAAATAGCCTTTCTAAAAAACGAAACACGATAAAGCCTTGCATACACGAGAGAGAGCTCAATTAGGTAACGAAATCCTTCCTTTTGTTGTTGGGTTTTCATACGAGATTATTGAAATTCTTGATTTTATTTTCTTTGCTATTAATAACCCTAATTTTTGTCATTTCTGAAAAGTCTGAAAAGTTGCTTTGTGATTCCCACTAAAATAGGGCTTAAGCATCAAATTGATGCGGTGGATATGAAAGTTAGGGTTTGGGAGTTAAATTAAGCATAAATACGAGTATATGTGGTTATGAATAATATATATGTGAGTCTATACTAAATATTGCTAATTATGCAAATCGAAGATTTAACGAAAGAATTACATCATGGGAATTGATGTGGCTTGAGTTGGATCCTGAAAAGGATCGTGTGTTACGTTAAGGATGACTGGGAGTAGAACTACAGGTCGGGCATGCAACCTGTAGGTTTGTCGGAAGGAACCCGTATTGGCGTTTCCCTACCTAGGTGGTACACGGTCGCCCTGCTATGATAAGTGCACACAAATTGAATGTTTTGCAATGCGTGGTACCGGGAGCCAATATATTCGGGTTGGAACGACGGAAGATGTGGTCGTGCCATGTGGAGGCACGGGTGATTCAATAGCGGCTGGGTCACGATAATATGTATTTAAAGCTGCTAGATTATATGATTAAATGTTAGCCTGAGGTTTTAAGCAACCGAGTCCTCGAGGACGGTGTGCTCATTTGATTTTCCAGGCTAAGGGTTTGAGACCCTGTTTAATAAAAGAAAAGGAAATTGTCGGGGTAGTATTGGAGGATTGGTTGAGGCGACATGCGGCGGCATAAGCTTATCAAGATCAACACAATCTCCAATCCCGAAGTGTCCACAGCTTCGGAGTCCAAGAATGGTGGGGTTCCCCTGGACTAATCCCCGATGTGGAATAGAAAGGAATAGGACTTAAATTAATGAGAAGGAATGAAATTTTTGTGATATCAAGTTTTGAAAAATTACCCAATTTGTTTGCTTTTCTCTTCTTCGCTACTTAGCATTCGCTAATTTTTATCCTATGATTTATGGAAAACCCAAAAGGTATCGGTGAGCCATCGCAAGAACTTTAAAAATTACATCCAGCTTACATACTAGACATCCAGCCATCCGCAATAGCTTTACTCTTTAAGGTAGTTAGTAATCTTTTATGTATTTTCCTTTCAAGCTGATGTACATGTAAATGGTTATAGTGGGACAGTGTATCATCTGAACTTTATTTTGTGAATAGAAAAGTGTTGAAATACTTTCTTCTGAGTATTTTTATTTGCAGTCTATTTCTGAATGTTAGTTGTGATTGCTGAATAAATTATTGTTGAGTAACCAGATCCAGATATGGGAGGATACGACGGCCCGGGGAAGCAGGGTCACGACAGAACTCATCCATCTCTCGTCTGAAGGTGGCCTGCTGCTCGAAAATGAGGCGGTCTAGATCATCTAAGGCTGGGTTCTCATAGGCCGGCCCTTGAGAACTTGACGGGTGACCTCTCTAAAACTGAGGCTGCTGCTGCTGAGTGTGAGAGAGGTATTTGGTATGATACTGCTGAGGTTGCTGCTGCCTCCAAGACTGTCCCTGTTGATAGGGACGAGGAACATGCTGCTAGTAGGACTGTGGTTGCGGCTGTGGGAACTGGGGATGCTGATGTGACTGCTGGCTGTGCTGGCCACCCTGAACTGGAGGCTGCTGCTGGGAACTGGTACCTCCGGTCATTCAACGAACTCCGGGATGGTCTCATCAGATCCCAGACTGAGGTCGGTCATACCAGATCTCATTGACGTCCATCAACGTCTCCTGCTCGTAAGTTGGTTGGGGGAGAACTGTCAGGGGATGATCCAGATAGTGGACCACAATCTGAGTGTCCTAAGATGGTGGTGGCCGGTAGTACTGCTGCGGCTGCTGAAACGCCTCTGCCTGAACACGGTGAAGTTGTCTAGGCTGGCTGGAGTGTTGGGTCGAGTTGCTGCTACCTGGATCTGCCCGTGACCTGAGAAGAAGCTGAGAAGCCGTATCTGCCTCTTGGAGACACATGATCTGGGTCTGCAGGTCACTCAGTGTCTGTGCCATCTGATCTATCTGAGACATGCCATGACACTGATTCTTCTCAATCAACTCTATCTGGTCCAACTTCTTGCTGATAATCCCCATATCAACGACCGTCGACTTTGCCTGTGTTGTGGTTCTTGATGATGTAGATGGACTGGCATCAACCCGTGCTATCATTTGATAGGACATGGCCTGTGGCTGGGGCTTCCCCTGAGTGTACAATCGAGTCTGAGACATCACCATGTAGTTCTCTGCCATCTCCTCATAGATGGCCCAGACTTGATCCTCATCCATGGCAAAATATGAACCACCACAGAATGTATTGACTAGCCCCTACAGCTCCGGTGCAAGCCCGCAAAAGAAATTCTGGACAAGATTGGGCTTAGATATATCATGGTGGGGATACCGGTCTGTGAGCTCCCTAAATCCGTCCCATGTCTTATGAAACTACTCGTTGGGGAGCATGGAAAAGTTGTTGATCAGAGCCCTCGCTGCATTGGTCCGGTCGAGTGGACAATACTTGTTCAAGTACTCGTTCCGGAGCTATTCCCATGTAATGACAAATCTCCCTAAGTGCTTCAGCCAGTTGGCTGCTTTGTCTACGAGGGAGAAGGGGAAGTCCATCATCCGAATGGTATCCTCGTCCAGAAGGTGATCGTGGACAGTACTGCAGATCATCTCAAACTCTTGGATATGGAGATGAGGTTCCTCTGTGGCGAGTCCGTGGAAGTGGGGAAGAAGCTAAATGGTTTGAGGTGGGAACTTGAAGTCTCCTGCAATGGCTGGCAACACTATCCATCTGTGGGTCAGAGTTGTACCAGGGTTGTGCAACTCCCTCATCGGTCGTGCAGGTGCTGCTAGCTGTGCGGGTCCCTTAGGCTCTCCTCCCTCTGGAATCTCTGGTCCTCTGCCTCCTCCAGCTATGGGCTGACTCTCTCGGCTCTCAGCTGTTCCATCTCTCTGCGTATATCCACCTTGAAAGCCCCCTGGTCTCTGATCTGACGCTGCATGGTCTCCAGAGAGGCTAACAGGGTGTTGTTTATGTAACCTTGATCCAATACATACGTCTGTGTCCCACTGGGTCCATCGATGCGCTCCTCGTTGCTGGCCATGGTCTCTGCAAAGGCAAAAGATCCAAACTGAGGTGCCGATAAATCATTAACTGTCTGCTGCGATCTCTGCTCGAGCACCTCAGGACTTGTAGAAGGGTGGTCGAGGGGGAACTGAGCGGAGTCAAACTCAGGTTCGGAGAGCGGGTCTTGGCTCTTACGAATCAACCTAGATGAGTGGTCTGGAGTGCTCGAAAGCAGTGCAACCAGAGGTTGCCTAAGGGATCTCCTGCCCATCATCTTGATGTGGCGAGTAAAGCTGATGAGATTTGGAAACACACAAGATCAGAAAGCAAACCCCCAATTCACCTACTCGACGCGGAGCTGATGACCATAAAGGCTCGATCGGTTATCTTGTCAATTTAATTAGGTGATAAAATAGTCTTTCAGAGCGATTAAGCGAGCTGGTAGGAACCCAATGCTCTTAACATACTGTCTCGTATAAAAGGCCGGTAGTCTGCCAAGAGTTTGGATGTGGCTCTATCCTAGTGTGCGGGTCACTCTCTCGCTCATCCAAACCATACAATTAGGGTATTACTCTCTCAAGACAAATTTTTAAGTGAGGTGTATTTTAAGATCAAGTGAGTTTAGCTGTCCCAATTTTATACTTATCTTTTTTAGATGTTTTTCAAGAACACAATGCCTAATGAATTTTTCGGTTCTCCTGGTTGTTTTAAGTCCAAAAACAGGGGGAGAAAGCGAAAAAGCCGATGCGCGATCAAACACGATGATGCATGCAGAGTAAGAAATGCGTACCTGACTCCAGCTCTCTACATGCAGGGTGATCCACCATAAAATAAAGACTGGATTTAAACTACCTATATGATGCAAGAAGAAATCAGCCTTAGACGAAGCAATTTCTACACGATAAGCACAATAGCTAGCTAATCAGACCAAGTCCGGAGTCCGATCTTGGGAACCACTCGGTGCTCGCCACAACGGGTCCTGCACGTGCTGTATGTGGTTCCTCACGGCACGTGGACTCAATCCTAAAACCAACTTTTTCTTTATAAGTTAATTAATAAGGTTCAATTATCGATCTATAGGAGCAGGCAGATAATTAGGGTTCGACCTTAATTAATTACGTCACAATCAGAGAAAATCCTAAGTCTAGGGGCCAAAACCTTCGAAAATCAGATAGTAAAGAAATCGATGGAAAACCAAAACCAACGAAAAATCCGCGGTGAGCTCCCCTGAGCACACCAGTGCTCGACGAAACAGACCCCGAAGCAATCACCAAGTCTGAGAGTGTCTGTCCTATATTATTACAAGAATTATGCAAAAATAAAGTCTAATCTAAGCTAACTACACTACAACTCCCAACACTTCTGCTCCGGCTCTCTCACGCTTTCCTGCGGCTCGATGCAGAAACAAGCCGCCTCCAAGTCGCACGGATGCCTCAGCTCTCCAAAGATCATCGTCCTCGCTCATCGGGCCCTCGTACGAAAGTCAGAATAAAATTGTGTCAGTTCACAGTTATTATAAAAATGTATAAGATATAATAGGTAAGAAATCACACAAAAAAGGAAACTGACTACTAAGCCGTGCTCCTCGACAATGGCGTCATTTTGATGAGTCGAAAAATCTCGAACGACTAAGGTATGAATGGTATCAATGGTCATTGCGACCTCAACCACTCGGTCCGGACTCAATAAGAAAAACAAACCACCAAACTAAAGATCAAACAAGCAATGTATGTGGCAAGCGATCTTGCTATTTTATTTTAACCAATTATAGCTACCAGGGTCGAACACAAGGAGCACGTAATGCGAAGGTTATGAAGTAGACAAGAATCCATGAAATAAATGATTTGGTGGATTTTATATTTTTCATTTTTTTTGGAATTTTTAATATTAAGAAAAAGGCTAAAAGAGTTCAAAAAGTCACAAACACACAATTATTTAAAGCATAAAAAATACTCAGAAAAGTTCAAATACAAATATTTTTGGATTTTTAAAGTATTCACATGTTTTGTTAATTTTCTAGGATTTTTATGATTTTTAATTGATTTTCTAAAAATGAAAGAAGGCTATAAATACTAAACAGTGTACAACCTGAATCTAAAGGTAAGTTAAAAATACTTAAAATGCCTATAAAATTCGAGCAACAATTTTATGATGATGAAAATCTAACTATAGAAGAAGAAAACACATTTTTTTATTTTTTACTAATTTTTACTGATTTTTCTAATATTTTTAGTCTTTTTCATTTTTGTGGTTTTTATAAATGGAAATGAGATAAAACTTGAACTAAACACGACAAAAAAGCAAACAAGATTTTTTTGGAATTTTTCGAGGGTTTTTAGTATTTTTAGTGGATTTTTAAAAGCAAACAATAGTTGTTTTTGTGGTTTGGAGTTTTTTAAAATAATGAAGACAACAAAATAAAACCAAAAATTCATAGAAATTCCTACACCATGGTAGGAGCCATGTGTCAAAATTTCATGAATTTTGGATAATATTGGCTATTTATTGAATCAAAAATCACACACACAACACATAGGGACTGATTTGCAATAAAAATATATTCCATGGACCACATGATAACATGCGAGAAAGGTATAAGGTCCGAATTGTATTTTTTCCAGCAAATTCAGCACATGTCCAAAATCAACACGCATATGGGTATAAATGCGAATAATAAAACTACCATTCAAAACATAACAAAACATAAGTCCAGGATGATAATTGCAAATAACCCACTACAACATGTGCCAAAGCACGTGAGGCTACACTGGGAGGACTGTAATGTAAATGCGATAAACTGCAGGGATACCGATGCAAATTACCCTATTGTGTACTTTTTATTTTATAGACTAAATGACAAATGAAGTAAAAGAAGGGGGAACTGAGCAAATTACCCTCTGCAACGGGTGCGCTGTGCATGGGGGACATGTATCGGGCACTGAGTGGAAGCGAGGCGTGTGGCTCTGACGCGTCCAGCTGGTGGATCCAACGGCTCTGACTGGGGTGCGAACGTGGGAGTACGGGGGTCGTTAGATGTCAGATCTAATGACCTGACAGGTGCAGGCTCTGGACGACAGCGATACGATCTGGCGGAGGGGCGTAATCTAATGACGAAGAGAGGATCTGGACGAACTCTGCCTGAGCGAAGTTCACCAGAGCATTGGTGGTGATCTGGCACTCTGATGAACGATCGGACGACGATCATCGACTCGTGAGGCTCCTCTGCATATGGTGAATGGTTCCGATGAGCTCTCCACTGGTCGGATCTCCTGGAGGGTGGATGTGATCTGGGCTAGCTTCGGTGAAACGTGATGAAGGTGATCTGGGGTGTATCCACACATGCTATGACCTGCAGAGGAAAGCTTCAACTCAGAGCATAGCTCCAGTCAAGGTTATTTGGCCTAAAACGACAGGAAGCGACGACGAATGGAGGTGGGGGTTCCGACAAAGCGATGGAAGGAACCTTGGTCCTGATCTTGGCTCATACAACCAAGATTCGGATGATCAGGTCATGTAAGGAGGGTGACGGTGAGCTGAAGGTGGCTGATGAGGCTCTGACCGGCTGGTCGGAGCTGGTGGAGCGGTGGATGAAAGATTTGAAAGATACATGAGCTTAAGACTATTAGATGGATACCTGAAGGGCCTAAATAAATCCTGAGCTCAGGGGATGCTATCGAGGGGGGTCTTCGCCTCAACCTCGCTGCGGAAGGCGGGGGAGGCTCATCGCGGCGGTTCTTCGACCACGAGTGGCGAGCGTCGGCTACAACAGTCCTCTCCGATCACCAAAGGTCTCCTTCGATTGGGAGCTGAGGTCCTGGGGAGGCGAATGAAGATTTTATAGGGCGTCCCAGGGTTTGGAAAGATCGGGCGAGGGTGCGCGAACCGAGGGCGATCTGCCACTTCCTAGGTATCCGCGAGGGTCACAGATCCACCAGGGAGAAGCAGGCGTCGAAATCAGGGCATGATCGAGAAAAATGGGAGAAAACCAGGTGCGACTCGGATCTATGTGCAAGAGGGTCTGGGAGGGGGAGTTGACCGGGGTCAACATCCCTCCTTGACCAATCAGAAAATGGCTGGTCAAAAAGATTTCAAAAATAATTTAAAAATAGAAGATGATTTTATTTTAAAAAATATTTAACATAAAATGTTTATTATTTTTTAAACTATTTTTTGTGGTTTTTAATTATTTTTTTGAAAAAAATTAGTTATGTACATTATATTACATTATATACATGTATAAAATACCTAGGTATATTATGTAATTATTTTTATTTTCTTTTTTGTACAATACCCCAATTTTATATTTTATTTATTTACAAAGTATTATTTGGAATATAAAATAATTTTTATTTTATTTTTATTAATTATTTACAAGTGTATAATAAATAGGTATATGATACATATGTACATGTACTATGTACAAGGTGATAGAGAGAGAAATTTATTTTTAGTTTTATTTTATTTTTCTAATTTTTACTTTATTTTTAGGAATATATACTAGGGAATAAAAATACCTTTTTATTTTTTATTTTCGTGAAAACAATATATATATATATACATACATAAGTGGGGAATATGTATAAGGTAGAGTGGCCCTATCTCTCTCTACTAATTTTATTTGGCGATCAGGTCCATTTTGGACCATCTCTTGGGTTCAGGTCACTCAATATTTATTCTAAATATTTCCCTCTTTTTCTTTTATTCTTTATTATTTTATTTTTGCACAAATACATGCAAATTATTGAATCTTAACACATGCATGCTTATTAGTAACTTATTGTATTTACAACTATATACATGATGTTTTGCCAAGATATTTAGCTAAAATAAAAGAATAAAGAGTGATGAATGGGGATTCATCACCCCCTATACTTTACTTTTGCCAGTCCCTTAGCAAACACTTATTTGAAAAAGAAGTGAAAAGAAAAAGAAAAAGAAAGGAAATCAAGGTTGATTATTAAACTTGCCTTCATTAATAGAGCTCAGTCAGACCTTTAGATTATTAATTTGTCGGAACCTTATTTGAACTTAAGCTTAAAACTCAACAGCCTCTAAGTTCCACCAATCTATGGTCAAGACTCCTCAATAATCCAGATCAGAACAAGTCTACATACACAAACTCCAATGACCATGAATCTTTCCTTGTACTGTGTAACTGATATGTAGCTCCCTACCTCAGAAATGACAAAGTGACAACCCCCCTTAACAAGGAAACTCTAATGTCCTATTCTGGCAGCTCTTTCCTCGAGGAACGGGGTATTCCCTTCTAAGTTCAAGTTCAACTGGCTCAAGAAGAGGAGGAAGAAGAGAATGTACCATGACCAGTGTAGCCGTGTATCCTAGGGAGCCCAACCAGTGTAGCTAAGTCTCCTGCTGCAAGCTTCATGAGATGAGCATGTGTAACATAAGCGTTGCTTTATTTGACTATATACATTCCGGTGGGTATTTTAATTTCAATCAAACCCGCCACTTTTTTGAAGTTTTTCTTTCTTTGCACATTTTTTTTCGATGTGCATATGTACAACATATCTACATGGTGCAACATATATACATAAGGAATTTTTCCTCTTGATCCAGTAGACTATCCCTCTTTTGAAGTTTTATTGCAACCCACAACTCCTGTCTTTAGACCTCGACACCACCATACCAAGTTGAGATACACTTCCTTCACTAAAATAAGAAGAGTGGTTCCTCCTAGAAGTACTACCCTCATATGCTACCCCAAGCCAAAGGAAACTGCCTCCTCACCACCTCATCCGTGGAGAGCTATGTGTAAGGTGCTGGTGCAAGTAAAGCCATTATCTTTGAGAGTCATGTGTGCATCGTTAAGTGTTCTACTTAGGCTCATCAAGATGACATATGATCATAGCCTAGTGGAATCAAAGAATTAAGTCCCCAATGGACCTGAAAAGTCTTAACCCTAAGCCCTATAAGGTTCCTCTTATAATTAGGTGGATTAATGTCTTCACCAAGCTTCATTTTCAATTTTAATTCCAGACCAGTTTAAATGTCAACTATGATTCAAAAAACTGTACAAATACATAGAAAAACGTTTTTATGCATGTTTTGGAAGGTGTGCAAATTTTTTGAGAAATGTTTGAATGAATGAATGCATGAAGTTTTGCAAAATATTTACACATATTTGCACAAGGGTTTTCACGAACTTTTGTTTTTCGAATATTTTACAAAAATTTTGTACTATATACATAATTTTGATACCAAAATATTTACAAACTCTTTACACAAAACATTTATTACAAACATTTGTACAAAAATAATTTTTATAAATAGCTATGTATGTGCAAGAAAGAATTTTTATGTACAGGAAAAATTTTAAATTTTAATGGTTTTTTAGGTAAATGAATTGTAGCTATTTTATTTATTAACACACTTACAAAAGGTACAAGTGATGGCTAAAGTATATAAAAATAAATATTTACAAACTTAGCTCGAACGATGTCCTCAGAGTGGATAGAGAGGGATGAAGAAGACATAACTCGTGCTCAGTATAAGGAAGTGAAAAGGAATGGTATACTACAACGACGAATCAAAGAACTGAACAAGGAGAACTCGGTGTTTCCCCTATACTTAGGATTAAGTAATCCTAAGTATAGCAGACTGAAAACAAAAGGAAATCTGAATGGAAGAATGTACACGATCTATCTCCCCTATACATAGAGTAAAATGTCCCCAACTATAGGCAGCAAAATAAAGATAGAAAAGAATCAAAAGAGTACTCAAGAGTCCTACAACCCCTATACTTAGGGTAAAGTACACCCTAAGTATAGCATAATCATAGGATGAAAATGGGGTGTGGGACTATAGAATGGAATGATATGGACATCTGGATCTATACAAGGTGGAAGACAGTGATAATAAGGTGTGAATGCACTAGATGTGACTCAAAGACCACATCTCAAGTAAAATGAATAGGAGCGACGTCAACGACCAATGGCTCTTGATCTAGATATGGTTTGAGCCGCTGCCTGTTGACATGAAAGGTAGACTCAGATGACATCTCTGATATGTCAATACTCCCACTGTCATGCACCTTTCAGACCAGGTATGGTCCCTTCCACTTGCTCTGCAACTTCCCTGGAAATAATCTAAGCCTGGCATCAAACAACCATACTCAATAATCTGGATCAAACTGCTTGTGGCTGATATGAGAATCGTGCCACTCCTTTACTCGCTCCTTATAGTAGGCCGCTCGAAAAGGCTTCATCTCTGAGCTCCTCCAGGGCTTCCAATTCTGCTCTCCTCTGGTCTCTTATACTCACTGGATCCAAAAGTATCTATGTGACAGCCCAAATTGACTCATTCCTAAGCTCAACAAGTAAAAGTCAGGGCTTGCCATAAACGAGGCGAAAGGGAGATGTACCCAAAGGAGTCTTGAATGACGTCCGATATTCCCACAAGATCGAGTCCAAAAGCTGTGACCAATCCTTTCGGTCAAGGCGGACTACCTTATTCAATATAGTCTTGATCTCCCTACTCGACACTTCAGCAAGACCATTGGTCTGGGGGTGATATGGAGTGGCTACTCGATGGTCAATGCTGAACTCGCTAGCAAGGTCCTTTACCTTGTCGTTGATGAAATGAGACCCCCCGTCAGATATCAAAACTCGAGATACCTCAAACCGTGAAATGATATTCTTCCTCAAAAATCTGCATACAGTCCTAGCATCTGCGGTTCGGGCGGGGATGGCCTCTACCCAACGACTCACATAATCAATGACTAACAGAATGTACTCGAATCCCTGGCTCTTAGGGAATGGACCCTTGAAATCAATGTCCCATGCATCAAAGACCTCACAAAAGTGAATGGGCTGCATCGGCATCATGTCTCGCTGTCCACAAGTGCCCATCCTCTAACAGGCAGTACATCTCTTCACGAATTCATCAGAATCCTTGAAGAGAGTAGGCCACCATAGGCTGGATTGGAGCACTTTCTGTGCCGTTCTCTTCCCCAAGTGATGTCCTCCTGTCTCCATCTTGTGGCAGTAGGTGAGGATGCTATGGTGCTCCTCCTGAGGAATGCACCGTCACCAGACACTATGCCCTCCTTCATGGTAAAGGATGGGATCCTCCCAATGGTAAGACTTGGCCTTCGGTAGGAAGGTCTAAAGTCTTTGCCTCGGCCAACCTCGTGGAACTTTCTTGGCAACAAGATAGTTCACAATGTCGGCGTACCTCGGGAATGAGGTAATAGCAAGGATCGCCTCATCTAGCAAGGTCTCTGTAATAGGATCAATCTACTCGGAATCGTCAAGATGCTCTCGTCGGGAGAGATGATCCGCCACCACATTCTTGACTCCAGACTTATCCTTAATTTCAATATGAAACTTCTGGAGTAGAAGGATCTATATAGTCAGTCTCGCTTGGGAATCCTTCTTTGCCACGAGGTACCAGATATTGGTATGATCAGTAAAGATAGTCACTCTAGATCCAATGATTTGTGATCTGAACTTATCCAGGGCAAAGACTACGTCTAGCATCTCCTTCTCATTGATGATGTAATTCCGCTGGGTGGAATCCAATGTACGACTAGCTTAGTGAATGGCAAACGGTGCTCCATCCCTCCTTTGTCCCAGCACAGCCCCCACAACAAAATTGGAGGCATCCGTCATGATCTCGAATGGGAGAGACCAATCAGGCGGCTGGAGGATAGGAGCATCAACAAGTAGACTCCTGAGAGTCTCAAATGATGCAAGACACTTATCATCTACAATGAACTCGGTGTTTTTGGTCAGCAAATCAGTCAACGGCCGGGCAATCTTGCTGAAATCATGAATGAATCGTCGATAGAAGCCGACGTGCCCCAGAAAAGACCGCAACTATCGTAGATTGGATGGTCGATTGAGTTTTCTAATGATATCCACCTTGGCCGGATCAACCTCCATGCCCCTGTTGGAGATGATATGACCAAGCACCATACTTGAGTCACCATGAAGTGACACTTCTCCCAAAATAACACAAGATGGACCTCGATGCATCGCTGAAGGATAAGGTCTAGGAACTCAATACAAGCATCAAACCCATTGCCATAGACCGAAAAAGTCATCCATGAAGACCTCTAAGCAATCACCCACCATGTCCGAAAAGATGGACAACATGCACCTTTGGAATGTCGCCGGGGCATTACATAGACCAAAGAGCATGCATCTGAAAGCATACGTCCCAAAGGGACATGTGAATGTGGTCTTGTCTTGGTCTTCTAGTGCAATGGCCACTGATTGTATCCAGAATACCCATCAAGGAAGCAGTAGTGACTATTCCCGGCTAGCCTCTCTATAATCTGATCAATAAAAGGCAGCGGGAAATGATCCTTCTTGGTGGTCTGATTTAATCGTCTGTAGTCCATACAGACCCTCCAAGAAGTGGGTATCCGGGTAGCGATCTCCTCTAGAGACTCACTCATAACTGTAGTGATGTCCGTCTTATTGGGCACCACATGTAATGGACTGACCCACTTGGAGTCGGAGACGGGGTAGATAAAATCAGCGCTCCACCATTCCGAGATCTACATCATGACAACCTCTCGAAGATTCGGGTTCAGCCCCCGCTGGAACTCATGTGATGGCTTAGCGTCCTCTTCGAGATAGATATGGTGGGAGCACAGGGCTGGGCTTATCCCTTAGAGATCAACTACACTCCATCCTATCACCTTGCGGTTCTTTTCAAGAACCTCCATCAAACGGGATTCTTGCTCTCCAGTCAGATCTACTGAGATAATGACTGGATGCATCTCATGCTTGCATGCAAGGAACCTATACTTCAGCGACTGCGGCAAGGGCTTCCGCTCTGGACAACTAGGAGCTGGCGGATCAGGTCTCTGAAAGATCTGAGTGAACACAACCAAATCTACGCGGGAGAACTCTCGCTACACCAGAAAATCTAGTGAAGACTGCTCTGCTGGTCTGTCTGTACTCTGAATAGGATCAATCTCCTTCCTAGCTGCTGGCTCTGTTGGAATCAGACATGGAATCATATCATCGAATTCTGCCCAATCAATATTTGACTCCGAGGGATCTAAATCTGAATATGAACAATCTACTGCCTCGCTATCAAGAACACGATATGCTGCCTCAAATGTATCCTCTACCAGGAATGCGCTCTCCAAGCTCTCCTCTATTGAAAGTTGTGCATCCGCGGAATCTGAAGGTGAGAGGATGGCTCGTAAAACTAGGTCTTCCCAAACTGCCTCATCGTTTGTGATCACAAAATCACACTCCTGGTGGATGTCTCGCTCTGCCTCTGTCATCTGCTTTGAATCTGTAAGCGGCTCTGAGTAAGCTGAATCTCACGCTCTCATCTTATCGACCGTCTCTATTTGTATACTTTCTCCCTCGACACGAAAGTACACCTTCCTGCTATCATGATCGGACACTGCCTTGGCTATGACCAAGAACAGGCGTCCTAAAATGATGGGGGTATCGGTCACAGACTCAGGGATCTTCATGTCCAATACAACGAAGTCCACGGGGAATTTCAAGCTCTAAATTGTGAAGACCACGTCCTTCAGCAACCCCTTCGGCCTCTTGACAGATTAATCAGCAAACTGAAGGACCGTCCTGCTCTGTTGAAGAGGACCAAACTTGAAGCGGTCGAGTAAAGCTGCCGGAATTAGGTTGATAGAAGAACGTTGTATAATAGAGTCTGATTGAACCTATACTCATGTATGTGGCATCTGACATAGGGGGCTCCTGCATCTAGCCTCTTGGCTGACAGATGGTTCTGGATGGCAAAGCAGGTGGCACGAGTGAGCACATGGATCTTTGAGTGGTGGTTCCTCCTCTTCCTGCGAATGGTGGTCCTCTCTCTAAGGTTCCTCTAGAAGAGGGGGATGTGCGCCAAGGCCTCCTGTAGAATCAGTTGTATCTGAAATCTATCTATCATCTGCTGGCTAAACTCTAGCTGCTGTGATTTTTTTTGGGTTTTCTTTTTTGGTCCCCTTAGCCAAGCGGAGTGCTTGGGGAAAGGGGATGGCTGGGCCCTCCTCAGATGGAGGACTAGGATCGGGTCTCCGTTGTTGTGACAAAGTTGAATCCATACAAACATCTCCAATCAACAGAAATGGACTCACAAATGAAGAACCCTTTCCTTTATTTCCAGAATAGTCCTGAGATACATCAATAGAAGGAAACACAACAGGAATAGAAATAGTGGCCTCAACACCACCCTCGGCATCTGGACTTGCGGCATCAGTACCGCACTCTGGCTCAACATCGAATCTGGTGGCATCAGCACCACCTCATGCGTCTGGTGAAGTGATAGCCTCAGTACTGTCAGCTGGATCAACATCCTTGGTGGAATCAGCACCATCGTCATCAACATCATCACGAGCGGCATCATCATCACTCTCCTCCTCATCTGGCGCTCCTGAATCCTCACGTGGTCATCGTTCAGATGAGGCACCGCCAGTTGGCATCGTACCGCTCCTAAGTGTAACAAAGTCAACATCAAAATGGTATGCAGAAATATCACCAAGTGACTCACTAGGAGTGGTAACCTCTGTAAACTCTATCTGTTCAGACTTCCACTTCAGGTTGTTCGGATTCGGCTCAATCTGTGTAGGTATGGTGGCCTTCCCTCTCACTATCTCTCTCATCTCCTGTATGAACTCATCCATCTCCCGTCTGAAGGTGGCCTGCTGCTCGAAAATGAGGCGTGCTAGATCATCTAAGGCTGGGTTCTCATAGGCGGGCTCATGAGAACCTGACGGGTGGCCTCTCTGAAACTGAGGCTGCTTCTGTTGAGAGTGAGAGGGGTACTGGGTATGATACTGCTGAGGCTGCTGCTGTTGCCTCCAAGACTCCTCCTGCTGATAGGGACGAGGACCATGCTGCTGGTAGGACTGTGGTTGCGGCTGTGGGAACTGGGGCTGCTGGTGTGACTGCTGGTCGTACTAGCCACCCTGAACTGGAGGCTGCTGCTGGGAACTGGTACCTCTGGTCGACCAACTGAATCCGGGATGGTCTCGTCGGATCCCAAGCTGAGGTCAGTCATACCAGATCCCGTTGACATCCAACAACGACTCCTGCTTGTAAGTGGATGGAGGGAGAACTGTCAGGGGCTGATCCGGCTAGTAGACCACCATCTGAGTGTCCTGAGATGGTGGTGGCTGGTAGTATTGCTGCGGATGCTAAAACGACTCCGCCTGAACATGGTGAGCCTGTCTGGGCTGGCTGGAGCGCTGGGTCGAGCTGTTGCTGCCTGGATCTGCCCGTGACCTGAGACGAGGCTGAGAAGTCGTTTGTGCCTCCTGGAGACACATGATCTGGGTCTTCAGGTCACTCAGTGTCTGTGCCATCTGATCTATCTGAGACATGTCCTGGCACTACTTCTTCTCAATCAACTCTATCTAGTCCAACTTCTCGCTGATAATCCCCATATCAGCGGTCGTCGACTTTGCCTGTGCTGCGACTGCTGATGATGTTGATGGACCGTCATCAACTCGTGCTATCCTCTGATAGGACATGACCTGTGACTGGGGCTTCCCCTGAGTGTACAATCGCGTCTAAGACATCACCGTGTAGTTCTCTGCCATCTCCTCGTAGATGATCCAGACCTGATCCTCATCCTTCGCAAAATATGAACCCCCACAGGATGCATTGACTAGCCCCTACAGCTCTGGTGTAAGCCTGCAAAAGAAACTTTGGACGAGATTAGGCTTGTATATATCATGGTGGGGACACTGGTCTGTAAGCTCCCTGAATCTGTCCCATGCGTCGTGAAACTGCTCATTGGGGAGGATGGAAATGTTGCTGATCAGGGCCCTGGCTGCATTGGTCCGACCGAGTGGATAATACTTGTTCAAGTACTCGTTCTGGAGCTGTTCCCATGTAGTGACAAATCTCCCTAAGTACTTCAGCCAGTTGGCTGCTTTGTCTATGAGGGATAAGGGGAAGGCCATCATCTGAATGGTATCCTCGTCCACAAGGCGATCGTGGACAGTACTGCAGATCATCTCAAACTTCTAGAGACGGAGATGAGGCTCCTCTGTGGCCAGTCCGTGGAAGAAGGGAAGAAGCTGAATTATCTGAGACAGGAGCTTGAAGTCTCCCACAATGGCTGGGAACACTATCCATCTGTGGGTCATAGTTGCACCAGGGTTGTGCAACTCCCTCATCGGTCGTGCAGGTGCTGCTGGTTGTGCGGGTCCCGCAGGCTCTCCTCCCTCTGGAATCTCTGGTCCTCTGCCTCCACCGACTCTAGGTGGATCTGTCTCGGCTCTCAACTGCTCCATCTCTCTACGCATATCCACCATGAAGGCCCTCTGGTCTCTGATCTGACGCTGCATGGTCTCCAGAGAGGCTAACAAGGTGTTGTTGATGACACCCTGATCTGATGCTGCAATTTTATAATGAACTACAAGTAAAAATCTAACTATAGAAGAAGAAGACACGTTATTTTTATTTTTTTATGAATTTTTACTAATTTTTCTAAGATTTTTAGTCTTTTTCATTTTTTATGGTTTTTATAAATGGAAATGTAGAAAACTTGAACTGAAGTCAAAACACGACAAAACAAGCAAACGTGATTTTTTTTGGAATTTTTCAAGGGTTTTTAATATTTTTAATGGATTTTTAAAAGCAGATAGTAGCCAGTTTTGTGGTTTTGGAATTTTTAAAAATAGGAAAGGACAACGAAATAAAACCAAAAATTCACAGAAATTCCTACTCCATTGCAGGAGCAATGTATCAAAATTTCATGAATTTTGGACTGTATTTGCTATTTATTGAATCAAAAATCACGCACAGCACACATGGACTAATTTGTAATAAAAATATATTCCAGGGATCAAATAATAACATGCAAGAAAAGTATATGGTCTGAATTGCAAATTTTCTAATAAATTGAGCACATGTCCAAAATCAACACACTCAGGGGTATAAATACGAATAAGAAAACTACCCCTTCAAAACATAACAGAACATAAGTCCAGGATGATAATTACAAATAACCCAGGACTACACGTGCCGAAGCATGTGAGGCTACACAGGGAGGACTATAATGTAAATGCGACAAACTGCAGGGATACATATGCAAATTACCCTACTGTGTACCTTTTATTTTACAGACTAAATGACAAATAAAATAAAAGAAGGGGAAACTGAGCAAATTACCCTCTACTGTGTGTGCGCTGTGCATGGGGAGATAGATGTCGGGCGCTGAGTGGAAGCAAAGCGTGCGGCTCTGACGCGTCAAGCTGGTGGATCCAACGGCTCTGATTGGGGTGCGAACGTGGGCGTATAGGGGCCATTAGATGTCAGATCTAACGACCTGACAGGTGCAGGATCTGGACGGCAACGATATGATCTGGTGGAGGGGTGTAATCCGACGGCGAAGAGAGGATGTGGACGAACTTTGCCTGGGCGAGTTCACCAGAGCACCGACGGTGATCCGACACTCCGATGAACGATCGGATGACGGCCGTTGACTCGTGATGCTCCTCCGCATCTGGTCAATGGTTCCGATGAGCTCGCCACTAGTCGGATCTCCTGGAGGGTGGACGTGACCTGGGCAAGCTCCGACGAAACATGATGAAGGCAATATCGGGTGTATCCACGCGCGCTATGACCTGCAGAGGAAAGCTTCAACTCGGAGCATAGCTCTGGTCAAAGTTATTTGACCTAAAATGACAGGAAGCGATGGCGAATGGAGGTGGGGGTTCCGGGTAAGCGACGGAAGGAACCTAGGTCCTGATCTTGGCTCGTACAACCAAGATTCGGGTGATCAGGTCACGTAAGGAGGGTGACGTGAGAGGGTCTATCGATCTGAACGGATGAAGATGGTTGATGAGGCTCCGACCGGCTGGTCAAAGCTGGCGGAGCGGTGGATGAAAGATTCAAAAGATACTGTAGCTTAAGACTATTAGATGGATACCTAAAGGGCCTAAATCAATCCTGAGCTCCAGGGGATGCTATCGACGAAGGTCGTCACCTCAACCTCGCTTCGGAAGATGGGGGGGGCTCATTGCGGTGGTTCTCCGGCCACGAGTGGCGAGCTTCTGCTACAGCAGTCCTCTCTGATCACCAAAGGTCTCCTCCAATTGCTGTCACCAAGGGTAAGGATTCTAGGGTGACAGAGAGGTGTGCGGCGTGAGCTGAGGTCCTGGGAGGTGAATGAAGATTTTATAGTGTGTCCTAGGTGGCTGGAAAGATCGGGCGAGGGTGCGCGAACCGAGGGTGATCTGCCACTTCCAAGGGATCTGCTAGGGTCACAGATCCACCAGGGAGAAGCGAGCGTCGAAATCGGAGCATGAGAGATCAAGATCCGATCGAGAAAAATGGGAGAAAATCAGGTGCGACTCGGATCTATGCGTAAGAGGGTCCGGGAGGGGAAGTTGACCGGGGTCA
Organism: Ottelia alismoides; assembly: GCA_037367405.1. Lineage (NCBI taxonomy): Eukaryota > Viridiplantae > Streptophyta > Magnoliopsida > Alismatales > Hydrocharitaceae > Ottelia > Ottelia alismoides. The sequence goes on along the minus strand of JAZKJV010004441.1, from coordinate 469,507 downwards.
ACATCCCTCGTGGACCAATCAGAAAAGGCTGGTCAAAAAGATTTGAAAAATAATTTAAAAATAGAAGATGATTTTATTTTAAAAAATGTTTAACATGAAAAATGTTTATTATTTTTAAAACTATATTTTTGTGATTTTTTATTGTTTTTATGAGAAATAAATTAAGATATGTGCATTATATTACATTATATACATGTATAAAACACCTAGGTATTTTATGTAATTATTTTTATTTTCTTATTTTTGTATAAATACCCAAATTTTATATTTTATTTATTTACATCATATTATTTGGAATATAAAATAAATTTTATTTTATTTTTATTAATTATTTACAAGTGCATAATAAATAGGTATATGATACACATGTACATGTATTATGTACAAGGTGAAAGAGAGAGAAATTTACTTTTAGTTTTATTTTATTTTTCTAATTTTTATTTTATTTTTAGGAATATATAAAAGGGGATAAAAATACCTTTTTATTTTTTATTTTTTGAAAATAATATACATACATACATACACACACACACATACACACACACACACATACGTAAGTGGGTAGTATGTACAAGGTAGAGTGGCCCTATCTCTCTCTACTTATTTTATTTAGCAACCAGGTCCATTTTGGACCCTCCCTTAGGTTCAGGTCACTCAATACTTATTATAAATATTTCCCTCTTTTTCTTTTATTCTTTATTCTTTTATTTTTGCACAAATACATGCTAATTATTGAATCTTAAGACATGCATGCTTATTGGTAACCTATTGTATTTACAACTATATACATGATGTTTTGCCAAGATATTTAGCTAAAATAAAAGAATAAAGAGTGATGAATGGGGATTCATCACCGGTCGACTTCTCATTAGTTTATTCATTCATCTCTTATTCATTTATTCTTTAGACTTTTCTATACTCAATACGAGTGATGTCCTCTCTTTTCTCTCTGATCTATGAGGACATAGCTCAAGCTAAGTATAGGGGGTTCGTATATATTACGTATATACTTTAGCCATAACTCGTACTTTCATTTTTTTACTAATAATTATGGCTAATTATACTTAAAAATTCATTAAAAACTTTAATACAAATATGTTGATTATTCCTCAAATTCTTTTTGCATTTACATATTACTAAATCAGGTGAAAATGTTTTTTGTAAAATGTTTGAAAATAGTTTGAAAATCTTTGTGAAAATCTTTTGAAAACTATTTGGAAAATGTTTTGTTACATATTTTCAACCTTTGTAAAACTTTTTGTTTGAAAAATTTATTTCCTTTGTGTGAAATAAAATGTTTGAAAAATGATTTGCAAATGGTTTGAAAATGGTTGCAAAAATATTTGAAAAATCTATTTATTCTATTTGAAAAACCTTTGCAAATTGATTTTCAAATGTGTGTACATGTTTGTAAAAAGTGATTGTAAAAATTATTTTGGACTATAGTTTTCAAATTTTGTTTGAAAAACCTTTTCAAATAAGTTTGAGGAATATATACATCTCACCTAAACTTCTTTATAAATATCTATAAAATTGACTACCCTTGTAAATTCTTAAAAACTTAATTCTTGTAAATATAAGAGGCATCCCCGTGTAAATATTTGTACCTAGTTTTTAGCCAAAATCTTTTGTTTTCAAAAATTCCAAAAACATTTGCAAAAGTAAAACACCAAAAACATTTGAAAAATCTTTTTGAAAATACAAAAATGCATATGCATCATCTTTGCAAAAATCCATAAAAAGTTCAAAATCTTGAAAATTTCATCACAAAAATATTTTCTGCTTTATGCATAGAATTTGCATGGCATTTGCATTTTTCGGATTGAGTTTGATGGTTTAACAAGTATAAGTAAAATCCGAAGATTGGAGCTTGGTTGGACCTTCAAATCTACCTAATTAACAAGAACCTTGTAGGAGCTGGAATTGAGGTACTTCAGGTCTAAGTTGACTTAATTCTTTGAGGATCATGAGACTTGGTTCAATGGATTCTTGACTACCTAAGTAGAGTATTTCAGAGCACACGCATGACTCTTGTTGATAATGACCTAACTTGGACACCTGCACCTTTCACTTGGCTCAACTCAGTTGGAGTGGTGAGGGGGTTGGATTTGCCGGTATGAGATGCACACAGGTGGAAACACTTGTCCTCCTCTAGGTAGGGAAGTGCACCCCAACCCATCCGGTGATGATGAGTTTTGAGGACAGGAGAGTGTGGGTTGCAATAAAGCTTTAAAAGAGGGATAGTCTACTGGCTCAAGAGGAAAAACTCCCTATGTAATGCTATTGTAGATAGTATTCAAAAAAAGCAAAAAGCAAAAACTCCAAAAAAGTGGACAGGCCTGTACCAAAATAAAAATGCCTGCCGGAGTGTACATATTTGTATAGTCAATAAGCAAGCTTGAGCTTCAAAGTCAGATCATATGAGCCTGCAGCTGGATGACTTGACTACACTGGTCTTGCATCCTAGGATATGTAGCTATACTGGCTACCGCCCATTCTTCTCTTCACCCCCTCCTCTTGAGTTGGTTGCCACTTGATCCTAAGGGAATACCCCGCTCCTCGAGGAATGAGTTATTGGATAGGAGAATCATTGGATTGTCATATTGGAGAAGTCAGTCTCTTTGTCATTTCAGTTGGGGAGAGACACCATCACTTATACTGTACGAGTCAGATTCATAATCATAAGGGTTTGCGTATGAGTTGAAATATTTCGGACCTGGCTATTGAGGAGACTTGAGCAGAGTTTGGGATTCTCAAAGGCTGTGGGATTTCAAACCCGGTTCTCATTAAGGTTCCGCCCGCACTAAAATGCCAAAGGTCCGACTTAAGCTCCAAACTTTGATTTTGTGAAGACAAGTTTGATAATTAAATTCAATCCATCTTTCTTCCTTTTCTTTTCTTTGTTTTTCTTTTTCTACACTTATTGCATAAGTGTTAGCTAGGGACTAGCAAATGCAAGTATATGGGGATGATGAACCTCCATTTCATCATCTTTATTCTATCATTTTGGCCTCAAAAACCCTAGTAAATACATGTAAATACCCTTAATTCCTGCATTTTAGCATTCATGCATATGCGTGTAAATAATGCATAAAATGCGGTTTTTAAAGCCAAAATTATAGAATAAAGAAAAGAAAAGAAAAATAATAAAATATTGGAAATATTTTATGATCTGAAACCCTGAGACCTAAGCATCTAGATGAATAGGTCGACAAGGATTAAAGTAGGGGGAGATAAGGGCCAAAATACAATAAAAATATCTTTTATGTACATGATGAAGGCAATATCGGGTGTATCCACGCGCGCTATGACCTGCAGAGGAAAGCTTCAACTCGGAGCATAACTCTGGTCAAAGTTATTTGACCTAAAATGACAGGAAGCGATGGCGAATGGAGGTGGGGGTTCCGGCTAAGCGACGGAAGGAACCTAGGTCCTGATCTTGGCTCGTACAACCAAGATTCGGGTGATCAGGTCATGTAAGGAGGGTGACGTGAGAGGGTCTATCGATCTGAACGGATGAAGATGGTTGATGAGGCTCCGACCGGCTGGTCAAAGCTGGCGGAGCGGTGGATGAAAGATTCAAAAGATACTGTAGCTTAAGACTATTAGATGGATACCTAAAGGGCCTAAATCAATCCTGAGCTCCAGGGGATGCTATCGACGGAGGTCGTCACCTCAACCTCGCTTCGGAAGGTGGGGGGGGGGGCTCGTTGCGGTGGTTCTCCGGCCACGAGTGGCGAGCTTCTGCTACAGCAGTCCTCTCTGATCACCAAAGGTCTCCTCCAATTGCTGTCACCAAGGGTAAGGATTCTAGGGTGACAGAGAGGTGTGCGGCGTGAGCTGAGGTCCTGGGAGGTGAATGAAGATTTTATAGTGTGTCCTAGGTGGCTGGAAAGATCGGGCGAGGGTGCGCGAACCGAGGGTGCTCTGCCACTTCCAAGGGATCTGCTAGGGTCACAGATCCACCAGGGAGAAGCGAGCGTCGAAATCGGAGCATGAGAGATCAAGATCCGATCGAGAAAAATGGGAGAAAATCAGGTGCGACTCGGATCTATGCGTAAGAGGGTCCGGGAGGGGAAGTTGACGGGTCAACATCCCTCGTGGACCAATCAGAAAAGGCTGGTCAAAAAGATTTGAAAAATAATTTAAAAATAGAAGATGATTTTATTTTAAAAAATGTTTAACATGAAAAATGTTTATTATTTTTAAAACTATATTTTTGTGATTTTTTATTGTTTTTATGAGAAATAAATTAAGATATGTGCATTATATTACATTATATACATGTATAAAACACCTAGGTATTTTATGTAATTATTTTTATTTTCTTATTTTTGTATAAATACCCAAATTTTATATTTTATTTATTTACATCATATTATTTGGAATATAAAATAAATTTTATTTTATTTTTATTAATTATTTACAAGTGCATAATAAATAGGTATATGATACATATGTACATGTATTATGTACAAGGTGATAGAGAGAGAAATTTACTTTTAGTTTTATTTTATTTTTCTAATTTTTATTTTATTTTTAGGAATATATAAAAGGGTATAAAAATACCTTTTTATTTTTTATTTTTTGAAAATAATATACATACATACATACACACACACATACACACACACATACACACACACACATACGTAAGTGGGTAGTATGTACAAGGTAGAGTGGCCCTATCTCTCTCTACTTATTTTATTTAGCAATCAGGTCCATTTTGGACCCTCCCTTAGGTTCAGGTCACTCAATACTTATTATAAATATTTCCCTCTTTTTCTTTTATTCTTTATTCTTTTATTTTTGCACAAATACATGCTAATTATTGAATCTTAAGACATGCATGCTTATTGGTAACCTATTGTATTTACAACTATATACATGATGTTTTGCCAAGATATTTAGCTAAAATAAAAGAATAAAGAGTGATGAATGGGGATTCATCACCGGTCGACTTCTCATTAGTTTATTAATTCATCTCTTATTCATTTATTCTTTAGACTTTTCTATACTCAATACGAGTGATGTCCTCTCTTTTCTCTCTGATCTATGAGGACATAGCTCAAGCTAAGTATAGGGGGTTCGTATATATTACGTATATACTTTAGCCATAACTCGTACTTTCATATTTTTACTAATAATTATGGCTAATTATACTTAAAAATTCATTAAAAACTTTAATACAAATATGTTGATTATTCCTCAAATTCTTTTTGCATTTACATATTACTAAATCAGGTGAAAATGTTTTTTGTAAAATGTTTGAAAATAGTTTAAAAATCTTTGTGAAAATCTTTTGAAAACTATTTGGAAAATGTTTTGTTACATGTTTTCAACCTTTGTAAAACTTTTTGTTTGAAAAATTTATTTCCTTTGTGTGAAATAAAATGTTTGAAAAATGATTTGCAAATGGTTTGAAAATGGTTGCAAAAATATTTGAAAAATCTATTTATTCTATTTGAAAAACCTTTGCAAATTGATTTTCAAATGTGTGTACATGTTTGTAAAAAGTGATTGTAAAAATTATTTTGGACTATAGTTTTCAAATTTTGTTTGAAAAACCTTTTCAAATAAGTTTGAGGAATATATACATCTCACCTAAACTTCTTTATAAATATCTATAAAATTGACTACCCTTGTAAATTCTTAAAAACTTAATTCTTGTAAATATAAGAGGCATCCCCGTGTAAATATTTGTACCTAGTTTTTAGCCAAAATCTTTTGTTTTCAAAAATTCCAAAAACATTTGCAAAAGTAAAACACCAAAAACATTTGAAAAATCTTTTTGAAAATACAAAAAATGCATATGCATCATCTTTGCAAAAATCCATAAAAAGTTCAAAATCTTGAAAATTGCATCACAAAAATATTTTCTGCTTTATGCATAGAATTTGCATGGCATTTGCATTTTTCGGATTGAGTTTGATGGTTTAACAAGTCTAAGTAAAATCCGAAGATTGGAGCTTGGTTGGACCTTCAAATCTACCTAATTAACAAGAACCTTGTAGGAGCTGGAATTGAGGTACTTCAGGTCTAAGTTGACTTAATTCTTTGAGGATCATGAGACTTGGTTCAATGGATTCTTGACTACCTAAGTAGAGTATTTCAGAGCACACGCATGACTCTTGTTGATAATGACCTAACTTGGACACCTGCACCTTTCACTTGGCTCAACTCAGTTGGAGTGGTGAGGGGGTTGGATTTGCCGGTATGAGATGCACACAGGTGGAAACACTTGTCCTCCTCTAGGTAGGGAAGTGCACCCCAACCCATCCGGTGATGATGAGTTTTGAGGACAGGAGAGTGTGGGTTGCAATAAAGCTTTAAAAGAGGGATAGTCTACTGGCTCAAGAGGAAAAACTCCCTATGTAATGCTATTGTAGATAGTATTCAAAAAAAGCAAAAAGCAAAAACTCCAAAAAAGTGGACAGGCCTGTACCAAAATAAAAATGCCTGCCGGAGTGTACATATTTGTATAGTCAATAAGCAAGCTTGAGCTTCAAAGTCAGATCATATGAGCCTGCAGCTGGATGACTTGACTACACTGGTCTTGCATCCTAGGATATGTAGCTATACTGGCTACCGCCCATTCTTCTCTTCACCCCCTCCTCTTGAGTTGGTTGCCACTTGATCCTAAGGGAATACCCCGCTCCTCGAGGAATGAGTTATTGGATAGGAGAATCATTGGATTGTCATATTGGAGAAGTCAGTCTCTTTGTCATTTCAGTTGGGGAGAGACACCATCACTTATACTGTACGAGTCAGATTCATAATCATAAGGGTTTGCGTATGAGTTGAAATATTTCGGACCTGGCTATTGAGGAGACTTGAGCAGAGTTTGGGATTCTCAAAGGCTGTGGGATTTCAAACCCGGTTCTCATTAAGGTTCCGCCCGCACTAAAATGCCAAAGGTCCGACTTAAGCTCCAAACTTTGATTTTGTGAAGACAAGTTTGATAATTAAATTCAATCCATCTTTCTTCCTTTTCTTTTCTTTGTTTTTCTTTTTCTACACTTATTGCATAAGTGTTAGCTAGGGACTAGCAAATGCAAGTATAGGGGGATGATGAACCTCCATTTCATCATCTTTATTCTATCATTTTGGCCTCAAAAACCCTAGTAAATACATGTAAATACCCTTAATTCCTGCATTTTAGCATTCATGCATATGCGTGTAAATAATGTATAAAATGCGGTTTTTAAAGCCAAAATTATAGAATAAAGAAAAGAAAAGAAAAATAATAAAATATTGGAAATATTTTATGATCTGAAACCCTGAGACCTAAGCATCTAGATGAATAGGTCGACAAGGATTAAAGTAGGGGGAGATAAGGGCCAAAATACAATAAAAATATCTTTTATGTACATGATGAAGGCAATATCGGGTGTATCCACGCGCGCTATGACCTGCAGAGGAAAGCTTCAACTCGGAGCATAGCTCTGGTCAAAGTTATTTGACCTAAAATGACAGGAAGCGATGGCGAATGGAGGTGGGGGTTCCGGCTAAGCGACGGAAGGAACCTAGGTCCTGATCTTGGCTCGTACAACCAAGATTCGGGTGATCAGGTCACGTAAGGAGGGTGACGTGAGAGGGTCTATCGATCTGAACGGATGAAGATGGTTGATGAGGCTCCGACCGGCTGGTCAAAGCTGGCGGAGCGGTGGATGAAAGATTCAAAAGATACTGTAGCTTAAGACTATTAGATGGATACCTAAAGGGCCTAAATCAATCCTGAGCTCCAGGGGATGCTATCGACGGAGGTCGTCACCTCAACCTCGCTTCGGAAGGTGGGGGGGGCTCGTTGCGGTGGTTCTCCGGCCACGAGTGGCGAGCTTCTGCTACAGCAGTCCTCTCTGATCACCAAAGGTCTCCTCCAATTGCTGTCACCAAGGGTAAGGATTCTAGGGTGACAGAGAGGTGTGCGGCGTGAGCTGAGGTCCTGGGAGGTGAATGAAGATTTTATAGTGTGTCCTAGGTGGCTGGAAAGATCGGGCGAGGGTGCGCGAACCGAGGGTGATCTGCCACTTCCAAGGGATCTGCTAGGGTCACAGATCCACCAGGGAGAAGCGAGCGTCGAAATCGGAGCATGAGAGATCAAGATCCGATCGAGAAAAATGGGAGAAAATCAGGTGCGACTCGGATCTATGCGTAAGAGGGTCCGGGAGGGGAAGTTGACCGGGGTCAACATCCCTCGTGGACCAATCAGAAAAGGCTGGTCAAAAAGATTTGAAAAATAATTTAAAAATAGAAGATGATTTTATTTTAAAAAATGTTTAACATGAAAAATGTTTATTATTTTTAAAACTATATTTTTGTGAGTTTTTATTGTTTTTATGAGAAATAAATTAAGATATGTGCATTATATTACATTATATACATGTATAAAACACCTAGGTATTTTATGTAATTATTTTTATTTTCTTATTTTTGTATAAATACCCAAATTTTATATTTTATTTATTTACATCATATTATTTGGAATATAAAATAAATTTTATTTTATTTTTATTAATTATTTACAAGTGCATAATAAATAGGTATATGATACATATGTACATGTATTATGTACAAGGTGATAGAGAGAGAAATTTACTTTTAGTTTTATTTTATTTTTCTAATTTTTATTTTATTTTTAGGAATATATAAAAGGGGATAAAAATACCTTTTTATTTTTTATTTTTTGAAAATAATATACATACATACATACACACACACATACACACACACATACACACACACACACATACGTAAGTGGGTAGTATGTACAAGGTAGAGTGGCCCTATCTCTCTCTACTTATTTTATTTAGCAATCAGGTCCATTTTGGACCCTCCCTTAGGTTCAGGTCACTCAATACTTATTATAAATATTTCCCTCTTTTTCTTTTATTCTTTATTCTTTTATTTTTGCACAAATACATGCTAATTATTGAATCTTAAGACATGCATGCTTATTGGTAACCTATTGTATTTACAACTATATACATGATGTTTTGCCAAGATATTTAGCTAAAATAAAAGAATAAAGAGTGATGAATGGGGATTCATCACCGGTCGACTTCTCATTAGTTTATTAATTCATCTCTTATTCATTTATTCTTTAGACTTTTCTATACTCAATACGAGTGATGTCCTCTCTTTTCTCTCTGATCTATGAGGACATAGCTCAATCTAAGTATAGGGGGTTCGTATATATTACGTATATACTTTAGCCATAACTCGTACTTTCATATTTTTACTAATAATTATGGCTAATTATACTTAAAAATTCATTAAAAACTTTAATACAAATATGTTGATTATTCCTCAAATTCTTTTTGCATTTACATATTACTAAATCAGGTGAAAATGTTTTTTGTAAAATGTTTGAAAATAGTTTAAAAATCTTTGTGAAAATCTTTTGAAAACTATTTGGAAAATGTTTTGTTACATGTTTTCAACCTTTGTAAAACTTTTTGTTTGAAAAATTTATTTCCTTTGTGTGAAATAAAATGTTTGAAAAATGATTTGCAAATGGTTTGAAAATGGTTGCAAAAATATTTGAAAAATCTATTTATTCTATTTGAAAAACCTTTGCAAATTGATTTTCAAATGTGTGTACATGTTTGTAAAAAGTGATTGTAAAAATTATTTTGGACTATAGTTTTCAAATTTTGTTTGAAAAACCTTTTCAAATAAGTTTGAGGAATATATACATCTCACCTAAACTTCTTTATAAATATCTATAAAATTGACTACCCTTGTAAATTCTTAAAAACTTAATTCTTGTAAATATAAGAGGCATCCCCGTGTAAATATTTGTACCTAGTTTTTAGCCAAAATCTTTTGTTTTCAAAAATTCCAAAAACATTTGCAAAAGTAAAACACCAAAAACATTTGAAAAATCTTTTTGAAAATACAAAAAATGCATATGCATCATCTTTGCAAAAATCCACAAAAAGTTCAAAATCTTGAAAATTGCATCACAAAAATATTTTCTGCTTTATGCATAGAATTTGCATGGCATTTGCATTTTTCGGATTGAGTTTGATGGTTTAACAAGTCTAAGTAAAATCCGAAGATTGGAGCTTGGTTGGACCTTCAAATCTACCTAATTAACAAGAACCTTGTAGGAGCTGGAATTGAGGTACTTCAGGTCTAAGTTGACTTAATTCTTTGAGGATCATGAGACTTGGTTCAATGGATTCTTGACTACCTAAGTAGAGTAGTTCAGAGCACACGCATGACTCTTGTTGATAATGACCTAACTTGGACACCTGCACCTTTCACTTGGCTCAACTCAGTTGGAGTGGTGAGGGGGTTGGATTTGCCGGTATGAGATGCACACAGGTGGAAACACTTGTCCTCCTCTAGGTAGGAAAGTGCACCCCAACCCATCCGGTGATGATGAGTTTTGAGGACAGGAGAGTGTGGGTTGAAATAAAGCTTTAAAAGAGGGATAGTCTACTGGCTCAAGAGGAAAAACTCCCTATGTAATGCTATTGTATATAGTATTCAAAAAAAGCAAAAAGCAAAAACTCCAAAAAAGTGGACAGGCATGTACCAAAATAAAAATGCCTGCCGGAGTGTACATATTTGTATAGTCAATAAGCAAGCTTGAGCTTCTAAGTCAGATCATATGAGCCTGCAGCTGGATGACTTGACTACACTGGTCTTGCATCCTAGGATATGTAGCTATACTGGCTACCGCCCATTCTTCTCTTCACCCCCTCCTCTTGAGTTGGTTTCCACTTGATCCTAAGGGAATACCCCGCTCCTCGAGGAATGAGTTATTGGATAGGAGAATCATTGGATTGTCATATTGGAGAAGTCAGTCTCTTTGTCATTTCAGTTGGGGAGAGACACCATCACTTATACTGTACGAGTCAGATTCATAATCATAAGGGTTTGCGTATGAGTTGAAATATTTCGGACCTGGCTATTGAGGAGACTTGAGCAGAGTTTGGGATTCTCAAAGGCTGTGGGATTTCAAACCCGGTTCTCATTAAGGTTCCGCCCGCACTAAAATGCCAAAGGTCCGACTTAAGCTCCAAACTTTGATTTTGTGAAGACAAGTTTGATAATTAAATTCAATCCATCTTTCTTCCTTTTCTTTTCTTTGTTTTTCTTTTTCTACACTTATTGCATAAGTGTTGGCTAGGGACTAGCAAATGCAAGTATAGGGGGATGATGAACCTCCATTTCATCATCTTTATTCTATCATTTTGGCCTCAAAAACCCTAGTAAATACATGTAAATACCCTTAATTCCTGCATTTTAGCATTCATGCATATGCGTGTAAATAATGTATAAAATGTGGTTTTTAAAGCCAAAATTATAGAATAAAGAAAAGAAAAGAAAAATAATAAAATATTGGAAATATTTTATGATCTGAAACCCTGAGACCTAAGAATCTAGATGAATAGGTCGACAAGGATTAAAGTAGGGGGAGATAAGGGCCAAAATACAATAAAAATATCTTTTATTTAATTCATTCTTTATTCATTTTGGGACCTATTTTTAGTTCCACTTTTTATACTTCAAATAAATAAACTTTATACATGAAAGTTGTAGATAATTAATTATAAAAAATACAAAATTGATTTTACACAAAAATATTGTACAAATAAAAAGTTATGACTTGAATAAGTTTATAAAATCCCAACTTCCCAGACCTGTATATCTCAAATAAAAACTCAAAATGTATCAAAATCACCTTTAATTGTATATAACATTCAATAAGCTATTTAATGAAGGTGGATTCATATTTTTCAGAGTTACAGCTTGAAAGTTGAGTTTTGGACCCCTTTTGTATACTTGTACAGATTAAAATATTCATTTAATTTATTATTATTTATTTTGGTAATTTCATATTTTTATAATTATGTAAATATTATTTATAATATATGTTTGTATTAAAAAAAGGAATAAAAACCCAAAGAAAACATAAAAATAAAATACTTGTACAAAACCCCTAGGTATAATACCTGTACATATACCTATATACTTAATACATCTATTTATTTACTAGTACATAATACTTCAAAAAAATAAAATAAAAATATATTTAGGTTCATGAAAATAAGTTATAAATTTATAAAATGATAAACAAAATAATAAAATTAAACATACAATATAAAAATAAAATATTAAAATATATAGATGAATATACCTGTATATAAGCTATAAAAGGAATCTTGTAATTTTTAATCTCAAAAAATAAATAAAAATCACAATAAAATAATTTATAAAATAATAACCGTTTTTATTTAATAACCAAAAAATAATAAATTCAATTACTATTTTTTAATGGATTTAACAAATCTTTTTTGTAGGGTTTTTCCTGGTTGGTCCATGAGGACCAACCAGGAGGGTCCGAGAGTTGACAGTGGGTCAACTCTCTGACCCACCCCCTGCTGCTGTGTCAGACTATGTTTGTGGATTGATTTCTCGATTTTTTGAGTTTCCTCTTCTCTTGTCGAAGCCTTCTTGACTTTTCTTCCACAATGATCGAGGATGCTCGCCCCTATCTTGCCTTGGGCTATTGATCAATGTTGCACCTCGATCTTCAGAGCCACTTGACCACTCATTCAAAAGACCAACCAATCTTCCCTTCCTTAGAAGAACCACTTCTTGGCCAACCTCCGGGAGTGCGTTGGATTGAATCCGGTGACAGGGGAGCCTCCAGCACTCCCGTGTGAGGTACGGCGAGGCCAGGAGGGCCGGAGTCCACCCATCTACGACCACTTTGGCCTTGAGGTCTCATCTTCTATTTTAGGCCAGTTGAGGTCTATTCTATCTTCTTTTCTTGCATTTTTATCTTCGCCTTAGTAGTAGGAACCAATTAGCACATCCCATTTTGTCGTCACCCCGCCGATCGCTTTCGCCATCACATCGCCGGAGCTTGCTCCGACGAGCTTCCCTTTCACGTTGTTCACCGTCCATACACCCCTATAGCTCGCCCTGGGAACCCCCTTTTGTCTGTGAGCCCTATTTGCAGGTAGCAGGAGTCAAGGGACTTCATATGGAGTCCGATTTTTGAAGGAGAAGGTGAACCTGGAGCATCCCCGTTCCTTCACGTCGAGGCGGACCTTCAACATCTCTCAAGCAATTTTGCAGCCGACGTTCGATTGAGGATCACACAAGGGAGCAGCCTGGCCATTTTAGAGCGTCAACGACCGCCAGAGAAGCATGATCTAGCCGGTGGAACCTCGCCTCGACGAAGTTCTTCCCGGTTCTTCCTCCAACCTCCTCCGCCGTTCGATGAAGGTTGTTCTTCCAGAGCTACAGCATCCGTCCGATCGAGATCGCTCGCCACCGTCCGATCTGCTGAGGCCTTCTAATCGCGATTGTCGATCACGAAGAGGTATCGTGCGCCCCCATCCTGCCACGTGTATAAGTAAAGGGTCACACATCGTCCGGTCGCTCGCGAGGGTATTTCGTGCTCAAACCCCCACCAGTTTTTGTATTTATTAAATAGCACTAAATCATTCATCTAACATTTTAATATTTTATAATATTTACAACTAGGCCCCTAAACTTTGCTATATTACGAAGAGGGCCTAAATCGCATCACCTCACGTGCCTGTGCGCGTGTGACGAGCGTCTTACTACCCTTGTTAATTTAATCAAATTAACGGTCAAATTAATCGTTGTGTCATTCGTTGCAGTCGGGTAATAAGAGCTAATCAAAAACCACTTTCAATTAAAGTCAAATTAATTTGAGCGGCAAATTTATTTTACTTGGGCAAGTCCAAGGTCGAATTCAGGGAGGCAACTGTCTCCTTAGGTAGATTTTAAGAAAATTTCCACGTTCGGATTTTCAGATGATATTTTTTGGTCCTTTTCAATATATTTTATGCAAGAAAGAAAGACACATGCAAAATCGGGCCAATTTCCAAGTTAATTCAGAAAGGTAGTTAAATTGATTCCAAAAAAATTATGAAACTTGGCTAGATGGTGAAATATGATGAAATTCAGCTACCTTAATTTTTTTAGATTTTTCTGACACTAGATGAATTTACTGTGAATTAAAAATGAATGCAAGGTGATTTTGACTAAATTAATTTTAATAAATACCAAGCCACAATATTTTCGGTTATAAAAATTATCCTAGATAGCCAGGAAAATTAACAAACCTAAATTTCTTTATGAAATGGACCTACTAAAAATCAATTAAGAAAATCACAAAATGATTTATTCAGCCTCAGGGCGAGTGCAAATGAGATGATTTTTGGAAACAATGTAAACTTAATTATCCGAGGTCTAATATGAATTTCTGGTGATTTTTGGAATCACAGAGAGATTACTACAAATTAAAAGGCAGAAATGGGTAAAATATGTCAAAATTCCACCAATTAATTAATAATAAAATCCACTGCTTTCACAAAAATATGTCAAGTGTCACATATGAAAGAGGAGGAATTAAGCTACACAATGCAATTTTCCAACTTGAAAAATGAGTTAAAATGAATGCCTAGATATGCGTGCAAAGATAGGGGCCTAACTGCAATTACAGGAAATAAAATTGATAAAAGTTAAAGATGCTGACACGGACTAATGTGCAATTACCTATAATGAGGGGGGTATGTATGCAAAATACTTATAGAACACGTGCGCCTCACGTGTGGGCTCCTGGCAGGTGCTGGAATGCAAATATGAAAACCTCCAAGGGCCTTGCTGCAAATACCCAGGCCGCACCACGTGGGGTCCCAGGCTCGGTTGGCTTCGGAGGTTCGGGCTGAGGCTCGGGTGACTCTGGAGGCTCGAACTCGGCTCGGATGGAGGCTCGGCTAGCTTCGGGGGATCCGAGCCTGATGGTCGGGGAAGAGGCTCGGAGTAGGCGACGTGGCTCGCTGCGGACCACTGGATCAAGTGAGGATCCAACGACTGATGGTGGCTGGCGCGTGGTATGCGGCGACCCGCTAGATCAAGATCGATCCAACAACCTCTAGAGCTCGAGGAAGATGGACACGTGGACGATCGAGCTTCGTTGGATTAGGATGGATCCAACTGCCTCTGAAGCTCTGACGATTGGATACATGGCGCGATTGGGTGCGTAGGATCCTCCTGATCCTACGGCTGCGGAATGAAGGTGATGAGGCACCCTCCGGACCGTCCGATCAAGGGGATCGGACGGTTGCTGCTCTTTGTCTTCAACCGGTCCGCTGCCTCCTGCGGCGGAGGTGGCTGTGCTCCAGTGAAGGGGGTCTAGCTCCACCCCCTCCTCTGGTCGTCGAGAAAGATCGGCGGTGGCTCCCAAGTGGATGGGAAGAGTCGTGGAAGCGTGGGGGATCCACCGAAGGTCTCAGGAGTGGCTGAACGTCTCTGGAGAGTAGTGGCGGAGAAGCTCGATTGGAGCTCCTATGAGGTTCCGACCAATCCAAGTTGACGCACCTGCAGGGGTCTGTGGAAGATCCAAGGCATGCGAATGTGCTCGTGGGATGCTCGTGAATGCGGGGAGAGGCCTGAGGGCTACGAGGTGGTCCGGTGATTGAGCTCCGCCAAGGTGGCGAAGCTTGCGTCGGTGGGAAGTGGAGTGCGTCGTCGGAGAAGATGAATGGTGCGCGAAGAAGCCAGCTCCGAGGCTAAGCTCGGAGGATGGTCGGAGGGGCGTGAAGTGGAGTGTGGACGGCGAATAAAATAGGAGAAAAATCAAGAAAAAGAAGAAGAAGAAGATCGGGAGAAGAATGGAGATGTCTACCTGGGGAATGGAAGCTCAAGTGATGCTTCCGGTCGTCGCTCGAGGGACGGTAGAGGGCTCGAGCTCAAGCAGCTCGTCGGAGGAGCTGCAACTCGGCGTGGCGACGTCGTGGATCTCGCCGGAGGTGAAAGCCTATCTTCGCTCGGTTTTACTCTCGATTGCTGTCACCAATGGGTAGCTCTGAGCTCCAGGATACCTCTCGCAATGGCGGATGGGGCTGATGATGGCCGGAGGCAGAGTATTTATAGGTTGGGAATGGGGGTGACAGGTGATGGAGGGCGATGTTGGTGGACGTTGTGGGACGACGTGGGTGCGGTTCATAGTGATAGAGGAGGTCGGCGAGGATGAGGGAAGATTGGGCTGCACGATGGAGGTGGTAGAGGCAAGCGATGGTGGACGGTGTGGCTCCCAAAATAGAATGGGGGTAGCCCTCGCATATGGTGGATGGCCAGGATTGGTTGCTTCTAGCAAAGATCGGAGGGCGTAGGGCGCGCCACGTGGCGTGCTGCGAGTGCGGTACTAACGAGTGGTCCAGATGAGATCCATGGGTAGATCGAACGACTGGGAAGCTTTGCGATGATGAGTGGCCTGAATCAAGAGAGAAGGCGAGCGATCGGATGACAGAGATGATAGGGCGCATGGTGCGCAAAGAAGCGAGCCGCGTGGCGCAATCAGAGGGTGTCACGTGGCCAGCTCTGAGTGGCTGAGAAAGAAAATGAAATTAGAGAGAGAAAAAGGCCGAATTTGAAAAAATCAAAACATGAAAGTTGTAGATCTCGATGAGATCTACAAGTTTCATGTTGACCAAAAATGGAGATGAGGTCAAATATGATACAAGAATACAAGAGTACAAATATACATACAAATAGTATACAAAGGGGCCCAAAAACCCAAGTTTTGCATATGAGTTCCGAATTGAATGAAATTGGTCTCACTTTAAAGGTCTATGGATGTGTATTAATCTGAAGATGAGTAGACCTAATCCGAAGGTTGTATGAGAAGGATATTGGCATTCTAAGATCTAGGTTCTCCAACTGGGTTTGGGGCTTTATTGGGCAATTTACAGGACATGGATTTTTGGCCTTCTTCCTTATATTATTAACTAGTAATGTACATAGTGTAAGGAAGGTGTTATTTGATCTTTAGAGGGGATATGATTAGGTGAATTATTAGGAGCATTTTACAAGTGATTTTTACAAGTGAACTGTCTTCTTATTTAATGCAAATATGAATGATAAAATGCATGTATTGTGGATTGATGCATGAATGCTATTTATGCAAGATAAAGGGAAATGTGCTGCTAAATACTCGGAAACAAGACTCTATTTTCAACTTTAAGAGTGATGAATCACAGATTCATCAGTGTGAGGTGCGGGGTATTTTGTGGGGGACCCCTTGGAGCTTTGCATATTTATATTTAGTCCACAAACTCGTTTATGCTGTTATAAAATTTTGGGAATTTTGCATATCAGTCCCTAGGATTTTGGAAAATTGCGTACAAGTCCTTGTCTGTCACGTGTCTTGTGCATGTGAGTGTGACGCTTTTACAGATGCACCCTTGTGGGTTTTGGATTTATTGTTTGGTCTACAAAAGTTTTTATTGCAGTATATAATATCTGGAAAAATTACACCTTGGCCCTGATATTTTTGCATATTTACAGGAATGCCCCTGCCAATAATGTAGTTTATCTTTGTTGTGTCTAATTATTTTGTGCATCAATAAAAATCTAAAAATTCCTAAAAATATCATTGTGTGTCTGTTGCATTTCTCTACCACGCTATATTTTTAATTTGCATTTTTGTTGCATTTTACTACTTATAAAAGTTCAAAAACATGCATTTTCTTCACTATTTGCATTAGAAAATACATAAAAATTATAAACGTTGTTGAAAAAATAAAAAAATATTTTTTGTGTTTTTTCATATTTGAACTTCAGACCAAAAATCACTAAAAAATACAAAAGAAAACTCCTAAAAATTAGAAAACCCCTAAAATCTTCATAAAAATTTATGAAATCCATAAAAAATCTAAAACTTGTGCTTTCTATTCCTGAATTTTCTTTATTGTATTATATTTAGTTTAAAATTAATCTGGAGAATTTTTGACACTGTTTGATAATTTTCATCTCCATTTTAATTTCGACCATTAATTTTGTTCGTTGTTTTCAGTAGTTTTGACTTTAAAAATACAAAAAAATTAAGAAAAACACAAAAAATCACAAAAACATTATAAAAAAGTATAAAAAGCACAAAAATATTTAATTTCATGGCTTTTGATTATTTTTACCTTTCTCTCATCTCTCTTGTATATACATATCCTATATAATCTCATATCCTTATTAAAAGAAAAAAGAAAATATAAAAATATAAAATATAAAAAGAAAATACAAAATCAGTAAATTAAAAATAAAAATATAAAAATATAAAATCAAAAATTAAATAAAAATATTAAATTAAAAACCCATAAAAATAACACTTGCATAGATATTTGATCACTCTCATTCTTGAGCCTTGATTGCCCGATCTATCTTGCTTGTTCCCTGTGTTCGACCTCTACATGCTTGCACATTATACACATTCATTGTAGAGTTATAATAAATTTTAACTCCACATCTTGCTTTTCATTGTTTAATCATTGCTGTGGGTTAATTGTTGATTGACCCGGGTTTCGTGAGCGGTCGCCTCGGCGACATTGTGGTCCCACCTTGTGTGGATTACTTTAGACCCCACGAGATTCGAGTCATTAACCACTGACTTTTGTAAATTTATCTCCAACCCTGATAAGCTGCTAAAAGCATCCAGATGCTGGGTTGATCTACCCATCATCTACTCCGTCCCATATAAAAATAGCATTGTGTCATCTGCGTACTGCAACTGCCGCACAGATATATCATCTAGCTGAAAACCTTCGGACCACTCGCCATCAACTGCCTTTCTGAACATTACCGCCAATGCATCCGCTACTAACACAAAAAGCAAGGGTGCCAGAGGACACCCCTGCCGCACACTTCTCTATGGCTGGGAAGAAAACCCCCTCCGGTCTTCCATTCATTAACACTGAGAGGGATGAGATAGTGATACATCGCTTCATCCAAGCGATCCAAGTTTTCAGGAAGCCTCTTCTCCTTAGTGACTACCACAAGAATTTCCAGTACACACAATCATAAGCTTTAGCAAAATCAATCTTCCACGTCGATCCCTTCACTCCCTTTCTTTTCACTGTAGACATATCTCCAATACCGATACTATTTCGTCGGCCATTTGCCTCCCCGAAATGAATGCATACTAACTTTCCATCACAATAGAATCCATGACAATCTTAAGCCTGTTTGTCAAGATCTTTGCTACAATAAGGTAAATCCCATTTGATAGTGCGATCGGCTTGAAGTCATTTACTCTGGCCGAGTGTTTTTTCTTCGAGTGAAAGAACAACCAGGCCATGTTAATCTTCTCAAATCCCATGTTACCTTCTTTGAATTACTCTAAAACCTCCACGATCTTAGTCTTCACTAGGTCCCAAAATTATATGTAGAAGAAGATCGGAAATCCATCCGACCTGGTGCTTAGTCCGCATTCAGATCCCACAGAACAACCTTAATTTATTTTTCCATGAATGGATTCACCAGCTCGTTGGCCTCACCCGTTGATAGTTTTTTCACTCCCTCCCCTACCACTCCAAACAATCTCCTCTCCTTCTTAATTAAGCCTCCACAAAATGTCCTCTCAACATGCTTCCAATCCGTGCTTCCCTAGAAATGCTCTGTCTCCCCACCTGTATCTCCATAATGTGATTTCTTCTCTTTCTGCCAGAAGCCATGGAATGAAAGAATCTGGCGTTTGTGTTACCTTTCCATAGACACCTCTGTTTGGGCTTATGTTTCCATTCCACTTCTTCTTTCCGATCTTCTTATAAAATCACCTCCAAAAGCCTGGACCTCTCCGCCAACCCTCTTGGTCCAACCCTCTCTGGTCGTCCATCCCATCCAGTCGTGCTACCTCCTTCTATGCCTCTCCTCTTTTCTCCCTTCTTTTAATTATCACATTTCTCCCTAACTCCTCCAAAAAGATTTTAGGGGCTCCATCTTTTATGCAAATCAACTAACTGCCAAGCCAGTTGGGTCCCATCCCCTCCGTGAATCAGCCATTGTTTCTTTGAATCCTTCCTCCAACATCCAAGAACGTTCAAAATGAAAGAAGTACCTACTTCTACCAACTTCACCCGATGACCACACTATGAGCGTGTGATCCGAGTGAGCGCACGGAAGGACCCAAACTTGTGAAAGCGGGAATCTTTCCACCCCCTCAGTTAAAAGTAAGAACATGTCTAATCTTGACCTCAACCTCGCATTGAACCAAGTGTATGTACAACCTGTAGCATCCAAAATTGTTAAACCCATGTTGTGCACCAAATCCAGAACTTCGCTAAGCTGACGTCCTTCCCGCCCCCACCCCTAGGGCGATCTCCATACATCAACATAATGTTCAGATCTCCCCCAAGATCCATATCCCGTCAAACTGAGTAGGGTACACTTGAGCCAAGTCATATGCCAACAATCCCCTTTCATTACAACAAGGGCCATACACATTAGTGACCGTCAAAGAGAGGTCATCTACCCTACGCCCTAAGACACACCGTGAGAGAGAAGGATGTTCTCGACACGACCACCACTTCAAAGTCATCTTTACTCCATCATGTGATCAAGCCACCCGATGCCCCTTGTGCCACCGTCACTACCATCTCAAACTTACACCCAAAAGCCATATCCAGTCCACCCTCACCCATATTGCAAGGTAGCTTAGTCTCCTAGAGCATGAAGATGTTCGCTTTTGCATCCCTGATCAAATTCCCAACTGCCAGGCATTTTTCAAGCCTGCCCAAGCCCCTTACATTCCAAGAAAGTATCTTCATTTGACAACCGTAGAGGCCTTCCTATATGGGATTGGTTGCACCACCCCAAGCATTCCGTGAAGCTACAGTCTAACTGGCTGAAACGATTGGGCGTTCCCCAAGGTGAAGCTCCTTCTGCCTGAGTCTGCGATGCAATGGCCATCCTCTTTGCCTCATGCAACACCTCTTTCCTTCTCCTTCTTCCGGGTGATGTCTGTAAATCCCTTCTAGTACCCCTTCCCCTTACAGCATCGTCCTCCCCTTCAAACTGCCATACTACTGAAGCCTCTCTTCTAAATACCTCGCCTACCTCCCTTTCGACCATCTGCAACCCCTCTTCAGACTCCGTCCCCTTCTTGCCTTCTGCAACGTAATTCTTTGTATTGGACCTTTCCGAGTTACCTACAAAGTCCCCTAAGCCTCCTAGCCTTCTAGCCATGCTCCGCCACCCCTCACTTCCCCCAAGCTGTCGAATTTCTTAACCTACAAACATCTGTTCCTCATGCCTTGGAGTTAGGCTCGGTATCCCCCATACTTCTGAGTAATACCCCCCTCTTCCTTCCGTTTGTTCTCCCTATATCCCAACCAACTCTCCTACCTCTTGTTGCTCTGCGCCTAGACTTCTAGTTCGATCCAAACAACCCCCTCCTGATGTTGCCTTGCTACAAGGACCTTCTCACCCAAGTCTTGGCCTTATTTCCTCCTCATGCTATTATGAGGTGTCACCTCTGTACTCACTCTGCCCTTAAAGACCCTCTCCTCTCCAATAGTCATCCACTACGCTTCTCTAGGGGTACAAGAACCCAATTCCATATGTGCAACATCTACCATTCACCCTTGGTGATCGGGATCTGAGATGCTCTCCCATGTAGATCCCCTCTGAAATTTCTACCGGATTGTGCTCCAATGTGTTCGAAATGGTGAAGTACTCGGCCTCGCCTTCTCTTGTCGGGCCGAGATCCGGGTCGGAACCCACTAACAAATCGTCATTCTGATTCGTTACTGCCATAGGCACCTCTGCATGAGCGCCCCAATTTAATGATCATTCATCTACTTTATACAATTCATGCACTAATGGTTCTTTCCCCTTCCATACACCTGATGTGGTTGGGAGCAACCTTACCTTTTGCATCCCAATACTTGCATACGGAACATCATGTACTGTCTAAGCTATACACACTAGTTATTGTGCTACCTGTAGTGGATTTTCATTTGTGCCCCAAGGTTGCGCCCCGGTGTATACATGCAAAACATCGGGGATTGCTCAAACCGAGTGTGGTTTATGTACCCACCCTCTCTTATTAGGCCAAGGTCCACTCCGGATCCTGCCATCAATTCGCTGACCATAATCGCTTCCATATCTATCCCTTCCGTTTGAACGAAACCATTGAATACACGACCTTCTGCCTTCTGTAAATCACTCACCTTCTTTTGTTCCCATTTCCAAGCTCCCGAGGTAATCATCAACATTTCTGCCGATTGCATCCCATTAATGGCAGAGGATGTGATTGTACATTCCCACGTGTACTCCCATCTCTTCCTTCTCCTCGATCAATGACCAACGCCATCCAAGGTCATGGCACCTCCAACATGATATTTGTGCCTTGGACACATGTATACCTGCTTCCCATGGACTGCAAGATCCCATCGTCGCCACCTCTATGTCAATCTTCATTCCACGATGTCACACCTTCTTCCAACCCAGCTCCGATGTAGGGAAGGCTATATCGATATCGATATTGTTTCGGTATACTCGGAAATGGATATCGGGATATATCACCGATATATTGATGATATCAGAAGAAATGTTGGAAATGGCTCAAAAAAGCTATTTTTGTCGTTTTTTCAGAAATTAAGATCATCCAAGATATTAAAATAATAAATAACCTACAAATACACACTTATGTCAAACATATCGATCATTTATAGCCCATATATCGCACATATTGGACACATCGAAGATATCGATGTTAGTGTTTATTCCTGATCTATAGATATTGGAAATGTATTTCATTCAAGTCCCTATAACATTAAATAACCTACAAATATACACTTAGATGACACATATAGATCATTGTGATGACTATGATCCTTATATTGCACATATCGATCATATCAAACATATCACTAGTACTATTAGTTGTTGACCTATATATTGAAAATGGAGTTCATCCAAGTTCTTAGATCACTAAATAACCTATACATATACTCTTAGATCACACATATCGATCATCTATGAAGCTTATATCGCATATATCGATCACTTCGAATATATCAATATTAATGTTGATTCTTGACTTATAGCTTTTTTTGAAGAGTTGACTTATAGATATTGGAAATGAATTTCATTCAAGTCTTACAACATGAAATAACTTGCAAATATACCAAGTTGAAGAATCATTGTATGCACCCTCCTGTCGCACCATACCCTACTAGTACGAGGGTCTCGCTAGATAAGTAGCTAATACTAGGTGTAGCTAGATAAGTAGTGGAATCAATCTTGCATGAACAATAGACATGATATATAGAGATATCGGTGAAATATTGGCGATATGGATTGATATCTAGTATTTTTTGTATTGAATTCTATCATTTTTTTTACCGATATTAGCCGATATGGCGATATATCGACAAGATATCGTTGATATCCCTGTAAAAGGATATACTGGGGGATTTCGATACCCCTTCCTTGTCGAAACCAATATATCAACGATATATGGGAGATATATCGCCCATATGGTCTTCTATGATTCGATGGGCGTACGCTGCGAGCTTGGACGAT
The DNA here is from genome assembly GCA_037367405.1 of Ottelia alismoides. Classification (NCBI taxonomy): domain Eukaryota; kingdom Viridiplantae; phylum Streptophyta; class Magnoliopsida; order Alismatales; family Hydrocharitaceae; genus Ottelia; species Ottelia alismoides. Next base: position 446,152 of record JAZKJV010004441.1, on the reverse strand, counting down.
CAGATCTGCACTTTGACCTAGTTCAGAACCACTTGATATGATCTCCGCTACCGGCATCACCGAGTCGATAATATCATGTGATTCCACTGCCCCTCTCTTGACGAGAGGAATACCGCGTATACACACCACATCCACCATTCTAGCTGCCAAGCGACCATCAAATAAACCTGGTTGACGCCATTTCAGGAGAGTCCTACTGTTGAAACTCAACCACAATAGCGTTTTCGACCCCTGTACTGTGAGACCGCACGCCAAACAATGTCTCTAATGAGCCTCCCTTCCGATGCCAAGCCCATGTCCGTTGTCCCCGAAGAGAGCGTAGTTGTGTTATTTCTAATGAGATATTTGGTTGAGATCCTATTCTACTGGCTTGGTCATCATTTACTTGTAACACAAATATATTCATATTGTGTAGAAGAAAGAGATGTAGTTTTTTTTCTTATTAGAACTCCATAGTATAACTTTGAATCATATGCAAAATAAACAACCTGACGAGATTTTTCTATTATTTATAGAGCTGGACCAGTCACTACCTAAATAGACTTCTAGAGAACTATCCTCTTTTGAAGGACATTTGATTCCAAAATTATGAGTACCTGGAACATAGTGAAGAATCCTTTTTGTTGCTTCATAATGAAGCTTTCTTGGTTTGTTCATTTACTTCATATACTATGTTAGGCATCCTATTCGTTAAATATAACAGAGAGCCTGTAAGAGTTTTATAAAGAGAACCATCTGCGTTTTGAGCTCCATCATTTCGAGAAAGTTTTTTATTTCGAGCCTTAGGAGTTGCTTCTATCTTGCAATTTGACATATGAAATTTCTTCAACAAATATTAACATATTTTTCTTGAGACATAAATATTTCACCTTCTTTTTACTGCACTTGAATACCAAAAAAATATCATAAGACTAAGATATGTCATCTCATATTATTTCATCATTGCTTTTTTGAAATATGCTATCATCTCGAAGGAATAACTTGGATATATAGAACCGCCAACATAAAGGCATGTGATAAGGAAATTTTCCATACATTGTTTCTTCAAATAAAGAGAAGGCTTGTTATAACTTTTTAGAAATCCACTATCACTAAAATGTCCATCAATTTTATTATTCCAAACTTTCGATGCTTGTTGTAAATCATACAAGGCTTTGTGGAGATGGTATACTTTTCCTTCATTATCTTAGGAGATATATCCTTTAGATTATTCAACATATATCTCTTCTTCAAAATCTCCAATAAGAATGCAAACTTTGCATCAGTTTGATACACTATTAGATTTTTTAAGTAGCAAGTGCAAGTAATCTTCTCACAGTCCCTATACGAGTAACATATGCATAGATTTCATTATAATCAATACATGACTGTTGTAAATAGTCCTTAGATACCAACCAAGGCTTGTGTATATGAATGAAGATATTTTCATTATATTTGACTTTTTAAATCCATTTAATCTAAAGACATTTTTGTCCTTAGATCGGTCCATGAGCTCCATGTGTGATTATTGTTAATAACTACACTCTCTTATTTCATTGCTCAAATCTCTACTTCTTTTGTAGTTGCTTCTTCAAAATTTTGTGGCTCACAAGCAAATAAAGAAATATTAGAAGACGATGCATATATTTCTTCAAGAGACTGCACCTTTTGTTGAGGATGTTCTGAGTTAGAGATGTTTGGCCAGACTGTACTTTGATTGAAAGGAAAATATCTTCATCATTTAAATTTCTCTCTTATTTGCAACTTATTTTTGTGATACTAGAAAACCTTCTCATTCTCATGAAGACGATTCGTCAAAGATGACATCTTTGGATGTAATTAGTTTTCTTTCTCCAGTCTTATATAAAATGTAGGATATTGATTCATCACAATAACTAATAAAGATGTACTTTTCTCTTTTTTCACCAAAATTTTCTTGTCCAGTCTAAGATGAAATAGGAGCACATACAATAGAGCCAAAGATTTCAAATTAATTAACATTGTCCTTCCTTTCATGCAAAGATTCATAAGGTGTTCAATTCAACACTACTTCGATAGGAGATTTGTTCAATATATAAATAACAACATCTACCACATTTGCTATATGAAGAAGACCCTTACATTTCAGCGTACTTCTTGCTATTTTACCTAGCGTTATATTTCTTCTTTTAGCTATATTATTTTGCTGAAGAGTTTATCTTGTTGTTAACTCCTTCTTGATTCCTTGAGAAAAGTAGATGCCATGAAATTCTTTAGATGTGAATTCTCCATCTCAATTGGAATGAAAAACTTTTATTTGTCTTCTACCTTACTTCTTAATAAATGCTTTAAATTTGATAAAAGTAGAAAACTTTAACTTTCCTTTTCTGAAGTAAAACCACATCCGACAATAATCATCAACGAATAATAGAAAGTGCATGGCTCCACTAATAAACAACAGAAATTGGAAAAAAATATTCATTTGTAGAAAAATGAAAATATCTTATTGATAAGACAATCACAAATAAGAATCAAATAGAACCGATAAAAAAGGACAAAAAATAATTCCAATTCCTGATATAAATATTATTAGTCCTAACAAGATAAATCTTAATGATAAAAAATCCAATTATGGAAAGATAGTTGGCTAATATTCAAAAGAAGAAAACCCCAATTAAGACATAAATTACATTATTTTATATAATTCTTCATTGAAGAATATACTATGACATCTTTCTATATATTATTAACATCTTCAGGGTCAGTGTACGGTTTTTTTAAATCAATTGAAATAAAAATGCAAAAAATCCATTTCTAATAATAAAACCAATAGAAAAAGGATTAAGATTGATAAACTGAATAAAAATGTGATTCCCTTTATTTTGACTACAAAAAGTCTACTATTAATATTAGTAGAAAGAATTTAGATCCTTATTGTAATTTATCCTCTTTGTCCTAAGCATATGTATTTTACAAAAGATCACAAACTCACATTAAAAATAATTATCACATGCACATGTACTTTAATATCATGGAAACCTTTTAGAAAGAAAGTCTTTTTCTAAATCTCTCAAAGTGGAATTTGTTACAAACTTATATGCCATGGTTACTTAATTCGACATGGCGTAGATATGTAAATTTCACCATTTTAGTTACCTTTTCAAACTCACTATCGATACAATAGTCCAAAATTTATATATATTTTTCATGATATTATGCATGGATCAGATATATCAGGGCCAATTCCTTAGAAAAATTGTGGATGATTCTCTATAATGGAATCTTATAAATGAGATTTCGAGTAAATATTCACGGAATCTTTTCTGCCTAAAGAAATGATTCATTAAAATGAAGAGCCACCCCTTCTGTTGATATGGACATGTCAGAGATCAACAAATGTTTAAGAGTTCCTCTATTCATTCCTTTTATTTTTTCTTGTTGCTGGATATTTCGTTCGTATACATCTTCTCTTTATTTCTCGAGCCTTTAGTGAATTAAAGATGGAGTAAGAAAAGATCAAGTCTTTGATTTTTCCATTATACATGATTGAGTTGCAAAATGTTATGGATATGTATCCTACATCTAAACTTACTTCTTTTTGAAATATGAATTTGAGTTGGTCCACATACATATGAGTGTACCAACTCAAGTGGAGCTCTTGCTCCCCATGATGTTGTCGTGAATGTTAATCTATGCATTATCAATAGATAATGTGAAATCAGAGTCATATGATAATTCAAGATTCAAGTGGTTATTAAAACTAGTAAAGTAATTATTAATAGTAAGGACCTAAAGTCATGGATATTCCATGGTCAATTTATGGTGCAATAGAAATGGAGAATTTGTATATTCGAAATCCGTTAGAAGGGGGTCGAGGAACCGTCCATAGATAATCAAATTATCATATACCCAAGAAATTATATCAGGTGTGTAGAAATGGTTGAAGTATTTGAATAGGAGAACATCCATTAATATTTACCAAATAATTAAATAGAGTAATTTGGAAAGTAGAGATGTGCAAGAACAAACCTTATTTATTGGAAACATTCCTCTAATGAGTTCATTGGGAACCTTTATATTAAATGGAATTATCGAGTGGATTAATCAAACATTGCTAGGCACATGTATCTACTACTATTCAGAATTCAAACATACCAGAACTTCTTTTCATACCAACACTATTATATCAGATTGGGGAGGAAGATTAGAATTAGAAATTGGTAGAAAAGCATGAATATGGGCCCGCATGAGTAGGAAACAAAAGATATCTTTTCTAGTTCTATTGCTAGTTATTGGTTCAAATCTAAGAGAAATTCTAGACAATGTTTGAAAATTTCTTATCTTTTATGAGTATATATTTATCCGTAGGATCTCTCTCAGAAATAATGAAATTGATTTATCTAAAAAATAATTCTAGCATTAGGGGAAAATTATTTTTTAATTGATTTGAGAAATAAAAATTGGACAAGCAATTTTCTAAACTAAAGGAATCCTATATAAGAATTATATATAAGTTATATATCGAATATATAAAATGTAGAAATTATATATCCAAAATTAGATATATAATATACATAAGAAAGTAAATAATCGAAATTTCAAATATTAAAAATTCCACTCAAATAACATCCTTTCCATATGCTTTCATATTTCTTGATAAATGGAAGTCCAATAACCAAGTTCTTATGCTTCAATAACACGAGACTTCTAAAATTTAGATGTCCATAGAGAATCATCTTCATTTATATCTTTGAAGGCATAGCTTTCTTTTATAGGTATTGATAATGGAAAGACTTTGTTTGGAGCATCTTAAATATCTACGATTATTAGCTTTCTTCTTTCATTAAAGATTTTGCACATTCAATTATCAAATCTTACGGATTGGTCAATATTCATAAGTTGGTCCACACTTAATAGACTCTCAATTGAGCTAGGAACAAAAAGAACATCATAAATACGTTTGGTAGCACCTTTCTTTGTTTGATTTACTATAGTTATTTTACCTTCTTGATGAATACCCATTCATTCATCTTTATTCTTTTGTATTGGCTTAAAATCCCTAGTAAAATACAAGTAAATATCACTAACTTGCATGAATTTAACATCATAACATTATTATGTAAATTATATATAAATACTTGCATTTAAATTCAAAATAAAAGAATAAAGAAAGCAAAAGAAAAATAAAGGAGGTATATATGATGTTGACTAACCTTGAACCTCGAGACCAAGTCAAATATTGAGTAGGCTGACCAGAAATAAAGTAGGGGGAGATATAGTGAAATCATGTGTAGAAAACCCTAGAAAACATATATACAATACATTATGTACATAGCTTAAACTTGTGCTATTTTATTTATCATCATATATACTCCAAATAGAGACGTGTTCTTCACAAAACTTGTATATTATAATATATAGAAAATAATGATATTATTAGAAAAAGTAAATCATGTACAAGTCACTCAATACACTCAGATGAAAACTTTCTCCATATGAGCTCAAATTGAATCAAACTCACGTCCACTGCATTTAAAATTTAACTATCTATAAAATGAAGATGATTTCATTTGAATTGTAATACAAAATCCAGCTAATTGGGGTATTTAGGAACTTGTATATCTATATAATAAGACAATTTAATTTATTATGGATAGTATTTTCCTCCTTATATTTTTAAATAATTGTACATATTATTTAGAATCCACAAAAAATACAAATAAAAATTAAAAGCAACAAAAAATGCAAAAAAAAAATAATAAACCTTAATATATATGTATAAATTCCTATGTTTTAAATATATGTATTTATTTGTAAACATTAATTAAATCATAAAAATACCATAAAAATTCCTTAAATCATAAACCCTAAACCCTAAACCCTAATCCCCCTATGCCTATAGATGTTTAGAAACCACGCTCTGCCTTACATTCTCCAATTTCTGACACACCATCCACACCTCCTTTCAGACCAATTCCTTAACAAAATTTGTTCGCACAATCACACCCCATCCTTAGATCCCACCCACCCCTTGATTCATGTGCAAACCAAAAATTAAAACGCATTGTTGTCTATTTCCAACCAGCCATAACCCTTAGAAGCCACATAGCGAAGCCCTAGTGACAAGAGGTAATTCCCCGAGGATTCGAGGTGAGGTGTAGGGCAATGCATGATTCAACCATTGATGGTAAACTCATTCACCTTTCATTTCTTAGCATAGATCTAGTTTTAGTTCGCTTTGATTCCATCTTATTTCATAAAAAACACAAAATTTTAAGTATATCAGAGCACTAGGCTCTGACCTCTGTTCACCATGCTCTTGACCCCGTATCGAGTCGCAGACCACCCCATCACCTTTCCCTTCATCTTCTCCATCTATCCGTATGCTCAGATCCCATTGATTCAGCAAGTATCGAGCCGCCAGGTCTCCTCCTTCTGACGTATAACAGAGATAACTCGACCCCCTCATCCCCCTATCCTTGCACCAAATAAATTGGGTCGAGAGCATCACCCTCTATCCCCCTATCTGTCCGTGCAGGACTCAAGCCACAAGGAGCCCATCTGGGGTGATTCGATAAAAGATATTTACCTTCCAAGTGTAGCAATCTTCCTTGAGCTCCAAGCCTCTCCTCAACTAGGTGCTGACCTTTTTAGTATCTTCAGTCGATGCGGACAGGACCCAGGATCCTTTTGAGATACTTTTGAGCTCTTAAGGTCCAACTGAGGATGAGATGCGATTGATCGAAGCTTCTCTATGCCCGTGTTCTTCCCTGTTCTTTGTTGAGAGTAGGGATTGTCCGATTGATGAGGAGCTCTAGATGCAATAGCAACTGTGTAATGAAGAACAACCCCAGTCATCAGATTCATCTTGGATGTGATCTCCACTGTCAGATCAAGTGAATAGTAATCTAATCTCAACCGTTGACCATTTAAGTTGCATGCTTTTATCGTTGGATCCACATAGTAAGGGTAAATTTATCTCGCCCCCTTCCGCCATTGTAGGTTTCAATTTAATCTCGTAAATGTCTAAGTACATGTAATAGATTTTGGATTTTGCATGTGATCCCCTAATATCTCTTTATTTGCATTTCAATCCTCTTACATGTCCCCTTACGTAATCCCCCATGTGAGGCGCTTTGTGGGTATTTTGCGGGCTTAGCCCCTTTGTTTTGTGTACTGGTTATGAAATGCATGGAGGTTTTTATGTAATTATAGTTTAGTCTGTGCTAAGTGTAATTAATTTGCATATTTTATTGGACATTTTATTTATTTGGCTCTATACTTGTGTATCTTGTTATTAAATGCATGAATACTTCTTGATAGTTGCAAATAGATGCTTATTCTGATGTGTTTATTTATTTTGTATATTTTTTTAGTAAATATTTCTTTTATTCCAAAAATTATAGTAAAATTATTTTATATGCTTGGAATCTAATTATATCACATATAATTTTCATGGGGTATTTAAACCTATTTTCTATTTATAAAATACAAATACATGCATAACTTCCTTGTTTAGACATAAAATCTGTAAAAATTAAAATATGTATCCAAAATTCCCAGGAAATATATTAGTTAGATTTTTTATTATATTGTATAACATATCAAAAGTCCACTAAAAGAAACTAAAAACTTAAAAAAACCAATAACAATTTTGTAAAAAAATCCAAAATATTCAATGCCCTAATTTTCTTTATTATGTATATTTTATGTTAAAAATTAACTTAGGGTATATTTTTTTATTATGTAAGTTTCTGATTGTATCATTTACACTATGTTGTGTCTTTATCAATTTAAAAATCCATAAACATATAAAAATCCCACAAAAATTACTAAATAATATTTTCTTTTCTTTATTATGACCTTGTTTGACTTATCGAAAAATTCAAAAGATAGTTTATCTTCTTTTATTATATTGGCCTTTAAATAGTTTGAAAATTGAAGAGAGTTAAAATTTGAAAAATTAAAAATCAGAAGACATATAAAAAATATTAAACATTAAAAAATCTTAGAAATTTGCATATAATAAAAAAATCCATAAAACATTAAAAACCCAACAAAACAGTATAAAAATAAGAAAAATAAAAAAATAAAAATCCTTATTAATTCACAATAATAAATAGATAAATAACTATCCCAGTTCGCTCTCAATGGTTTGACACTCTTTCGTACTTGCATTATATACATGTTTGAAGAGTTATAATAATTTTTTACTTACATTCACATTTTTATGTTCATATATTGTGTGTTGATTGTTGTTTGATTGATTGAGGACCATGCCACCACAATGATTTCTTATCTACCTTGTTAGACCAGTAGACCGGTCTATGCTCAGTCAACACTTCCCCTTTTTGTACCTTTCCCTTCTCAAGATTAGTTGTGAATTATTTACTTTTTAAAGGATCACAAATGCGTTTGTGTTCCCTATCATGTGGTTATTACAGCCGCTATCCACTAACCAAATATCCTTAGAAACTTCTTTAGTGTTCATGTAAGAATAAAATAATAGATTAAGCCTCTCATTTTGCAATATAATTGAAACTATCCTTTTGGGGACTAACAACGCCTTTAAAAATGATGTGCTATCTTATACTTTGACATTGGAATATACAATTCTTAGATTTATAAATATCTTTCTTGCAAATGTTGCAATAAGTAGATAATTTTCTTGTACATGGGGCATTTGATTGTATCCTCCTTTTGTACTTTCATTACATTGACCTTTATAAAATCCATAATTTCCATTATTCTCTTGTATCCTTGAATATTGTTCATTTCTTTGCTTATAATGATTTCCATTCGTAGCTTTGGATATGCTCCATTTTGTTTGAAATGCTTGCTCTAAGAGTTGAGTAGTAAACCTACTAATTCTCTGCCCATGTACTCCAAGTGAACCCATTAATTCATATATAAGGAGAGAAGATATATCTTTCGAATCTTCAATATCAAGAACAAATGGTCAAACTCAATAGGCATATTTATTAGCATCTTTCAATAATCTTCTTTCAAATTATATCTCTATAACTTTCAATTTTATTTATAAAAATATAATATCTTTAAAGAAACCCTTGGATAGTTCTTCCATCTTTCATTAAGAGGTTATCAAAATCTCTATATAAAGATTGAAGTTAGTAGAAATTGGCTTGGCAAATTGTTGATTTTTTCTTCTTTAAAATAACACATGCTTCTTTCAAACTGATAGCTCCCTAAATATAAGGAAATATAGATTTTCTAACTCCTTAATGGATGAAGAGAATGGCATTGACATCTTTCTTTTTCTTTCTCCATAAGCTATTTCTTCTTTCCTTCACTTAGTGAAGCAAGTGCATTTGTATCTTTAGCCTTCTTATAACTTTCTATGACAAGTTCTCTCAAGTTTTTTTAAAATGAAGGGAGTCTTAATTCAAAGGCTACAATAATTATAACTTTCTCCATTGAATATAGGAATGGAGCTTTGAGTGTAGTTGAATAAAGGTGTATTGGAGGTGGATTCTATAGAAAGCAGAATCAAGAGACAGTTTTAACAAGGATGTAAGGATGGGATGAGGATCTGACACTAAACTTGTTGGAGCAATGAGAGATTGTTGGTGGGTAGGAGCAAGTTTAGAAGAGGGAATATGGATGAATGCATAAAGTAGAATTGAAACTTAAAACTTCTTCTTATTAATAACTTAAAACTTGTTTACAAGGCTTGCACTTCTACAAGAATAGAGCTAAAATACTTACAACAAGAGAGTAAGAGCTTACAATACTTGGAAGATCGATGACACTTGAGGAACTCTTGTGGTAGTAGCGATTCTGTTGTTTTTGCTCAAATGAGAGCCCACTATGAAGCACTGACAAGATCTCCAAGTTGGTGGAGATATTTTGCATGAGAGATCTAGAAATAGCCTTCATCCTCATCCATTAAGTAGATAAGTTAAGAAATATCTAGATATTTTGGATTGAGGTGAAGAAATATCTAGATATTTTCTTCTCTTCTATCCATTGTAGAATCTTCTCTCCAAGTTGGTCTTTCTCCTTATAATTAACCATGTGTACACAAATTCCTCTAGGCTCATATGTACAACGATCGATTGGTAATGGAAATTCTATATAGAGAAATTACAAAGTACTTATTTTTTAAAACTAAGCCGCAAATGTTACCTGATCGTATCTTTGGAATTTTTAGAAGTAAAGTCAAATTCTAAATATTAATAATTTTTTAGGAAATCAAATATGTAGATAGATCCCTAAGTATTTTACAAAAATTAAAACATGAAGTTTGTGAAATTATGAAGAAATTCGATTTGAATCTGGATCAAAGAATTAAAAGTTAAATTGAATAAATTCTTTAAGTCTTTTATGAAAGAAGCCCTAGGATTCATTGGAATGAAAGAAAAGGGCAAAGCTCCTCTTTTTTTGGAAAAAAATAATCAAAATAAATTATTTAACTAGGCCAATGGCCCAGAAAGTATACAACAAAAAGTTCCCAACTATTACCCCTGTGGCAGGATAACTCCATAAGTCAGAGCAAAAATTAAAAACCAACTTAATACAAAGTTTTGATTTGACAAAAATAAAGTATCTAGGCTCCCAAAAACCCAAGGAGATGAACGACAATGAGGTATGGCATAAGGATTCAAATGACATTTTGTTTGGCAAGGGCAATTTATTGGTGAAGCCTCTGGATCTAGAGCTTTTTAGGGTACTTGATCTACAAAAGCAAGATTAGTCAATGAAAGGATTGACAATACTACAAATAAAATCATTATAAAATTAGGCAGAAGACATTTGGAGTGATTTACAATGGGTTGTGCACCAGGCAATTCGAGAAGAATCGAGCATCAAGAATAACTTTGAGAACTAGATAAGAGGTACCTTCGAAAGTTCTCGTGCAACGCTCCTTCCATATCAACCACTAAGCAAATTCTACCCATGTTTTCATCTTGCAATTTGATACAATTCTAGATACTATCTGGAGTATTAATAGTGTTAAAATAATCTGCTTAGGAAATACTATAATAATCAAAATTTAAAATAGACATAACTTGCTTTTTATGCAGGCAATCACCAATTATATGCTCTTGATTTTCATAATTTTGCAGGAGGAGAAAACAATTCATCAGACACAAATTGAAAGGAGGTAGTTCATCTTGTGTAGATAATTAGTTGTGTACCATTAACAAAAAATAATATACCCTAAGATGGAATAATTTGGCCAAAAATTTTCATGTGAGCGAGGCCTTGACTGCCATGATATATATATATATATATATATATATATATATAGGGTAAAATGTGTATGCCCCCTAGGGGGAGCTAACTTAGCTCCCCCCGCCCCTTTTTCACAAATTTTTTTTATTTTTTTTGAAATTTAAAATCGTAAAAATCATTATTAAATCCCTATATTATGTCATTCAAATTTCATGCGAAACAGAGACTTCTACGACCTCCATCCAAACGGGGTCGATTTAAAAAATCCTGTTACCGTTAAAAAAATAACTATCTGGATGGAGGCCGTAGGAGTCTCTGTTTCGCACGAAATTTTTATGACATAATATAGGGATATAGTGATGAATATTCACGGAAAAAAATTTCAAAAAAAAATAAAAAAATTGAAGAAAATAGGATGGTGGGAGCTAAGTTAGCTCCCCCTAGGGGGCAGCCCCATTTTCCTCATATATATATATATATATATATATATATATATATATATATATATATATATAGAGAGAGAGAGAGAGAGAGAGAGAGGGGTAAAACTTCAGTTTCTGCATGTATGGAAAGCCAACCATCTTATCCATTCGTAATCCATTAGATGGTTACGATTAATGGCTCGTTATCTATGATTTTTAAATGTTGAAAAATCTATTATGGTCATTTTGGCATATTATATATTTATAATGCAACAAATATCTCCTAAATAATCTCCCTACAATCTTCTCTCTCTCTCTCTCTCTCTCTCTCTCTCGATCGATCGATCGATGTTGGCACGTGGGGTGGGGGCTGCTGCACATCGGTGATGTTGTGCAACAATGATAGAGGGAGAATGTTGGCCGATGGATATGACGTGCTGCTCTTCCAGCGATGGATATGGACGTACACCGGCTTCTTCCAGCGGCGATGCAATGTTTATTTGACCTTCAGATCAGAAGGAAAGAAGATGGATTCTCCATGGTACTTTTCTTACAGGAAACGGAGGCAACATCGCGTGGAAGTAGTGGTTATACGTTGAGGAGGTGGATCATGGGGAGAAGGGTGAAAGAGAATGTGGAGGGATGATGGGTGTGGGTGGAGGAGGGTGCGCCTGGAGGAGGTGGGTCGTGGAGGAGAATGGTGGAGGAGGTGCATGTGCAGGAGGGATGCTGGTGAAGGAGGACGAGAATAATTTTTACAATCTGAGATCGTTTTTTATAATCTCAGATTTTTTACATCATCATATCTTTTTTTTCACAAATTGCAAGTTGTTTTTATAATCTCAAATTTTCTACATTTGCTTTTTCTTTTATAAATTTCTAACAATCTCATATCTTTTTTTTACAATCTCATATTTTTCGCAATATCAGACCGCTTCTTATAAATCTCAAGTCATTTTTACAATAGTAGATTATTTTTTACAGTTAACGTTTCTTTTATCAACAATAATTTTCATATCTTTTTTTACAATCTTAGATCTTTTTTACAATCTCAAATCATTTCTTTATAAATCTCAAGTCATTTTCTTACAATTTCAGGTTGTTTTTTTTACATTTGTTATTTCTTTTTATATTGTTCTAACAATCTACTTTTCTTCCAGAACTTAATATAAATTTTTCAATCAATCGTGAAATTTTATAAAGGTAGCGTGAGTATTACAATCCTCGAATTTTTACAATTTTCTCTTTCTGCTTACTAATTGATAAATTACTAACTATCTTTTTTTTGCAGATCTCCAAATGAATAATACAAAACAAGCATGAACTTTTATGAATACATTACCTACTTTATAATTACAAAGCATATTACAATCTTACAATAGCAATGAGTATTTTACAAAGAGCTCTGTCATTCTACATAGTACGGAAAGGCTACCACGTTGGCAAAACTTCACCGCATAAATAACGACAAAAAATACCAATTCCGACGGGCTAAAAATGGTAAAATAAAAGGATTAAATGAAATTTGAATTCAAAATAAATTTCAAATACAAAATGAAAATGCATTGAGGAAAATACCCTTTTAGATAAATAACCGTTAGATTTAGATCTATATATATAAGAAAAATGGGGCTGCCCCATGAGGGTAGCCAACGTGGCTGCCCCCATCCTATTTTCTGCAATTTTTATATTTTTTTAGAAAGTATCACCACGTATATTCATCGCTATATTCCTCCTACATGTCATTCGAATTTCGTCAGAAACAGAGACTCTTATGCCCTCCATCTAGAACAAGTAATTTTAACTGTCTTAGAACTGCTGTAATCATACCTGTTCTAGATGGAGGGCGTAGAAGTCTCTGTTTCTGTTGAAATTCAAATGACATATAAGAGAGATGTAGAGATGAATATACATGGTGATATTTTTCAAAAAAAATAAAAAATTGACAAAAATAAGGCGGGGACAACCCCATACAATCTCATATATATGGCCTTTCTAATGAGGTGCACCTTTCCTGGATCAATGGAAAGGGAATCACGAGATGTGTTAGATCTCAATCTAACGGTTCTTCATCAAAAAGGGTATGTTAGTCAACATATTTTTCATATCAAAATTGGATTTTATTTTGAATTTGAATTTCATTTACTCATTTTATTATCCATTTTAGCGCATCTGATTTGGTATTTTTTGTTGATATTTATTCATGAGGTTTCACTAATGTGGTGGCATTTTCGCGCTATGTGGAATAGTAGAACTCTTTGTAAAATTCCCATTGACATTGTAGAACTGTATCCTATATTGTAAAATAAAATCATAATTAGTAATAGTTATATTATTATAATTTTAATTTCGTTATACTATTGTAAAAATTCATGCACATTTCGTAAAATCTGTATAAAGACCTAAAAAATAAAAATTAGTTAGTAAATCATCAATTATTAAGAGGAAAGAGAGAAGTGTGAAAAACTTTTGTGAGATTGTGAAAAATGATATGATATTGTAAAAAAAATACATTGGATTTAAAAAAAGATATGAAATTTTAAAAAAACGATTTGAAAAATCACTGACTAGATTAGCAAACACATTGAAATGATTTGTAAAATATGTGCATCGATTGTAAAATTAGTGCATCGATTTGTAAAAAGTAATTAATCAATATGTAAAATCAATGATACGAATGTAAATTCAGTCAATAAAAAAACTAAAAAATAAATGTTGACATCCGTGCGTGCGCCCTCGAGAACCTCTACCATCTCCCTCCCCGTGTATCGTTACCCACTCACGCACAACACACACATACACCTGCCCACTTTAGCTTGTGCCTCGCCACACGTGCCGGCCCGCCATCATCGCCGACCACCTGGCCGTACTTCTGCTCTCACCACTGCATTTTGGCCCCTCCAGACGTGCCTACGCGCGCATCTGCAGAATCGCTGTTGCGTCGCCCCTGTGCCCTTCTTGCCACTGTCGCCCCTTCTGCCATCAGCAACAACACAACCACAATCCTCTTCATCTGCCCTCGAATCGCGCTTACACAAGCAGCTGCAGAACTCTCATCGATTGTGGAATTCATACAACGAATAAATAAAAAATAGAATGTGGGCTGTCACAACCTATTTTTAGATTGAGATAAAAGACTAAAATGAGTTTTCAACATTAAAAAATTAAAATTAAAAAGGAATTAATCAAATCTCTTGGATTAATTACGGATGGCTGAGATGGTGGGCTTTCATTGCACTCAGGAAAGGTACACCTTATTGGAAATCTTTCCTATATATATTTGTAGATATGTGGTCACTCTCTATCAGGTTGCATAATTTGATTTGCATTGTTTACCATCATGTATTGGGAATAGTAGGTGGTTTTCAAGCGATAAAAATTCGCTAGGTTTGTCCATTATTATTTGTGCTTTAAGAGCTTTAACCCTTTTTATTAAAAAGTGAACTCCAGATGGACGGAAATTTCTCCTTGAGAAACCATTCCTCATTTGTGGATTATGAGTCATCCCACAATAAAATTTGTTAACATGATCTAACCATTTTGGAGCTAATTTCCTGTAACTCCATAGATCCTTTTTTAACCTCTATCTAGACATTTGAGTCAATTGGTTTGTTTAGACATTATAGTTGGATAGTTGGGACTATAAAGTCTGAATCATAGACCGCAGATGACACTACAGGCGGATGGACTTTAGGGGAGAGTTGTAGACTGTCTCATATATTCAAAAGACTATCCTCTTTGGTCATAAATTAATATGTAATTCTGTTGTGTGCCTTACTCTAAAACCTAACCATACATTATATACTAATGTCGTCAAACACGTAGACTTAGCCTGAACCACACCCTTCCTCTCACTAACAAACTCCAATGGTGTTGTGCAAGGGCGAGGCGGGGGACATCAGTGAAGAATATCATGGTGGAGTATCTTTCTTCTAAGGGGATCTGACTTGGGATAGAAATAAATGGATCATTAGTTCTTAGTGATTTTTCTTCTCTCGTGATTGTGAGACATGCTAAATCACTATTATATAATATTTCTTCTTCTCTACATGCTTCTTGGTGGTCGATTGTATGCTCGATCATCATGGCATTTGGTATCATATCAAGGTTCTGTGTCAACGCGAGGATGAATTTCAACATATGCATATTCCTTGCCATAAGGAATTAGCAGCGGTGATGACTTAGAGCTAACTCATGATAGTCATAGAAAAGGATTATAACCGTAAAAGTAGGCAACTATATTGTGCAAGAAGACATGACAATATTGTGACTGATAACTATATATCCAGGACGAAGCCAGAAAATTCTTCTTGGGGCGGCTAAATTATTTTGAGCGGGGTGGGGGGCAAATTATTTATCTAATTTACCTTGTCATTTTACTTGTTAGTATTTCGGGAGGGGCTCCTCTATTATAATGTGAGTGACAAAAGCTATTTTGTTGAAATTTGTTTCTTAAATCCAACCTATAAATCTTCGAATAATGTTATACATATCCTTCGATTTTTGCTCAAATCCACGATCATTTGCTATTTTATATCAATGATAAAGAGTCCGGTTCTCTTTTAAATAAGATTTAAGTTGCTTAAATATTTATTGGACTTTTAACCACTAAGATAAATAGGAAATGATATTGGATTTGAGAGAAATTTGGAGGATATGTAGAACATTAACGGAAGTTTTAATTTATGAAGTTGGGTGTGTGGAAACGAACTCAATCTATAAAACGAGCTTCCAATAATTTGTAATTGATTGAAACTAATATTGGGAAAGTATTTTTTTTACAAAAAATACCCATATATCCCTTCTATATGAATAATATTTAAACATAAATAATATCTATAAACATCGTATTGACAAAAAGATCCCTACAAAACTCTTCATATCACTGAAATACATATTTATTACTGTGATATTAAGTAGAATTTAATGGGACTGCCCCCGCGTCATTTTCGGTGTTTTTTTATTTTTTTTTGAAAAATATCGCATGTATATTAATCCCTATATCCCTTCTGAAGGATATAGAGAATCCTCAAGCGCATCACGGAAGCGTGTCGATCGCATCGTACGCAATCGGAGCAACTAGTCGCACTAGTCGCTAGATGCAGCGGAAATTAAAATTTTTTTAACTTTAAAGATGAAACCACATGATCACGAGAACACTTCTCGGATCGTTTCATCAAACCACAAAGTACAAGGAATACCTCTTGAAGCGTGGTTGTGATCGCGAGATCCCAAAGTAGAGATCCTCCTATCTTAAGTCCGATCCACGAAGAACGCACTTGCGGGCGCGATGATGAGTCACGTTCCTTCCCGCAATCCTCGATGAAGATCCAAGCGATGGCTCCCCCGATTTCGTCAAACGAAATCCGTCGTCTTCCTTTAGAGTAAGCAACTCCAAAGAAGATGGAGATCCACGAGTCGTCGAAGAAGAAGCCGAGAGTCTCTCCTTTCTCAACACAAAGTGGACGACCACTTAATGGAGAAGAGAAAGAGAGAGAGGGCGAGAATGAGAAAGAGAGAGGGAGAGAGTTGTCACCTTGTACAACTCTTAATGATGTGCCATGGAGAGGCTACCCTAGCCCTCCTTATATACTAGTTTAGGATCCAATGGATCTCAATCCATGGGACACATGGATCCAAGGGATATGCTTGGTCCATGATAAATCAATGGCCATGATTTGTTGTTGGTTAAAAACAACAACATCAATTTAAACATTAATTAACTAAGAGATAATATGATAAATGTAATGGAGCTAACCACCCTCCTAAAAAAGGGGGGGCGTCACCCATGAATCATTCATGGGTGACGCCACCTATGAAGGTGGTTATTGCTCCATTTTATTTATTTAATTATTCCTTAATTAATCACAAAAAAAATATTCACAAAAATAATTCTAAATTAATTTGTGAATATTTCAATCATGCCATTGAATATTATGTGAATCATATTCACAACCCAAACTAGTTAGTAAATTGCATTTCCAATTAATTAACAAATGTGAATCCAATCCACATTATTAATTAACAAATGCTATTTACATAAATTCTCTCTCTTATTATATGTATATTATAAATCATATTTATAACACACATATATCATGGATAGTGTTATCCACATTCTCTTAATCTTTGATAATTAAATCTCATTTAATTATCTTAGATAATCATTTTCACAATATGAATCATATTCATATTTAAGCTTGATAATTAAATCTCATTTAATCATCAAGTCCTTGCTTGGATATTTCATCAAAAGAATTATTCTTGAACCCTTTCATGAATAATGTGCTTTCTCCGCAGATACTTGGAGATAAGGACAGGGCGATTGTATTGTTCCATGTATAGTGACTTGGATATTGAGATCTTATCTCAAATCCAGATCTTACGAACCTCCCACAGATGCTTGATTAAATCAAGACCACAAATCCAATCTTCTCTTTGAATCTGAATCTCATTCAGATCAACGTCCAACACTTGGACTAAGATCGGATTGCTTCTCTACTGAAAGGAGTCACTAAAATCCAGACCTGTTTCATCACTCCCTCGGAATGGAAGAGTCATGGATATACAATCGTTTATGATCACATCACCCTTCAGGTAATCCTTAATACCTGTACATCCTGCATACTGGAAGACCTATGGTCAACCCGAAGATCAAGATCAATTTTATATTGTCTTCTTCAGGGATTGATCACTAAGTTTCTCATTTGATCATTGGGATTTGGTATCGATCATATACTTTCCAAAAGCATATATCATACCTAGGTCTTGATCATATACTTTCCAAAAGTATATATCAAACCTACAAATTCAGTCAAGCTTCCAAAGCGAGACGACCGTGCACGGAATTTGATTCTTCCCAATATCTCATGAGTGAGCTCATGTCTTCCGGTTCAGTAGTGAACCTGTATGATCCCTTTGAGAGATCGTATTACTCATATGCCCTTATATGCACACCAACGCGCCGGTGTATAGACCTTGGTTAGGTCATCAACCTATTGGTCTGTCAAATGTACATACACAGACATATAGCAATACATCTGTCTCCGGTCAGAGGATGCGTGCCTATGCTGTTACAGCATTCAACATAGGACTTAGGTTATCTCGATCTCGTTAAGTCAACCCATTGACCTAACTAATCTGACACCTCCGAATCTCTATTCCAATGCAGAGGACCTGCATCAAGAGGTCGGTCAGATATCAGCCTATGTGAGAAAGGATTGCCATCTCCTACTCAGGCTGGAGATCACATCTTAATAATCATTTGACGGTGCTTGATGAGTCCTCAATCTAACCCTTTAGATATTCATCCAAGCACCAGCCTCTATGATTCAATAATTGAATCAACAGCTGTATGATCATTAAGATAGCCATGGTACATAACCCTAATTGTACAGAGGGACCTATTATGCAAATTATTTATTCTTCATTTCAGATCAGGGAATGATATTTGCAATAACATTTATTGCATAATGGCTCGCCGTGGGCTCACATGTCCAACAATCTCCCACTAGCCCAAAGAGCCATTAATGGGCTAATCATATAAACCCACACTCATGTGACAATCATAGGCTATTTAGAAATAGCTAGGTAAGCTGATCAGTCACTCTGTTCCCACAAGACTATGCCAAGTCCTTTTACGGCACTTGCATATCCCTAGGTAACAGTGCTCGCATCCAATGCGAATGTTGCATCTAATGCAACCAATACTCAATCTAGTCAAAGCAGTTATAGTGTCTTTGACACTATTGCTTAATAACTATTATAACCAGTATTTCCATAATCCTTATCAGAATACCCTTATTCCTGGAGATCACTATCTCTCAAGGTATCCACAGTTAAGACCTTTTAGATCTCTATCTATAAAGTCTTAACTTCTTGAAAATAAGACATAGAGATCACCATCTCTAAAGCCTTGTCATCTTTGAAGATATCGTTATTTCTACAATCAAGTGTTCTTTCTCCATAGTAGGATTAGTAACAGTTTACTACTCCCACTGAATGGCAGATATATGGCTTTTGTACACATCTAGCATACACTAAGCTTCTCGTAACTGATGCACAAGTGCAAGCAGTTCTAGCATTCACTTCCTCAACTCTTTGAGGTGCTATTCCTTTAGATAGGTCAGTACCAAATCTCAAGGAAGGAAGCCTTTCTTGGAATTTCCAGGAATGGAATATGTCCAAGGTGTACTACAAATGTGACAGTCCCAATACCTTCTTTTCTTTGCTTCTGAACAACTTCAGAACTAAGATCTAAGAGGTATTCTTGAGATCATATCTCAAGGTATGGAATAGCCAGTCTATAAAACACTTATTCTCATCCTTATATCATTCCAAATGATTAGGATATTATCTACATTTAGCACGATGAACACAATGGCACTCCCACTAAGCTTCACATGGTACATCAAGATTCTATTTGAAATCATAACATTTATAATTTCATCAAATCTTATGTTCCAACTTCAAGAAGCTTATTTGAGTCCACAGATGGATTTCTTTAGCTTTCACACCTTACTTTCCTCAACCATGAAGCCCTGGGGCTACTTCATGTGAATATCCTCAGAGAGGTATTCTTAGAGGAATGCAATCTTGAATTACATCCTGAAGATGCAATAGTCAAGTTGTGTAGCTAAGGTTAGCAATATTCTGATGATTTTAAGAATGGTTATCGAAGAGCAAGTCTCATTGCAAGCAATGTCTTCTCTTCCGGTGTGTAGCTTATGGCTACGAACCGAGCTTTGAAGGTCTCTACCTTCTCACCAGGTTCCCTTTCTCTTGAAGATCCATTTACACCTATACGGGTCTTACCCATATAGGTGGATCATCGAGGGTCCATATACACTTGTATATGAAGTTTACTTTAGACTTTATTGCTAATATCCATCTTTCCATGTCATGATCTTCAGGAGATTCATCACATGAAGTCCGATCATTGTCAGACTTGGCTGATACATGGAATACATCCTCAAACTCATTTGAAGAGGTATTAATGTTTCATCTTTAATTGTCCTTTTAGTTTCCGATTTCAGGAGCCTCATTATCTTCTCAAGATTAAATGAGTTCCTTTACTTCATTTTCATCTTGATTCTCAAGATTCTCAATCCTCCAAGAATCACATTCTCAGAAATGAGATCTTTTAAGAATCTCAAGGTCATAAAGTAGGTATCCAATACCATCCTTTATTTTCCTAATGAAGTAGCACTTTCAAGTGCTAGATTCCAGCTTACATGCATGGAACCTCATTAAGGATATATATTGTAGTCTCTACTACACATATATATCTGGAAACTAAGAGGAAAATTATGCTAAAATTCATCATTGATCAAATCATGTCGCACATGATCCAATTGTATCTCCCTACAACTCTATTGAGTTCAGGTTTACCAGGAGGAGTGAGATAGAAATGATATTCATATCTCCATAAGGTATTCTTTGAATTTTATCTAATAGGTACAAGCTACCTAGGTTAGATCAAATTCATTTCATCTTTCTTCAAACTTTGGTTCTAAACCAAAATTGTGAAAACTTTGAACATTTCAAAGGTTTCTCAGGTGAAGAGAAGAAATCTCATATCATACATAATCATCAATAGATATCACATATCCATAATGTTTACTATGATATAGATTATCTACATACATCAATATGTATGAGATCTTGAATACCTCGACATCTAACACCATTCCTAGAGAAGGGTGTATTGGACATTTTACTTTGAATACAATATTCACAAGCATGTAAGATTTGAAATTTTAGACATTCTAAAGTTTCGTATCTTACTAGTCTATTGATCAAATCAACAGACAAATGTCCAAGGCTTGATGCCAGATCATTGTCAAATGATCTTCATCCTCCTATTGATCTTATAAGGTTTGATTTTCAGTATTAGAAATCTTAATGAACCATTCATTAATTTTCTAATTTTGTGGAGTCCACTAGATGTTAGATTACTATCTGAAATATATCCATCATAACCTTTTATGATAGTTCTATCTCAGAATTCATGTTTATTTCCAACATTTAGAAACAAACAATGGGGTATTCTAATATCTAGGTCATAGAGACATTCTCTAAGACTAAGGGCTCTCCCACTGAGAATATGAAGTCCATCTATCCAACAGAGACTGCTGCAACAATTACAGCAATATCCATGTAGATGACTACTAAACCTTAAGATCAAATTTCTAATCTTCTAATATGTATATGCAACAATTGCAATTGTCATTAGAAGATTGGGATACAATTGTCAGACTTTATCTTATGAAATAAGAAAGTCAGAGTCAATGATTTATGTAGATTATTCTGATGCTCTATCTGAGTCCTTCACTAAGGAATTTAGACAGACTTGATAGTCATACTATCAACACATCAACTTATTGCAGTATTGGCATTCATCCAACTCTTTGGATGTCATATGGAAGTCACAGAAGTAGGTCAACTCTTTGACTTTCCTTCTTACTTGGGTCCGACCCATGCTTCCACTGCACTCTCTTAATCTATAAACAACCATTGCTTAAGACTAAGGATCTCTTATGTTAAATTCAAAAGAATTCAATGTAAGAGCATTTCAACATTTATACATGCTTCATTAAATTCATACAATATGAATATCATGAAGCTTCATGAATGACTAGAGTATAGATAATAGAATGATGACACTCATCATATCTTCATACATCTTAACTCTTAGAGACTTAGGTTCAGGTAGGTATTCAAACATTTTGAATACATCATCTCTTTCGAGCCACCATTCTGCATAATGTAGAGAACCATGTCATTCATGATTAAATGTCTAGAGCATATATGCCAAAATATCTTCTTTTATTTTATAAGGATTATTCGACAATTACGATCACCATCGACATGTCACTTCCAAAGTACACTCGATGAAAGATCAAGACTATAGAGACATACAAACCCTAAGGTGATGCCTTAGGGGACTTGCACACTGCAACCACATACATTATGTGTCCAATTGCAAGTACAATATCTGGATCATGAGTCCAATCCAAGATATTTTTACTGGTTATCATTGAGTATAACATTGAGTGGGTTTAATGAAGGATTATCTGAAATAAGAAATTTGCATAAGAGTATATATATTATATATACATGTTTTACTTTGATTTAGGAATTTTTATATCAAAGTTGTCTTGCCTTGTCAACATTGAAAGTTCATTCCCTTAATTACTTTCAATGTAAGAGATATTCTTACCATTATATCTCTAGCAAGATCTGGGATCTCCTTCCCTATCTTCGTTGCATCCCAATAATATGAGAACCTACAACTCGGATAAAAAGAAGCGGGAACACATTCCGCCTTGCAAGTCCAACTTGCATTTCCCAATTCGGTCTTTAACACCCGGGCCCACCACCCCTAAGGCAATGTTGACCCGTCATTAATTGAACCAACCGTCAACATGCTTAATACTCGCTATACGCAATCCAATATCGCCCCAATAATATGAGGACCCGATATTGGGGTCACTACGTATACGGCCTTACTCTTTCGAGAAGCAAAGAACCCGATCCAATTAAATCATGCACAGGATCTGTCACTTCGGACATGCGTCTCCCATACACAACAACTGGCGACGGAATCCTTTGCCTTGACGGGAGACCATGGATGTCACTTATGTGATCCTCCACCTCATATTCAAATTTTATAATTAATTATGGTGAATCACATTCACATAATTAATTCTTCCAAGGGAAATACACATCTATTCAGAATAGAGTGTTTATTGGATATAATTAATTTAATCATATTAAATTAATCATTAATCGAATCATCAATCAACAAACATGTCTTTTACTTGAATAGTAGGTATTATCTCAAAATACGTATTATTCAAATTTTAATAATTAGAAAAATACATATTGACTTTCTTCGGCATTATACAATCCCTACCCGCTGTCATGGCCAGTACCGACGAGAGTGGGACGGACCACATACGTTGCAACCCGCGACCCCAATGCTCTCCGACTAGGCACCACATCCGCCTCGGGAAAGGATAATACCAGATAGACCATCATGTACTTTGAGATGTTCATCGGTTTTTCAACCGAAATTATACCATATAATATAAATCAAAACATTTTTTATTATAAGGAGATTTGCTAGACAAATCCCCAATCCTATTCAAGCAAAAAAGTTTTTCATGTAAAAGTTGTCCTACAACAATTGTAGGATAAACTATGGTTTTCATGAAAGCAATGTTTGTTGATGAACCAATGATCAAGATCTAATATCTCATCATTATGGTTTAGGCAAGTGTTATTCAATGAAATAATTATCTCTTTAAATATTTCACAAATATTTGTCACTAATTATTCCATAAAATTAATAATTAATTTTCATCATGATAATTGAATGACATATCACAAGGTTCAAGATCAAAATTGTTAATTTCCAGCAGTGACCCCCAATCACTAAAATTAACTTATCTTGATCAATTTAAATCCAAAAAATGCAAACTCAGTTTCCAAAGATTGCCTATTTGATTTATTAAAGAACCCAAGTGATAATTCACGCATTTCAAGGCGGATTAAAACCGTAATTATCTCATCAATTACGTTCAAATCCACAGTTCCCGCAACAGTGAATATAGTCATATTCAAAAAGCCATATCTTGAGCAAATAAAGTCCAAATTTAGTAAACTCAAGTCCTATGGTTTCCTTGTTTAATGGGGAACAAAATCCAATTGAAAATTTCGTGTTCAAACATTTTAAACAGATCCGAAAAAATCAATTAGACAGAGGTGCGAAAATTGAAATGCAGTAAAATTTTCGCAACCCTTTCAAGAACCAAATCGCCTAAGGTGTATGGATCATATCCAAAACCTTATTCAACCTGGCTCTGATACCACTTGAAGGATATAGAGAATCCTCAAGCGCATCACGGAAGCGTGTCGATCGCATCGTACGCAATCGGAGCAACTAGTCGCACTAGTCGCTAGATGCAGCGGAAATTAAAATTTTTTTAACTTTAAAGATGAAACCACATGATCACGAGAACACTTCTCGGATCGTTTCATCAAACCACAAAGTACAAGGAATACCTCTTGAAGCGTGGTTGTGATCGCGAGATCCCAAAGTGGAGATCCTCCTATCTTAAGTCCGATCCACGAAGAACGCACTTGCGGGCGCGATGATGAGTCACGTTCCTTCCCGCAATCCTCGATGAAGATCCAAGCGATGGCTCCCCTGATTTCGTCAAACGAAATCCGTCGTCTTCCTTTAGAGTAAGCAACTCCAAAGAAGATGGAGATCCACGAGTCGTCGAAGAAGAAGCCGAGAGTCTCTCCTTTCTCAACACAAAGTGGACGACCACTTAATGGAGAAGAGAAAGAGAGAGAGGGCGAGAATGAGAAAGAGAGAGGGAGAGAGTTGTCACCTTGTACAACTCTTAATGACGTGCCATGGAGAGGCTACCCTAGCCCTCCTTATATACTAGTTTAGGATCCAATGGATCTCAATCCATGGGACACATGGATCCAAGGGATATGCTTGGTCCATGATAAATCAATGGCCATGATTTGTTGTTGGTTAAAAACAACAACATCAATTTAAACATTAATTAACTAAGAGATAATATGATAAATGTAATGGAGCTAACCACCCTCCTAAAAAAGGGGGGGCGTCACCCATGAATCATTCATGGGTGACGCCACCTATGAAGGTGGTTATTGCTCCATTTTATTTATTTAATTATTCCTTAATTAATCACAAAAAAAATATTCACAAAAATAATTCTAAATTAATTTGTGAATATTTCAATCATGCCATTGAATATTATGTGAATCATATTCACAACCCAAACTAGTTAGTAAATTGCATTTCCAATTAATTAACAAATGTGAATCCAATCCACATTATTAATTAACAAATGCTATTTACATAAATTCTCTCTCTTATTATATGTATATTATAAATCATATTTATAACACACATATATCATGGATAGTGTTATCCACATTCTCTTAATCTTTGATAATTAAATCTCATTTAATTATCTTAGATAATCATTTTCACAATATGAATCATATTCATATTTAAGCTTGATAATTAAATCTCATTTAATCATCAAGTCCTTGCTTGGATATTTCATCAAAAGAATTATTCTTGAACCCTTTCATGAATAATGTGCTTTCTCCGCAGATACTTGGAGATAAGGACAGGGCGATTGTATTGTTCCATGTATAGTGACTTGGATATTGAGATCTTATCTCAAATCCAGATCTTACGAACCTCCCACAGATGCTTGATTAAATCAAGACCACAAATCCAATCTTCTCTTTGAATCTGAATCTCATTTAGATCAACGTCCAACACTTGGACTAAGATCGGATTGCTTCTCTACTGAAAGGAGTCACTAAAATCCAGACCTGTTTCATCACTCCCTCGGAATGGAAGCGTCATGGATATACAATCGTTTATGATCACATCACCCTTCAGGTATTCCCAATACCTGTACATCCTGCATACTGGAAGACCTATGGTCAACCCGAAGATCAAGATCAATTTTATACTGTCTTCTTCAGGGATTGATCACTAAGTTTCTCATTTGATCATTGGGATTTGGTATCGATCATATACTTTCCAAAAGCATATATCATACCTAGGTCTTGATCATATACTTTCCAAAAGTATATATCAAACCTACAAATTCAGTCAAGCTTCCAAAGCGAGACGACCGTGCACGGAATTTGATTCTTCCCAATATCTCATGAGTGAGCTCATGTCTTCCGGTTCAGTAGTGAACCTGTATGATCCCTTTGAGAGATCGTATTACTCATATGCCCTTATATGCACACCAACGCGCCGGTGTATAGACCTTGGTTAGGTCATCAACCTATTGGTCTGTCAAATGTACATACACAGACATATAGCAATACATCTGTCTCCGGTCAGAGGATGCGTGCCTATGCTGTTACAGCATTCAACATAGGACTTAGGTTATCTCGATCTCGTTAAGTCAACCCATTGACCTAACTAATCTGACACCTCCGAATCTCTATTCCAATGCAGAGGACCTGCATCAAGAGGTCGGTCAGATATCAGCCTATGTGAGAAAGGATTGCCATCTCCTACTCAGGCTGGAGATCACATCTTAATAATCATTTGACGGTGCTTGATGAGTCCTCAATCTAACCCTTTAGATATTCATCCAAGCACCAGCCTCTATGATTCAATAATTGAATCAACAGCTGTATGATCATTAAGATAGCCATGGTACATAACCCTAATTGTACAGAGGGACCTATTATGCAAATTATTTATTCTTCATTTCAGATCAGGGAATGATATTTGCAATAACATTTATTGCATAATGGCTCGCCGTGGGCTCACATGTCCAACACCTTCTATATGTCACTCGAATCTCGTCAGAAACAGAGACTCCTACGGCCTCCATCCAGACAGTCATTTTTTTAACGGTAACAGGACTTTTTCAATCGACACCATCTCGATGGAGGCTGTAGGAGTCTCTGTTTCTGACGAAATTCGAATGACATATAGGAGGGATATAGAGAGGAATATACATGGCGATAACTTTCAAAAAAATAAAAAAAAAGTTGAAAACGGCGCAGGGGTAGTCAACCCCATTAAACTCTATTAAGTAATGTCGTTAAATTTATTATTTTCAAACAAGTAACATTATACAATACTGTTTACTTATATGGATGAAAAAAATATAAGAATGTCTACCAATCCCTTATCATATGTGTTATACGTATTTTGACATGTGTACATATATCCGCATACTATTTTAAAATCGATGCAGATAAAAATAGGGTTGCAAACATACGGATACAAATATGCATGTATCCATATATGTATAGGGTAAAATGGGGCTGCCCCCTTGAGCGGAAGCTAACTTGGCTCCCCCGCCCCATTTTCCCTATTTTTTATTTTTTTTGAAAATTTCTTCCGTGGATTTTCATCAATATATCCCTATATTATGCTATTAAAATTTCGTATGAAACAGAAACTCCTACAGCATCCATCCAGACGGAGTAGTTTTTAACAATTTTGTTACTGTTAAAATATGACTGTCTGGATGGAGGCCGTAGGAGTCTCTGTTTCGCACGAAATTTTAATAACATAATACAAGAATATAGTGATGAATATTCACGGAAGAAATTTAAAAAAAAATAAAAAATGGGAAAAATGGAGCGGGGGAGCCAAGTTAGCTTCACCTTATGGGCAGCCACATTAAACCCATGTGTATATGAGTTTAATGGGGCTGCCCACTTGGGGCAACCAACAATGGTTGCCCCCGCGCCATTTTCAGTATTTTTATTTTTTTTTTGAAAAATATCGCCATGATATTCAGCCCTATATCCCTCCTATATGCCATTCGAATTTCGTCAGAAACAGAGACTCCTACGGCTTCCATCGAGATGGTGTCGATTTAAAAAATCCTCTTACCGTTAAAAAATGACTGTCCGGATGGAGGCTATAGGAGTCTCTATTTCTGACGAAATTCGAATGACATATAGGAGGGATATAGGGATGAATATATATGGCGAGATTTTATGAAAAAAAAGCGTCGAAAACGGCGCGGGGGCAGCCATGTTGGCTACCCGAAGGGGGCAGCCCTATTAATCTCTATGTATATACTAGAAAAATATGTGATCATATCCGTTATAAGATCTTAAAAAATGAAAGAGGTATCCAAATCTATATCTATATATGCAAAGAAAAAAAAGAAAGATCATTATCTATACCATATATGCTAAACAAAAACTAATCCATGACGATTTATAAACGGGTACGATGATGGACATATACATATGTGTCAGTATCCGATTATGCACATCATGTAATATTAACGATTAGTTGTTGTAATTAGATTAGGGATAATTACACCCATAACCCTGAGTAATTCCTCAATCTCAATCATAACCCTAGATAATCGCGAATTACATGAGAAACCCCAAGTAATGCTTAACTCTTACATGACATAACCCCGTGTTATGTTCCGTTTAAATTAACCGTTATATTTAACGGTTTCCGTTAGAAAAAGACAAACGTGCTCCTAATATTCATTCTTATTTACAAATTATGTCCTCCTCCTCCCCTCTTCTTCTCCATCGACCACCTCCCACTCCCCGCCGACCCCCGGTCCAAGCCTCCCCTGCCCACTTCCTCCAACTCAGACCGGACCTTAACCCGTCGAATCCCCCTCCACGTTGAGACCTCTCTCCCTTCGAGCCTGCGCCACCACCCTCCCGTTGAACACCCCCTCGTCGAGCACGGTCCCTCCAGTGACCTCAGCAACCCTCCCCCTGTCAGCGACCTCCCCCGATCCATCTGATGCGAAGCCCCCCGTCTAGTTCCCTCCCGGTTGATTCCTCGCAGGAGGAGAAACTGGTAGCAATCATCATCTCTCTCAGAACGAAGCACCGACAGTTAACATTTTTGGTCTAATTATTACATGTCATGATTATTAATTAAGAACTCATAACAAGTGATGAAATTGCCATTACTTCAATAGAATCGAATCGAATGAAATTCCCTCCACCGTAGGGTTCCTCTTCTTGCAGAAAGTTCATGAACTTGTTGATGGCCTCGAGCTCCTCGGACAGCTTCGCATGGCTGCGGAAACCGGAGGACGAGAAGCTCTCACTGGCAGCAGAAGCGCCGCCGGAAGGAACCATATCGGAAGAACCCTCGAGAGAGCTACCGGCACTGGTAGCGGCAGGAGACCACGATGACCTGCTGTTGCCAGTGCTGTAGACCTGTTGCGGATAGATCGGCGCCGCCTGCTATTGCGGCTGTTGGTGGTCGTCAAAGTAGAAGTGGTCCTCATTGGGGAAGTTGACCTTGCCTTTCTTCCCGTGGATGCGCAGTGCCTCCCTGTCGTAGGCGCGGGTGGCCTCCTCGGCGCACGCCCTTCACGGGGTCTCCCCCCCCATCCATCTGATGCGAAGCCCCCCATCTAGTTCCCTCCCTCCCCCATCGAGCCTGAAGCGCCTTCCACCCCACTCCCGATCCCTATAGCCCACCGCCTCACTCAGAACCCCCCACCCCGACCCTCCAACACCGCCGCCGCACGTAGAGACCCCCGACCCTCTGCCTCCCCCTCCCTCCCTTCGAACCTCGAGCCTGAAGCCCCCCGGGAAAGCCCCCTCGACTGTGAAATCCCCCACCGAGGACCGCCCCCGTGCGCGTGAAAGCACCCCCTCCCTTTCCCCCGACGTCGCCCACGACCGCCCCGCTGCGCGTGAAAGCCCCCCTGACTCCCCACCGCCCCTGTGAAGGCCCCCACCCACGACCGCCCCCTGAAACCCCTCCTGCAATGGGTCTTTAATCTGCAACACGGACACATCGGATCAGGCCGCTACTACCATGAAGCTATGGCAGAGCTTCAACCATCCGACGACATGCAGGCATCCGACGGACACGCTCTTGCAGGGGCAGAATTTTTAATAGCCCTTGGATACAAGCTGGGTTAGATTAACTCACAATATGGTTGAGTTAACTGTTCTCGTTAACGGAGGGTTATAGGTGTGAGACGGAGGAACTATCTAAGGTTTCTCATGTAATTCGTGATTATCTAGGATTATGATTGAGATTGATGAATTACTCAGGGTTATGGGTGTAATTATCCCATTAGATTATATATATATATTGATTTTTTGTTGAGATATGGGGGGCTATTATACATAACATGTATATTTTAACTATTAAATAATGTATTTAGATTATATATAATACTATATATTAAATATAAATATGGACTTTGGTTGAAAGCTGGCGGGGCTAAGCCCCCACCCGCCCCCGCTCTCCGTCACTGTATATATCATATGTATATGAGCATAAATTCGATTTTTTCTGTGAACTATTGAGATAAGCAGCACTGGAGATTTGATTGAGGATATTCAAGGGTTCATATAGGGCATTATTTGTGGTAGAGATGTGTGGTAAGAGTGACCCCCCGAGACATGAATTGAGAGTATATTAAGGTTTCTTAATTTGAAGTTACATTATGATCTAAAATAAATATAATAATTGAGATAATAATTATTGAATTCTCTATCGATAATTGTCTTTGCTTTTTTTAGCAACCTCAGAAGGAGTTGGACAATGCAAATGAGAGAATTAGGCTCTAGTTTTTCAAATCTTGCAAATCAGTATCGAATTCGCCATTTTTTTAAGATGATCAAGGGAGATCCATTCATTCTAATTGGAGTGGTAGGTGATTTGTGGTAGAGGAAGACAAATCACACATGTAGATTTGATGGTAAAGTTCACATAAAAAATGTAACATTTTCTGTGGAATCGTTTAATGAATTTACCGCTCACCTCATGGTAGTAAATACAAAGAATATTCTCATAAAAGAGGGGATAGGGAAAGCTATCAAGGCAGGTTAAAAAAAGCTATGTAACATGAAAGTTGGAGAGTAGAAGGATATGGTTCTCATGAATAGTATACTAAAAATATTCATGAAAAACAATAATCCCTGTGAAGTTATCAGATCAAATGATCTTGTAGAGGTCTTTAAGAAGTTTGAAGGATGATAATAGTACAAGTACTTGATAAATAGTAATTGATGAATAAGAAGTTGTTTGATATATGGATAATAGATGTGATAAAGTTCGAGGTGCATTTGACTGAGTTCAACTAGATTTTGATAGACATACTTACATTTGAGGATAACATCATGTAAGGGGAGTTTCTCTTCAAGAAGGACGATAAGTTTTCCATCTCCATATGATCATTTTGTGATGATGTCTCTCAATGAAAAAGGAGACCATTACACTGGACGAAATAGTTACGCCATTAATTATGAATGAGTCTTGATGAAGGGTGACATATGATGCAATAAATGATGAAGGTCATGTACTGATGATAGAGAGAAAACAAGACTACGACATCCATATATAATAAGAAAACGAAGAAAGAGGTGGAGAAATAGATAAAGGTATGAGAGTTAGCTCAGACCAAGAATTCAACCATAGTCTATGAATGAGACTTGCAATCATGCTCAAGATATAAGTATGTAGATTTAGGATGGTTTGCAGACTTGGTGTTATGATTAGAGTCAAATTAGGATTAGAAATCCTAATAGGATTGTACTCACAATCCTAATAGTAGTTGAGTTGTACTCTATTTATAGTCCTACTGGTAATATAACTATGGGATTGTAATTGAGCTATATATAGAGGGGGTGGAGGCATTTCTTCTACACCACCACAAGAACAATGTAACTCCTAACAGGGGGAGGAGGAGAGAAGAATTAGATGGGAGAGCGAGGAAACAGAGAGAGTTGTACTCGTTCTAATTTATATTGATCTTTCTTCTCCGGTGGTTGCGAGAGTTGACTGGTCACCATTATATCTGGTTGTTCTTTTCTTTACATGCTTCTGTGGTGATGGTGGATTATGTATCCATATCCGTTAGGTGATCTATATCCTCAACAATCAATATCTGAGGGGAGTCGATATTGGGTTGTGTTCCCGTCAATTGGTATCAGTGCAAAGAGATACCAAGTCGAATCCCAACAATTGATATCAAAGCTTGGTTCAACGACAACGAGAGGTACTATAGGAAAGCGGATGGTAAAATATTAATCGCGGGGTGGATTGTTCTTCATGGAAACCTTCAATAGGAAGAACGACTTCAACTTATGGCAACAAAACGGAAGAACATACTCACACAAGAAGGACTTGTGAAAGATCTCCAGGATAAAGAAAAGAAGACAGAGAAGATGAAAGAGGAATAGTAGATGGATATGATGGATTTCGAACAATACAATACAATTTTTCGTGGCAGGAAACACACTTCGCGAAGTCATCAGCCTGGCGGATCCAAGGGAGGTTTGAATGAAGCTTGAGGGATGATACAAGTCCAAATCTTTGACAAACCAATTATTGATGAAGAAGAAAGCTCTATGGTTCAAAGATAATTGAGGGAACAAAGCTTGAAGTGCACTTGGATGAATTCAACATGATTCTAACAGACGTGCTCACATTTGAGGAGAAGAATGCGAAAGGAGAATCTCTCTTCAAGGAAGAGGATAAGGTACTGATCCTGTCGAGTTTCCTTCCATCTTCCTATGATTATATTATGACGATATTACTCTATGGTAACGATCATATTAGACGAGACAATTGCTTCGTTGCTTATGAATGAGTCTTGATGGAGGTTGACGGAGAGGCAACAAATGATGAAGGTTGTGCTGGCAATCAAGGGTAGGCATTCAAGATCAAGGGAGATATGATTGAGAGATCGATCGGGTCACATGGTTTGATCAGATGCTTCTATTATGACATGGAGGGTTACAAAAAACTGATTGTTTAAGACATGAGAAGGAGAAAGGAAAGAAGAAGGTTGGAGATCCGATCAAGAGGATTCCATCGCAGTCCACGAGGGAAAATTTCTAGCATGATCTTGGGAAATGAAGGCAGATTCAAGATGTCTTATAGAATCAGCATGTTCAGATCACATGTGCTCATCTAAGGAGTAGTTTAGTACATATCAGACATGCGATGATGGCACTGTCAAGATGGGAGGTTGAGAGGTTCACCACGTTAAGGGGATTGGATCAATGTAGTTCCGCATGTTTGATTGAGCAGTACAAACTCTTACAGGTGTCAGACACATTCCTACAACCAAAAAATCTGATTTCATTGGGAATTATCGAGTCACGATGACATCAAGTCACCATTGAAGGGAGAGTTCCCAGAGCAAGAAAGGGAGCATGCATGATGATGCATGGGACGAGGATGCCAAACAATGTGTACAAGCTTGAGGAAAGGGTCGTGATAGGTTATGGATCTCTAGTTATTCCCATGACAAGCAGTACGATGAGAGAGCAGTATGTTATCGGGCATCTCCGCTGCAGAAACGTGCAACCAGGAGAAGCGATTGTGATTTACTTTATCAGAGAATGTTAGCGCAATCTCTAGTCACAAGAGATTTGTGGTGTCGCATCATGAGGCACAATGCTGAGTTGTGCGAGTGCTTGAGAGGGGGTACGTCGAGGGCATCCAATGACAGGTGAGTCACCCAGAGTTGGTAAGATCCTACTAACAAGACTTACAGATGACGAGGATGGACAAGTGCATACTCAATATGATGAAGAGATCATGATGGAATTCAAGTCAAACGGGAGATTGTTAGGATTAAAGTTAAATTAGGATTAAGAATCCTAATAGGATTGGACTCTAATCCTAATAGTAGCTGAGTTGTATTCTTTATAGTCCTATTGGGAATAGAACTATGTGATTGCAATTGGGCTATATATAGAGGGGTTGGAGGCATTGCCTCTACACTACCACACGAACAATGTAACCCCTAGAAAGGGAAGGAAAGAGAGAGATTAAAAAGATGAGAGAGAGAGGGAACGTAGAGAGTTGTACTCATTCTAATTTATAGTGATCTTTCTTCTTTGGTGGTCGTGAGAAGTGACCGACCACCGTTATATCTGGTTGTTCTTTTCTTCATGTGCTTCCATGGTAGTGGTCGATTGTGCATCCATATCTGTTAGGTGATCCATATCCCCAACAATTGGTATCTAAGAGGAGTCGATACCGGGTCGTGTTCCCATCAACTAGTATCAGAGCGAAGACAATATCAAGTCATATCCCAACAATTGATACTTTAGAACATGTGTGCTCATTTAGAGAGATGTTCAACACATATTGGGCAAGTAAAGATACCACAATTACTATGACAAGCGAAAGTGGTTTACCAAGTCTAAGCTATCGATACAATTTTGTATGCATGTTCAAGCATGTACCAGCAAATAAAAAAGAATCCGATTTTGTTGGAACGATCGAGTCATGAGGGCATCAAATTACCTTTATAGGGAGAGTTTTTAACATAGGTGAAGGAGCATTCATGGTGAAACGAGGAATGAGGATGCCATGCAAGATGTATATGCTCGCAAGAAAGGTAATAATAGGTGAAGAACATCCGACTTTTCCCCAGACAAACAATGCGAAAAAAGAGTAACATGTCATCAACATCTCTATTGAAGGAGCGTACAACAAGAAGAAACAAGTGATTCTATTTGCTAGAGGACGATGGCAAACTCTCTGGTCATGGGAGTTCTACGATGGTGTGTTGAGAGGAACAACATAGAATTATGCAAGTATGCACACAAGGAGGCATGCCAAAGGCATCTAGAAATGGGTATGACACTTAACGATTGCTAACTCTTGCAACATATGTTTGCTAATGATGCGGATGGACTAATGCAATCCCAAGGTGATGTGAAGTTCATGCCAGAATTCAATCTAAAGATCTGATTGGTTAGGATTGGAATTTTATTTGAATTAGATTTGTAGGTTCAATGTTAGGATTGTCTTCTACCTAAAGTCCTTATAAGGATAGAGCTATGAGTATTGTACATGACATGTAAGTACAAGGTTTAGTAACAATGAGAGGAGTGCGAGATAGAGGAAGAAAGCAAGGGGATAGAAGTAATACGTCTTCTTCTTAATGATTTTTCTTCCTCGATTGTCATGAGAAGTGACCGACCATCACTACATCACGTGTCTTCTTCTTCACATGTGTTTGCGGTACTTGATTACATGATTCGTTTATCTCGAAAAAGAGAAAACAAGGGAAGAGGGATTGCATAGGAAAATATCATAGAAAGAAGGATTAGAGTCACATGAAAAGAGGTGGACAATGTCGTGTTCCAAGAGTTATCCAAAGTTTGGTTGCAGGGTTGGGAAGGGTTGGGTTGGCCCAACCCTTCCCAACCCTCCAACCAAACAACCCAATCCTCCTCACAGTTTACTATTCACAAGGATACCTCTGCCCAACCCAACCTTGCCCAACCCTGCAACCAAACAGCCCTTAGTGAATTCAAATAATTTTTTATTCCGACAAAAGTTATCCAAAGAAAATGAGTTAATGAACTAGTATGAGGTATGGTATACATATGAATTGTACATAGGTTAGGGTATAATTACACCACATCACAATTGCATGCTAATAATAAAATTTCAAGAAAAAAATCATATAAAAGATGAAAGAGACAAACTTACAAGATACTCAATATAAAATCAGAAGAAAAGTTGAAGAACCTCATACATCATATAATAAACTCATTCTTATAAGACAAACAAGAGAAATCATCTTTCTTGGAGAGGCATGAAAAGTTGGAAGAAAAAAAAAAAGAGGAAAGCAACAGTCAAGTCATTAAAGAATAAATCAAACTCCTATGGTGGGGAAACCCAATCTCTATCCTCATCTCGATTTATTCTCACGGTTGGGCACATATTGTAAACGTGCCCCTCTCTTCCTTCCATTCCTCAAAACCCAACCTCCCCTCGGGTGCTCTGCTGCTGCGAGGGAAGAAACCGGCAGTCCGCACCCATTGGCGCGGGCAAGGCGGACAGGAAGATGACAGTTGTGCGCGAGACCAGAGACGGTGATGGGACCCCTTACCAGCGGTGGCCCCCCGCCTCGTCCTCGGGCCTCGCGGGGATCCGCTCACCGCTTCCCAATCGTGTTCTGGTCACCGCGCGGATCCCCCAGTACGAATTGCGTGGACGAATCGAGAATCTGCACGTGGATGCCTGCGCATGGGTTACAGGAACCCCCAGTCAAAGTAAGGTGCGCTGACCACTCCTCCCTGTCAGACAGCTCACCTGGAAAGGGTCCGTCGTCTGTGTTCCTGCTCTGCTTCTGATGATGATACACATGTATATATATCGGGATGACGATCGTGGGAGCACCTGTTTTGGATAACAAGCTGTGAATGGGAATCATAAGTCCAGCACATGATCTCTAGGCTTTTAGCTGCTGTGCCATCTGGAATTCCAGATTGGTCTTGTGGAGCAAGTGCATCTGTTTGCTTGTTTCCTTCTCCGTGTACACTAGCTCATTAGCCCCCAATTTATTAAAAAACTTTGTTTTTTTCCTTGTTTTTGGAGAATTACCAAGAGGTTCAGGAATACAGAAGAACAAAGAAAATAAGGGTATGTTATACTATACAGAAAGAGGTAATTGTGGATGTCATCAACTTACTTTCATTTTTTGTTTATTTTGGATTGCGTCCGACTACGCTTGTTAATTTATAGACTTGGATTTCTTGTAAGAATGTTCTTTTTCGATGTTTGAATGTTGATACAACATTATCATTGTATTGGCATATCGAAACATGATAACTTAGTAAAGCAACGCCTCCTACTCCCCTTCATCATGTATGCATGCTATCTTTAAACTTTACGTTCTTGTGTTCTCCTTCATATCTCATCACCTTGCTCCTCCTCTAGTCCTCTTCTCATCATTAACATGTTGGGATTTATCCCGTATGAGGTTCACATAAAATATTTATGAAATAATAAATATTGAGTTTTATCAGTCAATGGATAAAATGTAACCGAATTATCATGATCCATGTTAATGGTTAGCGTGTTATTAGGAGTCGATTATGATATGGTTTGTTATCAACTTAAACCCTCCAACTCTACTATATAAAAGAGACATGATGGCTTATTATACATCATATCGAATAAAAATTTAGAGAGAGAGAGAGACATTATAAAAACACTCCACCATCCGAGAGAGTCTTAAGGTTTGGAGACAAGGGAAGGAGAAAACTAAAGAAATAAAGGATTGTCGTCATTTTCTTCATCATCTCCATCACGGTGATTTACTGATTTACGATGAAAAGAGGTAACTCATGAATCATTTTTTGTTATTGATACTTTAATGTTGCGCATAAAATTTCCTACAATATGATATCAGAGCCATGTTGTGATTATATGCTTTTGCCAGAATCATCAAATATGAGATTGACGATGTTAATTTAGTATCATTGTTTGATTC
The DNA here is from genome assembly GCA_037367405.1 of Ottelia alismoides. NCBI lineage: Eukaryota > Viridiplantae > Streptophyta > Magnoliopsida > Alismatales > Hydrocharitaceae > Ottelia > Ottelia alismoides. Next base: position 408,771 of record JAZKJV010004441.1, on the reverse strand, counting down.
CATGATGACATTCGTATAATCAATCATTGTATTCATATTCTCAAAATTAGATTGGTACCCTTACATTGAAATCAAAGATTGCATTAATTATTGCATATCTTGATAATATATTGAACCAACTTACCGTTGGAGAAATTTACTCTCATCCTTCTCTCCGTGTACTTTAATGATTTCTTAGAGAATGGGAAATCGCAAGTCCAAAATGCCTCCTTTCTATTTTTTGTCTTATTCATGATTCAAACTCTTATCTTGAATCGTCAAAATTTTTTCTACATGAGAATAGATAACTACAATTGATAATGTAGTGTTGTTTCACGTGAATGAAATTGTAAAAAAAGGGAGAAAGTGGTATTATATGTTGTGCTATTTTTCCATAAAAGTTGGTGTTTTTGTGTGCCATCTCATTGATGCAAATTTATATAAGTATTCTTTCTCATACAAAGATACAATATAATAGTTGTATGTCTTATATGTATAGGTAACAATTGCAATGGAATGGAGAGCATTGATTGACATGCACTTACCTAAGAGCATCCTACATCTTACAAGATCAAATAAAATTATTGTGGTTGTTTTGTGGTAATGATTACAATGTAGTATATATATTTCCTATCTATGAAATTATTACTGATGTATAATTTCTATCGGCTAAGAGACCAAGATGCATTTGTAAAGTTGCACCTTTTGTTGATGAATATAATGTTCAATAGTGGTTCATCACCAAAGCGATCTACCCATGCATGGTTTTGACCTCATATTCTGATTATCGTATCCTTGATGCAGATTAAATTTTATGATTTAAAATTTACTCTGATAATTAGAATAATATGACCATTGACTAGGAAATGAACCAAAGGTGGATCATTGTTCGTGTTTATGTATATTAAGAGGTTAATTAATGAATCATGGGTTTTCACATCTAAAGATGGAAAACATGAATCAGACATGATTTATTTAATTATCTATTAAAGTACATCTAATTACATCACTTAGGTATGTATTGATATGTTAATATTATGCCAAAAAGTGATTATTAACATAATGTAAAAGAAAATTTTAATATGTATTTTCCACATAAAGAATACTAATTTATTTTTCAAAGCATTTGTGAGCATATATATTATTGTTTACAGTTTCAACAACTATGAACTTGTTGCATTGGGAAACTATGGTTAGGTTCAACAGGCTCAACTATGCAGATTGATCAGAACATATTCAATTCCAGTTGGGAGTGAAGAATTTGGACGATGCATAAGTTGAAGATCAAAAATCACAAGCCATAACAGAAAACAACACCGAGGATGAAAAGTTGTATTATGCGGATTGGTAAAAATTGAATAGGCTTTATTTTATGCTAATAAAAATTACAATGGTGGACAATGTCGAACCATCAATGCCTAGGGCAAACAATTATAAGGAATTTATGAAGAAATTCAAGGAGTACTCCCAATCCAATATAGCTGATAAGAACATTGTTGGGACTTTAATGAGCAAGTTGACCACAAAGAAATTCAATAAGTCCAACTCGATAATGGATCATTTTTGAATAGGATTTTGTCAAGATCTTGTCAATCCATAAGGCAGATCAACAATCGTCGAACAACCTTAGACCCTTAGACGAAACCCCAGTTCAAACAACAATTAACTCACAACAAATAATCAGGAAATGAAATAAAGGTGTGGAGTTAAAATTTATTTTAGTTAACTCTACAATAAGATGTGTATAGTGTTCAAGTATGTGTAGAGTGTCGAACACAGACAGCAAGCAGGATAGATCGAACAATTGAATGCAAAAAGTTGACTGTGAGCTATGTGTCTGTCAGTTCCTTTTGTGGGTTTTTATAATTTTTTAGTTTTTATTTTATTTTTCATTTATATTTTTGTATTTTGATTTTAAATTTTCTATTTTTATAATTTCTTTTTATATTTTTATATTTTCTTTTTATTTTTGTAAAAGAGATATAGTAAATATAAGGCTACATGCATAATATAGGCTATTATAGATATAAATAGTAATAAAAATAATCTAAATAAATAAAATAGAATATTTTTAAGGTTTTAGATATTTTTTACTATTTTTGTGAGTTTTTAGGAATTTTTATAATTTTTATATATTTTTAAAATAAAAATACCTTAAATCATGGTTTAATTAAATATCCAAAATTGAAATGGAAATTAAAAAAATAAAATTAAGTTAAAAATTTTACAATTCAATTTTAATATAATGATAATAATATAAATAAAATTCAGGAATATAAAATATATTTTTTAGGATTTTTTGGTTTTTTTGTAATTTTGTAAAAGTTTTTTGGTGTTTTTCGATTTTTAGGAGATTTTTTTGGTCTACAGATGTAAAATGACTAAATAAATATAAAATATTTTTTTGAAATTTTTTGAAAAGGTTTTATATTTTTATGTATTTTCTAGGCTAGATAGAGACTTTTTAGACTTTTTTATAAAATAATACAATGTATAAAATTGCAAAATAAAATATGTATGTGAAATGTGTGCATTCAGGAGTGAACGACTATATTTTGATATTTTTTCTAGCAATGTAGCTATTTAAAATAAATACAATAAACAAAGAGAAAGTACATCACTAGGATGGGCATTTTTTGTAAATAAAAATAAGTCCAGGGTCCTCGCTGCAATTTTTCCAAAAATATACAACTTAATACCCAAAATTTCTGACTAAACACTAAACAACCAAACTCGCAAGGGTGTGGTTGCAAATATACTGCAAGTTCTGTCGCCTGAGCTGGCGCAGGACTATAGTACGAATACAAGAAAATACATGGTCCAAATGGAAAATATTACAAAATAATTAAACAACTAAAGGTGCAAAATACCCAGCATTGGCGTGAATCCAATGGTTGGAGGCCGTTCACTTGATACATGGAGTTCCCTCGAGGCGCGATGACGCTTCGATTCGAACGACCTAGATTAGAATGTGCGCTGGAGATCAAACGACCGTGGAATGCTTGATTTGAAGGTTGCTGTTGTGCTTGGAGCTCCTCGTCGATCGGACGGTGGGGAGCGAGGGGGGAAGAACATTGAAGAACACTAGGTCAGGCGATCTTTGATCCCCTCCCCCTCACGTCCCCAGCAATGGATGGTCTCACGACGAGGCGTAGAATGCTCCTGGCGAGGCATTCTATCCGATGGCAGCTTCAAAAGGGGGCGAAGGACACCAGAACTCCACCACATCGGGGACGGGATGGAGCTCCAAGTGCTTCACTCGGTTGCAAAAATGACTCTGCAGGGGGTCCTTTGGCCCTTCAATACCCGCAAGAAGGTCCAATAAAAAAAAGGTCTCGGGAGCTCTTATTGGCGACGAGGAGAGATAGGTGGTGGGGGCGGACTCCCTCTGGTGAGCGATGGAGGAGGAGGGAGTAATCTTCCAATCCACAATGTATCAGGGGGACTGGGATGCCTGGAATGAGGAGAAGCGTTGGGGCAACGAGGTGAGGGGGTAGCAAGGTCGGGGAACGGTGGAGCCGATAGTGGACGGTGCACTGGAGCTCAACTCCGACAAACTACGAATTTAGGTTGTATGGGTGATGCGGGTGGCTAAGCGTTAATCTAATACTAGGAATCAAATGCATGATCTAAAATAAGTAAAAAACAATAAAAGCTACCTCGACTCGGCCAAGACTGAGGAGATGAACCTCACGACGAAGGTTGTTGCCGGAGATGGTGGAGACGTATCAAGATGCGGTCGGACCCCACTCAAAGTGGCTGGAGAAGACCCTGTCACCACCCTTTATCTGGAGCACACGGATGAGGCCTAGCTTGGTCAATAAAAAGTTCAAAATTCAAAAAAGAAAAAGGTTGTTTATGTACAAGGTGGTCGAACAAGGGGGAAAGATCGAGGTGTGCAGCTCGATTCAGCGACACACACCATGAGATAAGCACCCGTCGTGTATGAGCATGGATCGAGGAAAAAAATCGTAGAAGGAATCGAGACAGATTGGTTAAAGGAACAACAGGGAAAATGTCGAGAAAAAGGCCTAGGCGCTTGGTTCTGACAACTACAGGAAGTGGATCAGAGAGTTGACCAAAGTCAACTCTCCGAGCCACCTGGTTGGTTCACGTGGACCAACCAGGAAAAATCCTCCTGGAAACCATTTATAAAATAGATATTAAATAATAACTAATTTTATTAATTTTAGGTTATAAAATAAAAAGTTTATTATTTTTCAAAGTATTTTATTATGGTTTTTATTTATTATTTGAGGCCTTTTAATTACAAGTTACTTTTTTAAGGTTACATTATGGGTATACTTATCTATGTATTTAGGTATTTTATTTTTATTTTATACTTTTGATTTTATTATTTTATTTTCTTATTTTATATATTTATAACTTATTTTTATATACTTAAATAATTTTTTATTATATTTTTATGATATAATATATATACTTAATTAAATAGATCTATTATTCATATAGGTATGGTTATTGTATATTTATCTATGAATTTTAGTATTGTATTTTATTTTATTGTTTTCTTTGTTGTTTTAATTTAGTTTTAATATGTACATATATTATAAGTAAGATTAAAAAACATAAAATTATAAAAATAATAAATAATAAATAAATGAATAATTTAATCGGGTAAACTATACAATATGGGTCCAAAACCTAACTTTCACATTTAAACCCAAAAAATATGAAACTACATTCATTAAATAGCTTATTAAAAGTTATATTAAAGGTGATTTTGATATATTTTGAGTTTTTATTTGAGATATATGGATCTGGGAAGTTGAGATTTTGGAATCTTATTTAGACTGTATTAACACTGTGTATTATTTTTGTGTAAACTCAATTTTATATTTTTTCTATATTTTATTATCTACAACTTTTATGTTTAAGATTTCTTTATTTGAGGCATAAAAAGTGAAGCTAAAAATATGTCCTAAAAAGGAATAAAGAATGAATTTATAAAATAGATTTTTATTTTATTGATGGCCCTTATCTCTCCTTACTTTATTCCTTGTCGTCCTAGTCATTGAGATGCCTAGGTCTCGGGGTTTAGGATCATAAAATATCTTCGATATTTTATTTTTTTTCTTTTCTTTATTTTATAATTTTGTCATTAAAAATAATATTTTATACAGTGTTTGTACAACAATGCACGAATGTTAATTTTCTTAAATAAGAGGTATTTACGCGTATTTACTCGAGTTTTTAAGGCCAAAATGATAGAATAAAGATTATGAAATGGAGATTCATCAATCATGTAACTGAAATGTATAATCTCACAACGAAACTGAAAATCTTGGGGATGGATGTCAACAACAATTTATCATAAACCCCATTCCTATTGAATTTGGATAATTCCAGGTAAAATACAACACATCAAAGGATAAGTGGAGTTTCATGAAATTGAAGGCTATGCTCATTCAAGAAGAAGGGAAATTAAAGAAGATAAAGAACACTTTGTGAACCTCATGGCTACTAAAAAGACTATGGTAGGGGTTAGCAGCGATAAAAGTTACTCAAGCAAATGGAACAAAGGAAAAACTCACATGAAAGCTAAAGGAAGCAATTCCAAAGAAATCAAATGCTACTTTTGCAAGAAATCTAGGTATATGAAGAAATATGACCTTAAATGGAAAGCATGGTTCAAAAAGAAAGGTATCATTATGTTTCCATTTGCTTTGAAGAATATATTATAGATGTTCCTAATAATACTTGATGGTTAGATTTTGGTGCAACTACTCACGCATCTCACATATTACAGGGATTCCTTACAATCCAGAACATAAAGGAAAATAAGTAGTATTTTCTCATGGAAAGTCGGATGAAGGCACAAGTAGATGGAAATAGGACTTACAGATTGATCATGGACATTGGATGTCAAGTTGATCTAAAAGGATGTCTTTGCTTTCCTGAATGTGCTATAAATCTTGTTTCCATTCGCAGAATAGAATGTTTAGTTTTTTTTTTTCAAAATTTGTGATGGATCATTCTCTATGTCTATAAATAAGTACTTTTATGGTTCTGGTACTTTGAATAATTATCTTTATTATTTTAATCTTGATAATAATTATATGAATTCCCTATTTTATATTGAATGCAATGTGGGTGTGAAAAGGAGTGCATATGATGAATGCTCTGTTCTTTTATGACATCAAAGACTAAGTCTTATATGTAACGATAAAATGTTGAGATATAAAGAATGACATATTGCCTCAATCATATTTTACTGACCTAGGATTGTATATAGATTGTATTACAGGAAAGCAATCTAAACACGTATCAAAGAAGCCAACCACAAGGATTACCATCTCCTATAATTGGTATATATTAATATTTGTGGTTCTTTTGATGTCTCATCATGGGAAGGGGAAATACATTTTATCACTTTTATAGATGATTTCTCACGGTATGGATATATTTATTTATTTATGTCCTTAAGAAATTTATTAATGAGGTGGAAAGGTAATTGCATATGAAAATAAAAGTTGTGAGATCTGATCGATGTGGTGAATATTACGGAAGGCATGATGAGACGATTCAATATCCTGATCCATTTGTAAAATTCCTTGAAAGTAAGGGTATTTATGCGTAATACACAATGTCTGGAACATCATAATAAAATAGTGTCGTAGAAAGACAAAATCGTACATTAATGAAAATGGTTAGAATCATGATCAATAATATTACTTTGCCTCTTTATTGTGAACATATGCATTAGGACTTCAATATATTTACTAAATAGGGTTCCTAGTAAAGCAGTTCAAAATACACCTTTTGAATTATGAACATGTAGGAAACCTAGCTTGAGACACCTACAAGTTTGGGGTCAAGTGGAAATCATAGTATATAATCCACATGAAAAGAATATAGATCCAAGGACAATCAATGGATTTTTCATTGCTTATCCTAAAAGATCAAAGGGGTATAGATTTTATTGTCCTAACCATAGTACAAGAGTTGTTGAGAGTGCCATTGCTCGCTTCATTGGGAATAACAACATTAATGGGAGCCAAAAATCACAAAATGTGGAAATAAAAGAAGATAGGGATAAAGTATCACTTCCATATTTGTCCAAATATTCTGGAATAGATGTTCCACATTCGACTTGTGGATTCATCATGGCATGGAACATCAAGAATTGACACCCACATTAAGTGATGATGTTATTATTAATGAACAAATTGTAGATGAGTCAAGTACACCATAGAAGTTGTATTAAGTTGTTCTGAAAGGCATAGGAAACCTAAATTTTGATGTATAATATTCTACGCATTTGAGCATGAATGCGACTTGAGCATTGATAAAGATCTAAGCTCATTCCATCGAGCAATAGAATGTAATGATTCTGAAAAGTGGTTAAATGCTATGAAAGAAGAACTCGAGTCAATGACCAATAACAAGGTCCGGGATCTTATTGAGGTACCTGAAGGTTCTAAAAGAGTCGGGTGTAAATGTGTATTTAATACCAAACAAAACTTTAAAGGTAACATCGAAAGATATATAGCTAGACTTGTTGAAAAGAACTTTACTCAAAAGGATGGTATCGACTATAAAGAGACCTTTACTCCGGTTTTGAGGAAGGACTCCTTAAGAATCATTTTGACTTTGGTGGTTCATTATGATATGAAGCTTCACAAAATGGACGTAAAGACCGTCTTTCTGAATGGAGAGTTAAATGAATATGTCTATATAGACCAATCCGAAGGTTTTCAGGTTACTGAAAAGAAAAATCTAGTATGTAAATTAAATAAATCAAAATATATACTAAAACAAGCTTCCCGTCAATGGTATATTAAGTTTAACAATACCATTACATTGTATGATTTTGTAGAAAATACCGTAGATATGTGTATCTCATGAAAGTTAGTGGGAGAAAATTTATTATATTAGTCATATATGTTGATGACATATTATTGGGTACGAATGATTTAGGTTTGTTATACGAGATAAAGAAATATCTTTTCAAGAACTTTGAAATGAAAGATATGTGTCAGATATCCTATGTGATTGGAATATAAATATTCCGTGATAGACCACAAGGATAATTAGGATTGTCTCAGAATGCATATTTTGAGAAGGCCTTGGAAAGAGTCGTGGATGAAAACTGCTCCACATGGATTGTTCCTAGTCAAAAAGGGGATAAATTCAGTTTGGATCAATGTCCAAAGAATCAATTTGAACGTAACGAAATTAAAGGACGTCCTTATGCATCACTGGTTGGGACTATCATGTATTCTCAGACATGTGCTCGACCTGACATTAATTTTTCCACTGGTATGTTGGGTCGATATTAAAGTAATCCTGGTACGAACCACTGGAATGTTGTACAGAAAGTTCTTAGATATTTACAAGGTACCAAAGATCATTTTCTCGTGTAGATGATATGATAATCTTGAGATTATCGGATATTTAGATTCGGATTTTGGTTACGTATTTCTACTCGTTGGAGGAATCGTGTCATGGGAAAGTGCAAAGTAGTCTGTCATTGTTTCTTTCACTATGGAAGTTGAATTTCTAGCATACTTTGAGACTACAGTTCAAGCATTGTGGCTATGGAATTTTCTATCAGGACTTGAAATAGTGGACAATATTGCCAAGTTTGTTGAAGCGTTATTGTCATAATGTCAGAATAATCTTCTTCTCAAAGAATGATAAGTACTTTAAGGGAGCATAGTACATGAAATTAAAGTATTTATCAGTAAAGAAGGAAGTTCAAAAACAAGGAATGTCAATAGAGCACATCAACACTAATTTAATGATTGTGGATCCTTTAACTAAAGGTTTAACATCTAGATTTTTTCTGAGCATGTTGCTAGAGTGGGAGTTTTAAAGAAGTCCTTATTATGACATACATTTTGTTTAGTGCTTATTATGATTATGTCAATCTCATTTGTTTCATGTTTCTTAATTATTTCATTCTTATATTATGCATGCATGTTTGCAAACAGATAACTTAACCGTTGAAATTAAATTAAAGTAGGAGATATTATTCTTCTAAATTACAAGTGATTTGATTGAATTGATATTGATACATGGAAGGGATCGTGTCAAGTTATATGATGTGTGACCGTCATGATCAAATTAGTTTCATTCAATTTAAGTATATAGTTTATTGAAATTATAGGAAACTTATGAATAGTAACGCTTAAGGTTATTATTTCATGATTAAAGATCATATGGACCAAGTGGGAGAATATTGTAATGTATCCTGTATGTGGTCCATATAAAATATTTATGAGATAATAAATATTGAATTTCACGAAGTCAATGGATAAAACGTAACCACATTATCTTGATCCACATTGATGGTTAGTGAGTTATAAGGAGTCGGTTATGATATGGTTTGCTTTCCTGTTAAATCCTCCAACTCTACCCTATAAAAGACACATGATGGCTCATTATGAATCACACCAAATCAAGAATCGGAGAGAGACACTATCAAAACTCTCCACCATATGAGAGAATCTTAAAGGTTTGGGGTCAAGGGAAGGAGAAAACTAAAGGAAAGAATGATTGTCGGCGTTTTCTTCATCATCTCCATCACCGTGATTTACTGATTTGTGATGGAAGGAGGTAACTTGCGAATCATTCTTTTTTATTGATTCTTTAATGCTTCTCCTAAAATTTCCTACGGTTTATATTCTGGTGTTCTCTTTCATTTCCCAACACCTTGCTTCTCCTCTAGTCCTCTTCTCCTCATTGACATTCCTTATTATTTATATCCTAATCTACATCCTCTCCCATCACATCATTGTCTTTCCTCTTTACCACCTCATTATCATACGACCCAATCCCATCCTCCCCCATCACAAATGCTACCAATACCACAACATCCTCCTCCTACCCATCTCAATTATCAAGTAATCCTCCTTCCAATTCAAATATCTTCTAGTCTGTTTTCCTTCTCCTCCATTTTTTGGTGTAGCCCTCAAACACCACCTCTACATATCTCCTCCATACATATTGACTCTAATATCATATACCCTTCTCCTCTTCTAGTCTTACTATTCCTCTAGTACCTCCTCGTGAATCCATCTTCTCCTACTAATGCCTCCACTACTAACACTCTTTTGCTTAAAATGCTCCTCCTCATTCTTTATTTTGTCCTTTTTGAAAAAAACGGAATCACCCTTGCTTTTTCATGAGAATTATTTAATGTGTCGTTTATTGTACGCTAAATCGTAATTTCTCAAAAGATCACTTAACTAATGTTAATCAATTCAATTCAAAATAATCCATTTTTATTTCACTTGGAAAAGTCCAAGGTCGAACTCAAGGAGGCAACTGTCTCCTTAGGATGATTTTTAGATAATTTAGAGTTTAAGTTTTGAGGGATGTATTTTTTATTTTTTAAACATTTAAATGATGGGATGCAAATGGGGTAAAGTTCAGAGATTAGAATACAACTATCAATCAAAAGAAGTCCGAAATTCCCAAACATGGCTAGAATGTTAATACATGTAGAATTAAATTAATGTAATTTTTTTGTGTTTTACTGATGCAAAATGATTTTTTGGTGAATTAAATAATATAAACAGATGACCTAAAGTAATTTATTTTTAATAATAGAAAATCCCAATATTTTAGGAAAACATAATTATCCTATATGTATCAAATTATTAGGTATGTAGGAAAACTTTTAGATCCTAAAAATATTTAGTTTACATGGAACAAATTCAATTTATCAAATTACCAATTAATTTATTTTAAGAAAATGCATGCAAATGAGATGATTCAATCAGACCGTTTGTCAACTCCTCAAGGATAACATCATCTCACAGTTTGGGATTTGAAAATTTTGATACCGATGGGGGAAGATACTTCGTGAATAGAGAAGTCATGAAATTGATAAAAAAAATATGACACTGAATATCGTGTTACTGCATTGTACCGCCCACAGTCAAATGGCTTAGCTGAATGCTCAAACATAGAGATAAAGAAAATCTTGTAGAAGTTTGTACGACATGATAGGAAGAACTGGTCACAGTTCGACTCGATTCTTTGGGCTTACCGAATTACGTGCAAGTATCCTCTCGGCATGTCTTCCTACAACCTAGTCTATGGCAAGCCATGCCATCTACCCGTAGAAATAATTCACAAATCCTTAGGGCATTGAACATGTGTAACTTGGATTCTGAAAAGTTGAGAAAAACAGGAAAGTTGATTTGAATCGCCTGCTAGATTTCAGAGATTATGTGTACGACAATAACCTTATGTACAAGGAGAAATTTAAGAAATGGCACGACAAGCACATTTGTAGAAAGACTTTCGAGCCGAGGCAGAAGGTGTAGTTGTTTGACGCAAAGTTGAAAATCTTTCCAAGCAAACTGAAAAGCAAATGGATCGGGTTGTTCATACTGAAAATTGTGCATAACAATGGAAGCCTTTATATTTGAATTATCACCTGATGCACAACCTTTTATGGTCAACAGACAATTGTTGAAGCCGTACCTAGAGCACGGCCATTCCTGTTCATTGTAGATTCCATTCGAGTAGTGTTTCAAGAAGAGCTCACATATACAGATGGATCACATACTTGAGCTAAAAATATCATAAAAACTATTTTATTCTTTTCTTCTTTTCCTTTTCTCATTTCTAATTCTTCCGGAAGGTACTCATTCCTTTCATCACTACTATATTTAGAATGTACTCTATCCTAAGTATAGGGAGATGAGAATCCATAGTTATTCATTCTTTAATCCCTCAAATGTCTCCTCAACACTTGATATTCTGTCTATACTTAGAAATGGTTTACCATGAGTATATGGAGAGACAGTTTGAGCCGGTGATTTCGTACATTCGCACCCTTGACCCTCCCTACCTTGTGTATAGTCTGCTATACTTAGGATTCTATGATCCGAAGTATAGGGGGTACGACCGACTTCTCATTCTTGATCATTTAGTCGTTGTAGTACATGCTTTTCTATACTTAGTACGAGTTATGGCTTCCTTTTTCTCTCTGATTTATGAGGAAAAAGCTCAAGCTAACTATATATTGGGGTCATAGATACAATGTATATACTTTAGCCATAACTCATACTTGTGTATTTTAAATAATGTGACCAGTCAATAAAATATAAAATAGTCTTTGTAAATACAGGTAATAAACATGATAAAATGCTTTGCAAAATGATTCGAAAAATGATTAAAAAATAACTTGAAAATCTTTTAAAAACTGTTGGGAAACTTTTGCAAAATGTTTTCGAACATTTGCAAAATATTTTTTGTCAAGTTTACTTTTATTTTCGTAAATAAATTTTTTAAAAATCTACATGCAAATGACTTGAAAAATGATTGTAAAAATATTTTGAAAAATCTATACATACTTGATGAATATACGATTCTCATTCTTTATTCTTTTATTTTAGCCTTTTCTTTTAGCAAAACCATCTATAAATAGTTGTAAATATAATAACTTAACATTGTACATGTCTTTGTTAATAGTGCACAATTAATACCAATTTCTCAAAAATAAAAGAATAGATAGAAAATAAAAAGAAGGATGTATTTAGAATAAATATAGAGTGATCCAAACCCCAACAGAAGGTCAAGTCTTGACCTGATCGCAAAAGAATAAGTAGAGAGAGATAAGGGTACACTATGTATTATACGTACCACCTATACTTTTTCAAGTAATTGTTTATATTTACATTGACAATTATAAATATCTTATTATTTTTGAACACTGGTATAAAGCACTACTAATGACATAAACAAATCCGACAATTCATTGTACAAAAAACGCTTATATATACGATACCTATTTAATACCATTATGTAAATTATAAAATTCATATAAAAATCATTTTATACTCCTTACATTATTTCATAAATAAATAAATATAAAATAAAGCTATTTTTTGTAAAAAATAAATAAAAATACTTGTACATAAGACATAGGTATAATATACCTATATATAACACAATATATTGTATATACCCTATTTCATTTTTCATAAAATAATTAAAAATCACAGAAAAAAGTTCATAAAATAATAAACATTTTTATTTTATTCACTTTTTTATTTTAAATCATTTACTATTTTATATTAATATTCTTTTATTTAATAAAATGGAATTTCCTGATTGGTCGACCCGAGTCTGTTGACCTTGGTCAACCTTCTCCCCAAGTCGGGCCAGACCCGACTTTGTTCGTCGGAGTCCATTTCTACCTATTTTTCAGAATGGGTCCGACATCCATTTACCTCGATTCCACTGCCCGGCTGCTCTCCTAGGATCCATGATCCTCGCAGATCCCTAGGTGCAATCGGATTTGTACATCTCTTATCAATCCTTCTGAACCCTTGAGCGTGCCTATAGAAACTCTCCTTCGCCTCCACCACACAAGAGCTTGTTCCTCGTCACCCTTTCCCCCTATCTACCTCCAGCTGAGTGACAGCTGCTTGGAGCAATCTTCGGAGCTCGAATTGGTGCTGAATCAACGACGCTCAAGCTACGTGGTCGGACCTCCGCCACATTTAGCCTCCCTGGTCCGTCGCAGCCCGGTTGAGGCCATTACCTATCCAACCACTTTGCCTGGAGCTCTTGATCTCATCAGTATCTTCAGGTATCCATCATATCACTCCTACTTCCATTCCACTTCGATTTCATCTTCCATCGTCGCCGCAATTCCTCAGCTCCGACTAGCCGGTCAGAGCACCGTATCAACCATCTACCTGTACGGATCGCTCCTCCTATTCTTCCTGCATCTTCCAGCGTAATCTACCCCCCTCCCCCGAATCCTTCTCATCAGAGCATGATTAGGCCAGGTTTCCATCCCCCACCTTCATCGGACAACCCCGTTTCATTCCGTTGTTGCTTCTCTTTGCTTCACTATGCATTAACATGACCGGAGCGACCCCTTAAAGTCCTGCTATCCTTTGTAGGTATTGTTTGTGCGAGGAGATCCATTTGGACCCCAACTGCTCAGACGGAAACCATCCAGTCGTCAACTCCTCCATACAAGCTTCCTGGTCGATGCAGAGGGGCGCCACGACAGTTCCGGACCTTCTAGAGACCTCATCAGGCCTATGAATCTCTTTCCAAAGCCAATTGAAAGTTGCCCGAACTGAGTTCTTCCAACACCTCTAGTCGTTGTCTGATCGAAACGCCTTCTGCCAGATTCCATCTCAGCCACTCATCTAGCCCCTTTTCAGAGACGTTAGATCGGCTTTGCAGGTGAATCTCACACGCATGCTCACCTACGATCAGAGCCGTCAGATCCACCTCCAATAACCTTCAGGGTCGTATGTCAGTGATCCCCCGCTCGCATGCCACATCTCCCACTGGGTATATTCTTCTTTTTTTCCCTTCATGTTGTCTTATTTATATTTAGTCCAATAAATACATGTTTAGTTAAAAATATTTATATTTTGGACCCTCTAGTTTTTATATTTGCATTTTAGTCCAGCCGAGTCTATGTCGCTTGTGTCCCCACGTGCTATTTGGGTTATTTGCAATATTCATCTTGAACTCTTTATCTGTTGTGGAATGAAATATATGTTTTGATTTTTGCACATACACCCCTATGTTCCTCGATTACATGTTGCACACGCTTTGGCTAGAAAAATTACATGTTTGGTCCCAGGGATTTTACCACGTGTTATACTTTGACCCTAGAACTAAAAATATTTGCTAGTAGGTCCTCGTAAATTGTCTTTAACTCCTTATCTTTTATTGTATGAAATAAATATCAATTTGGTCCTAAACATTATACAAAAGTACCTGTTAGCTCATGCTTGCTTATTATTTACGTGATAATTTTGGTTTGCCAAATTGGTCTGATTTTGTATTATTAAAAGATCAAAAACCCCTAAAAGGTGTCATGTTTGCCTTTGAAAAATCACAAAAATTCGAAAAATCATTTAAAAATTCCACAAAAATTTCTGTAGTTGTATTTGTTGTGTTTGGTCTCAAGTACCATGTTTGTTACAACATACCTCATAACAACCCTAAAAATTACAAAACACTAAAAAACTCTTAAAATTGTATAAAATAATAGAAAAAATAAAAAAAATAGCGTTTTCAGTCTATGTTTGTAGATTTTTACTTATATTTTATCATAAAATTATCATCCAAGAATTTTAGGATTTTAAGTAATATTTAATTTGCAAGTTGTTCTTGGCTATGCACTATTCAAACACTTTTATCACTATTTGATTTTAAAAAAATAAAAAAATATTTAAAAATCCCAAAAAATTATCAAAAACATCTTAAAACAAATAAAACACAAAAATATTTTACTACAATTTTCTGAGCATTTTTTATACTTTTGAAAAATATAAAAAGAGTGTTGTGTGTGTCTTTTGCACTTGTGTATATTTTATTAAAAAATTGAAAAAGTAAAAACCACCAAAAATACTTTGTTTTCAGAAATCCGACTACTTAGTTTTTTATTCGTCTCCTTGTATTTGACCCTGGTCACTATACCAAGTAAATAAAATAGCAAAGCTGCTTACACTGATTGATTAATTTTATGAGAGGTTGATTTTTCTCGTTCATTACGCTGATTGATTTGGGTCACAACAACATTAGATTAATTTCATACATAACCCGAGTCGATTGTTGTGCCATCAATACTGTTTGAAAAATGTTTACAGATTTATTTTCAAATGTTGTAGATGTCTGTAAAAATGTTTGCTAAATTATTTTCAAAAATGAGTTTTCAAAATGTTTGTGAAAATGATTTCAAATGTTTTGAGTACTTTGTGTAAATAATAGCTCAAATAAAAAAATTATAAAAATGTACAATTCCTATGTATAAAATTTGTAAATAATCAACAACATTCAACTTGTAAATTCCCAGTGTAAAGTACACCCTCATTCTTTTAAATTCAGAAGCACTCCCGTGCAAATATCTACATACAATTCTTTCACTAACCTTTATTTATAAAATCCCTGAAATTTGTAAAAATTAAAACCCATAATTTGCAAAATCTTTTCAAAAACTTACTTAAAAAATTTGCAAAACCTTGTCAAAAATTATATAAAAAATTCAAAAATAAAAAATTGGATTAAAAAATTATTTTCTTACATTGTACATAGCATTTGTATTTTTTGAAATGATTAAGACAATTAAACAAGTCTAAGTAAAGTACGAAGATTGGTGCTTGGCCTAGACCCTAATACACTTTTTCAGAGGAAGCCATTGAGGATTGGAATTAAGGATACTTCATCTCACCTTGACTTAATTCTTTAGATTCCATGAGACTATGTTCATGACTCGACTCTATATGTCTAACTACAACCCTTCAAATCATCCACAAGATTATTGAGATAGTGTCTTGATTAGAAATCTCGTACTTAACACTAGGGATGAGCATCGGTCCAGGCCGGTCCGAAGCCCAGCCCATATAGCCCGGTCCAGCCCAAGCCCGAATTATTTATGGGTCGGGCTTGGTCCAAAGATGTAGACCCATTTAATAATTGGACCGGGCTCGGGCTTAGCCCGGCCCAGCCCATTAGGCCCGATAGCCCGACCCACATAAAAGTCCAAAATTAGGCCCTTTAGGCCCGATAGCCTGGCCCGCATAGAGCCCATATGTGTCTAGACTTTGATATCTCACTTTGATATACTTATCTGGATTTAACGAGGGAGTTTACGGCATCGACAGATTAATCCACTTGAGGTACATTTTCAATCTATTTGTTTATTATTATTTGCTCATGTTTCTATAATATCTCTATAAAACTCTTTCCATTAGATGTTGTAGAATCATATATATGACCAAATCCATGCAAAATAGTAGGATAACTAAATAATAAAGACCTAAATAACTAATAAATACTTCATAACGAAGATTACAATCAAAATAACCAAATGAGGGTACGCCAAGTTTATGGGCCTACCAAGTCTAGACTCATAGGTTTTGGGCCGGTCCAAGCCCAATTGATTTTTAAGACATTATGGGACGGCCCGGCCCAGGCCCGACCCATAATAATTGGGCTGGGCTTGGGCCTCGACCTTCAAAAAAATTTTAGTGGGCCTAGGCCCGGTCAAAAGCCCACAAACATAAATGGGCGTGGGCCTGGGCCCTGTAGGGCCCGTCCCAGGCCTGGCCCATGCTCATCCCTACATAACACTTATCTTAACACAAATAGATTGTTGAAAGATCTTGGAGTCTAAGTCGGGACAATGCTATGCTACTTCGTCAAGGGTGGCTTAGGAACCATTCTTTAGGATTGTAGAAACCGGTACTCTAACCTACTTTTTCTAATAACGATGATATCCAAAGACTGAAGACTGGATTGATACAATGCTTCGGATGAGGAATGGTATGCTGACGCAGCTTTTTCCAAGCCCCTAAAACATGGGCAGACCAACAGAATTGATATCTGTCGAGGCACAAACAAGAATGCAAAAAACCACAAATTCAAAAGAACAATGCAAAGAAGAAGCATGTACAAAAAATCCACAAAAATATTGAGCTTCCATAAAAAGCATGTTTCTTTGTGAAGACTCGGTTACACTGATTGAGCTTGACAAGGGAATGAAGACTACACTAGTCCATTCCCATGTCTTTTCCATTCTTGTAGCTTCTCCCCATTTCAATTGTAAAACATCACCTGACCTTAGAAGGAAATATATATCTCCATGAGGATGAGCTACCATGAGAACAAACTCTTTTATAGTTCATCAGTTGTCTGGGAAGAGCTGAAAAATTTATACACACGATAATATTATTTCAAGGTAGCAAGAGTATATGACCGAAAGGATGGTTCTGACCAGATTATGAAGAGAACTGAATATTAGGATTATGGAAGCTAAGGGTTGTTGTGTCACACTTCCTAACCTTGAGGCAGTTCCGAACAAACCAAGAATCCAAATATCTTAACTGAGCTCCAAACTTAGATTTTAATAAGACAGGTTTAAGAGTAAAAAAATGTTCCAAGTTCTTTCTTTTTCTTTTCTTTATTTCTTTTTTCTGCACTTATAAGAAAAAATGTTTGCTAGAGACTAGCAAATGAAAGTATAGGGAGTGATGAATCTCCTTTTCATCACCTTTATTCTTTTATTTTAGCCTTAAATCCTTAATTAAATGCATAAAAATAGAATTAAATTACATAAATACTACTCATTATTGTACTATAAATATTGTATAACATACTATACTTAATGTTAAAATTAAATAATAAATAAAAAAGAAAAAGAAATTAAATACCAAAGGTATTGAATGATCTATATCCCACAACCCAATCATCATAATGACTTGGTCGACAAGGAATAAATTAGGAGGAGGTAATGGCCAAAAATCACAAACAAATCCTAATTTTAATTCTTCAATAAATAGGTTTTGGGATCTATTTTATTCTTTAATATTCACACCTTAAATCAATAAACTCTAAATGTGAAACTTGTACATAAAAATACAGGAAAAATACATTCATTTCACTAAAAATAATGCAGATTGTGCCCTACACACAGAATAAAAGGCTACAAAGAAAACTTCCCAAACATGTATCTTCTCCATACAAGATCAAAATTCATCAACTCACCTTTACTGTTCATAAAATTAAATTATCTATCTAGTAAAGGCAGTTTCATTTAATTTGGAGTTAAGATGAAAAAGTTGATATTTGGGCCCTCAATGTGCAAGATACTTGTATAAAACAATCAATATATTTATTTCATATATTTTTCAATTTCGTTTATTTTTATAAATTTGAACCATTAAAACTATAGCAAAATAAATAAAGCTACTTAATATATAGATAAAATATACTTGTACATACTTACATAATAAATGTGCATAATTATTTATGAATATAATTGAATCTAGAAATGAGGAGGCTTGCGTTAGGTAGCCGACAACCAGCGTAAAACATTCAGAGACAATTTCCTAAATAGTACTTTTTTCTAAAAAAATACTATTTAAGAAGTTACCTCATTACAGTCGGATCTTTTCATCATATATTTAAGCAAACATACAGATTTCATTGGGGCGTTCCCTACTTGCGACGCGTTGCATCGCCCGAATGCAATGAAAAAATGGCAAGGGCCGCTACATCGCAGCCTGGATGTAGTTCAAGATTTGCAAGAGTTCTCGCATGAGGAACACATGCGAGTAATTAAGCTAGTTCCGCTGCATCACCACCCGGATGCAGTCCAAAATTTACATGGGTTCTCGCCTAATGGAGGCATGCGAGTAAAGAAGTTAGTCCAAAAGAGATTACAACAAAAGTTGAGGATTGGTAGTTGGAATATTGGCACTTTAACTGGAAAGTTGATGGAGATAGTGGATACGATGGAAAGAAGGAAGATTCATATACTATGCCTTCAAGAGACTAAATGGGTTGGAGAGAAAGCAAGGGGGATTGAGAAGACATGATTTAAACTTTGGTATTCAGGTAAAGATAAGGGTAGAAACGGTGTTGGAGTGGTTGCTCATAAGGATTTGAAGGATTGCGTGGTTGAAGTGAAAAGATTCGGGCATCGAATTATTTTGATAAAATTGGTGCTTGATGAAGAAATTCTAAATATCATCTCAGCTTATGCATCGTAAATTGGTTTAGATGAAAGGACTAAACAAGCTTTTTGGGAGGATTTGGATACAAATCTACAAGGAATCCCAGAAAGAGAGATGATTTGCATCGGTGGAGATCTTAATGGACATGTGGGAAAAGATGCTTTAGGGTATGCTAGTGTTCATGGAGGACATGGTTTTGGGGATAGAAATGAAGAGGGAAAAGCCATCCTGGATTTTGCAAGGGCATATGATCTATTCATAGCAAACACTCTCTTCAAGAAGAGGGAGGAACATTTAATTACTTATAAGAGTGGGCCAACTAGAACACAGATAGATTACTTTGTGTTGAGGAGAAGAGATAGGTTGTGTTGTAAAGACTGCAAAGTAATCCCAGGAGAGAGTTTGACAACTCAACATCGTTTGTTAGTCTTGGATGTACAAATGAAAGGGTTGGTAAAGAAAAGGAGGGTTTCTAAGATAACTAGAACTAGATGGTGGAATCTTCCACAGAAGCAAGCGATCTTCAGGGAGAAGGTTTTAGAAGACTTATCTTGGGATTGTAGCGGTAGTGCAAACGAGATGTGGGAGGCAGTAGCATCTTGTATCCAAAAGGTAGCTAAAGAGATGCTAGGCGAGAAAAAGGGAGGAGCTCCATGTCAAAAGGAGGCTTGGTGGTGGAGTGAAGGGGCAAGAGAAGCTAAAAATAAGAAGAGCTTGATTTAAAGCTATGTCTAAGGATAGAACAAATACAAACTACAAAATAGCGAAGAAGGAAGCAAAGAAGGCCGTAAGCGAAGCTAAGTCAAAAGCTTATGAAGTTTTGTATAAAAATCTCGACTCTAAGGAGGGACAAAAGGATATATTCAGTTTGGCCAAAGCAAGAGAAAGAAAAACCAAAGACCTTTCTCAAGTGAGATGCATTAAGGACGAGGAAGATCATGTGCTTGTTACTCAGAAGGATATAAAGACTAGATGGGAGCAGTACTTCCATAAACTTTTCATTGGAGAAGGAAATAGAGATATCACTTTGGGTGATCTAGCTTGTAGTGAAAGTTACTTGAATCGTGCATGCTATAGACGGATACAAAGAAAGGAAGTAGAGGAGGCTTTGAAGGTTATGAGACCTGGAAAAGGTGTAGGACCGGATGACATCCCTGTAGAAGTATGGAGAGTTTTAGGTGAGCGTGGTTTGACTTGGCTTACGAATCTATTCAATGTTATTTGGCGAAGCGAGAAAATGCCTGAAGATTGGATGAGGAGTATCGTGGTGCCTCTTTATAAGAATAAAGGAGACATTCAAAATTGTTCAAATTATAGAGGTATCAAGCTAATGTGTCACACTATGAAAATTTGGGAACGTGTGATCGAAAGAAGGTTGAGGCAAATTTCCAACGTAAAAGAAAACCAATTCGGATTCATGCCAGGTCGCTCAACTACTGAAGCCATCCATTTGCTGAGGAGAACAATGGAGATTTATAGAGCTAAAAGGAAGAACCTTCACATGATCTTTATTGATTTGGAGAAGGCTTATGATTTTGTCCCATGAGAGATATTGTGGAGAGTGTTGGAGAAGAGAAAAATACCTATCCTATACATTAACCTCATAAAGGACATGTATGATAGGGCTTTATCTTGTGTAAGGACCCCGTCTAGGAAGACTGGATATTTTGATATCAAAATTGGTTTACATCAAGGTTCTGCTTTGAGTCCATTTCTTTTTACTTTGGTTATAGACAAGTTGACCAGTCACATTCAGGATGAGTTACCTTGGTGTATGTTATTTGCTGATGATATTGTGTTAATTGACGAGACTAGAGACGGAGTAAATGAGAAGCTTGAGGTATGGAGACATGAGTTGGAGACTAAAGGATTTCGTATAAGTAGGGCTAAGACGGAATATATGGAGTGAACCTTTGATGGAAGCAATGGTGAAGGAATCGAGGTGAAGATCGGTGACGATAACATTCAGAAGAGAGATTCCTTTAGATATCTGGGATCTATTCTGCAACATGATGGGGAAATTGATGGAGATGTTACTAATAGAATAAATGTAGGCTGGCTAAAGTGGAGAGGAGCCTCTGTTGTTCTCTGTGATAAGAAAATTCCTTTAAAGATTAAAGGAAAGTTTTACAAAGCAACCGTGAGACCTGCTATGCTTTATGGATCTGAATGTTAGCCTGCGAACCATAGACATGTGCAGAGAATGAATGTAGCAGAAATGAAAATGCTAAGGTGGATGTGTGGACACACACGTAAAGATCGGATTCAGAATGATGAAATCAGAAAGAAAGTTGGTGTAGCTTCGATCGAGGATAAGATGCGAGAAAACCACTTAAGATGGTTTGGACATTTGCAAAGAAGATCAGGTGATGCACCAGTTAGGAGATGCGAGTGTTGGGATGTTGAGCCGGCTAAGAGAGGGCAAGGACGGCCCAAGAAGTGTTGGAAAGAGACCATACGAAGGGATCTTAGTTTTGTGGGTGTAAGCACGGGATTGTCCCAAGATAGATCTGAATGGAGGCGAAGAATCCATATAGCCGACCCTACTTAATTGTGGGAAAAGCTTTGTTGTTGTTGTTAGAAAAATAAAATAACTAATGAATTAAGTTATAAATATATATTATGTCTATAAAATAATAAAATATAAAATAAAATAACTAATGAATTAGTAAATATAGTAATATTTATACATGTAAAAATTAACACCTAATAAATTAACTCGTAAAAATAAATAAAAATCATAATAAAATACTACATGAAATAACAAACATTTTTTAGGTTTTTAGTTTTAATTAATCAATTAATTATTTTATTTCAAATTATATATCCTTTTTATTTCCCTTTTATCGCACGACGTCCCACGTGGACCAATGGGAGAGCAGTCCTAGTTGACCTCAGTCGACTCTCCAGACTCCCTAGTTCTACCCCTATTAAGCACTACGACCCCGTCTTCGCTGATTTTTCCCATCGAACCTTGTGTCCTTTTAGCTTGAGCCCTCCTTGATTTTTATTACTCAATCAAAGCTCTTTCATGCCATCATGCTTCCTCGATTCGTGCATCACTAAGTCAATCTACAGCCTTCGGTCAAGACCCCCTATACAAATAACCTCACCGGACATCCATTCAAACTTGATCCTCTTCAAACTCGAAATCCCCAAATTTCATAGTGCCCGAGCTTGTTGATAGCAACAACCTCGATGGGGTCTTTGGCGTGGAGGAAGAAAACCGGAGGCAACGATCCGAGCTCGCCGGAGACATTCAGGAGGAGATCCACCTCGGCTCCTTGTTCTGCAGGTTGAGCCGTATCTTTCTTGCTCGTTTCATTGCTAGAAGTAGCTATAACATAGTCTAGATTTTTATTTCATGCAATTTCTTTATCTATTTCATAAAAAACACAAACCATAGTTCGTCAGAGCTTGAGCTCTGGCCATTGTTTCACTATGATCAAATCGCCATCTTCCTTGCTTGACCACTCCATTTCCTTCCCCATCACATTCCCTACATGATCCTGTGCACCTGCATCCACCTCGATCTCCTCTAGATCGAGCGATCAGGTCTCCCCCTTCCGCCGTTCACTGGTACCTTTGTCGCGTACCTTCTTCACTTATTTCTGCACCAAACCCAGCCCAAAACCCCATGTTTTCTTGTGTTAGCCTTATTATGCAGGTCCTGGTGCTAGACGATCATCCTAGGGTCAATTTTTGCTGAGACAAAAGTACTTCTGGAGATTTGACCTCTCAAGCTCTCCAGGACCCCATCGATGGGTCCTGGACTCTTCTCAGCACCCCATCTACTATGAATCATCTCCAGCCTTCTTTTGCACCATCTGAGATCCCCTCTGGTGGTGAGTCAACCAGGAGGCTAGATCAAAATTCACCCAGTTGGGTGTTCTTCCCCGTTCTTCATGGTGTGTCCCCAACAACCCAATCATGCTTCTGCTCCAAACACTATAGATGTCGTCGGATTATAGAGCCATCGACCTTCAGGTCTCCATTGGAGATCTAATCCATCCCATCCAAAGCGAAGTATCATCGTTCCTTTATGAGGCAACACGTGGCAAGTGAAGCACATACAACCGTCGATTAACACCTTAGGGGGATTTTGCATCCTCTACCCCCTTGTTTTTGTATTTTATTTTTAGTTTGTAAACTTTCAGTTGCAGTTCAAAATATTTTGTAATATTTGCAATCAAACCCTTGTATTTTGTTTATTTGCTTTTAGGTCCAGTCCACGTCACCTCACGTGCGCTTACCCGTGAGGGTACGTGACATTTTGTAGGGACCCACTCACAAGTTTGTGTTATTTATCTGTTCAGGAATTTTATATTCTAGTGTAATATTTTGTGGTTAATTTGCAAATAGTCCCTTTGACTTTTTTAATATTATAAGAATACCCCTACCAATATGTATTGAATTAAATATTCTGAGTTTTTTGCACAAAGGCCCTTGGGCTTTGAAATGTATTTTGGAATGCATTTAGTGTTTGCTCAAATTACATTTAGGTCCTGTTGAAATTCTTTTGGTGAGGGTCTAATGTGTCCTCACAAGGCTAGATTAATATCATTGTGGCAATCGCTCACGAAAGGCGAATCAAGTAATAATTAGCCCACAAAAAATAAAGCAATGTTTAGAAGAAATATGGGGTTAAAATTTATAGTAACTCTAAAAAATATGTGTATAGTATAAGTATGTAGAGTGTCGAACTCAAGGAGCAAGCAGAATAGACAAAAAATTGGCAAAAAGACAATGTTTGTTTTGGTGATCTTATGATTGTTTTTGAATTTTTAGGGGGTTTTTATTTGTATATTTTTTCCGAATTTTATTTATATATATTTTTATGTATTCTAATTTTAGAATTTTTATTTTATTTTTATATTTTTTGACTTTTAATTTTCTTTTTCTTTTTAATTATGGAATATAGAGAATATAGATAATAAATGTACAAAATAAAGACCAAATCAGGAAAATAGCTTAAGATACAATCCTTTTTATTTTTATGAGGTTTTGAAATATACTTTTGGTTTTTTAATAATAATAGTAGTAGCATTACAAATATAAGTAAATGTAGATATATAAATAGATATTGCCTTTTTCTATGTATAGATATATCTATAAGTACTAAAAAAGGAGAAAATAAAAATTTTATTTTTGTATATTTTTTATATTTTTGATATTTTTATCAAAATTTTGCTATTTTTTATTTTTAATTGAATAAAAATAAGAAAACAATCAACATCAATAAATAGTCGGATTGTTTTGGATTTCCAAATTTTGATAAATAGATCAAAAATTCCAAAACTAATTTAAATATATAAGAAATATAATAAATAAAATATGAAAATAAATGTAATTTTGGATTTTAATGATTTTTTATAATTTTTTTGGGTTAGAGAGGGTTAGCATATTTTATGTTTTTCTTGAATTTTTTAGTGATTTTTGGTGTATAGATACACAATACCATAAACACTATCTAATTTTTGGGGGAATTTTTAAAGATATTTTTTTGTACTTTTAAATCAAATAGGAAGAAAAAACAATGTTCTTGAATTTGCAAAAATAGGAAAATAATTTTAAATGTATGTGAAAAAATATATGTGATTTATAACATGCCTAGGCACTTAAGATATTTTTCCTAGAATATTTGGATTCCAAATGGTATTTTTAATAAACAAAATAAAATATATAAAAATATCTTTATTGGGCATAGACCTAAATGCATATAAAATTGATTAAAAATGCAATCCAAAACACAATTTCAAAGTCTAGGGGCCTTTGCATAATTTTCCCATGATTATTTAAATAATGCAATGCTAGTAAGGGTAGAAGTGAAAATTATAGAACACATCTTGGCATATTTGCAGTTATCCCAAAAAGTTTTGAACTGCGTAACACAGGAATAAACAATAACACACAAGCATTTGGGGGTCGCTACAAAATCCCACCACCTCACGTGTAGGCACGTGAGGTGATGTGGTAAGGGACCAAAGTAAAAATAAAAGGATTACATGGGTCTAGTTGTGAAATAACCAAAAGTTTTTACACTATAGATAATAATTTATGGATTAAAACTAAAGTAAAAATAGAGGGGTATATGGCAAAATTACCCCCTAAAGCGTTGGCTGATGGTCTGGATTTCTTTACCTAACATGTGTCTGCTTGTGGATGGTGGATGATGCTTCGCCTTTTGATTGTCGAGATTAGATCTCAGCTGATGAACATGCGGTTGCGAGACGAACCATCCTACAATGGATGGATGATCTGGAACTTCTTCTAGATAGGACGGTCGTGGACTCCCCTAGAAGAAAATGGAATAACACGACGACGCCTGATTTTTTCTCATGATTAGGTCCCTCCTCCTGCAGTCTTAGGTGCTTCTCCAAGGTGCAAAAACATCCTGGGAGCCTTGCGCCTCAGTTGGTGAGCTCAAGCGAGGATAGGAAGGCCTCCGATGAACTCCCGAGGTTGAAGAATTGGTGGTGCTCCAGAAACCTACGGCTCTTTGACTTCCTAGAGCTGAAGAGTTAGCCAACACACAGAAAATACAAGGTCCAAGGGTCCTTCTTGGTGGAGATGAACAAGAAATGAGTCAGGTGGAGAGCCTCCAGAGGGCGACGGATGTGGAGGCTCAGATCTCCTGATCTAGAGAGAATCAGAAGGAAAGAGGATGCATGGGGTGTAGTTGAGGCATGAGGTAAGGAAATAAGGCAGTCTGATGGGCGAAGGACAATCGGATTACGGTGAGCAAGATCGCCGGAGCTCAACTCCGATGAACTTCAAATTTTGTTTTTTATGAAATAAATTTTAAGTTCAAATGGAAATTAAATCTACCCTACTCTAATCCTAATCTAGGAATCAAAAAAATGCAAAAGAAAGAAAACCACCTAACTTGGCATGGCTGGGAGCAGAAGCTCGCTATGGAGGTGGCTGGCAGAGCTAAATCTACTCAATCCACACCTCTCCTTCTCGTTGAACCCTTGGCGAATCTCTTGCTATCACCAAGATGCTCGAGTACTTGTTGGATTAAGGGTTTGAGTGGTGAAGATGGATCAAAATTCAAATGGGGGTCGGAGCTAAGTATATGTACGGGGCGATCTTTGATCGAGGTTTCGTGTTGGCATCGTGTTACATCGATCAAAGCAAGTTGCAATAGTGAACGCCCTATGATCAAGGAGAAAAAGTCAAAGAGGGATCAAGATGAAATGATGCATTGATTGCTTGTGAAATTTTGAGGAAAATGGGTGATCGACGAGGCTAGAAGACCTAGGGTTCCATAGGCCCAGTTGATCGACGGGTCAACCGAGGCTAAGCGCCCATTGGGCCACGTTATCCCATAAAGGATAACCTGAAACGAAATACAATAGTAAATCAAAATAAATAAATAAATGATTTATTTGATTTCTTTGTTAAAACATGAAAAATATTTACTATTTTATGTAGTATTTAAATATGATTTTTTTATTTTTTGAGTTTATTTGTTTTGTGTTACTTTTTAAGATACAAATATAGGTTCATTTACCTATATAGGGTGTATTTAATTTTTATTTTATATTTTAAATTTTATTACTATATACACACAATTTATATATTTATAACTTATTTGGATACATATAAATATATTTTAATTATATTTTTTTGAGGTGGTTTGCACACTTAAATAAATATATGTATTTATTATATAGGTATATATATGTGCATTTAATCCATGTATTTTTGTATGCTATTTTATTTAATTGTAGTTTTTAATGATTTCCTTTTAATTTTAATAATATTTACAAAATTATAAAAATATAAGACTATAAAAAATACAAATAATAAATAAAATAATTATTTTATTCAGGTATAATGTACGACAGAGGTCCAAAACCTAATTTTTACATCTTAACTTCAAATTAAATGAAATCACCTTCATTAAATAGATAGTTAAAAGTTATATACAATTAAAGGTGATTTTGATGAGTTTTGATTCATATAGAAAAGATATAGGTCTGTGAAGTTTAGATTTTTAGATTTTTATTCTGAATACAGATGGCACATTGAAATAAAATTTGTAATTTTTTATGTATTTTATCTACAAAATTCATGTAAAATATGTGTTTATTTGATGTTTAAATAATAAAGAATAGAATATGTCCCAAAATGGACTTATTGGGGAATTAAAAATTAAGTTTTTTAAGTTATTTTTGGCCCTTATCCCCCTATTATTTCTTCTCGACCCAATCATCATGATGTCTAGATCTCAGGGTTTGGGGTCATTCAATACCTATGGTATTTTATTTTTTTCTTTTCTTTATTCTTATATTTTGACCTTAAATAAAATTTTTATATTTAAAGAGTAAATAATAGATGTTATTTTATGCAAAGTAATGATATTCACATGCATTTAGTTAGGGTTTAAAGGCCAAAATGAAAGAATAAATGTGATAAAATGGAAATTCATCAAGTCCCTACAGGAACAGTTAATTTTATTTCTTATATTTTGATTCTAAAATATAGCATTTTGCATCCAAAAATTGTAGGAAATTTATTTTAAGTGCATGGGAATACATTAAATCACATATATTCTCATAAAGCAATTAAAAATGTTTTCTTATTTTTAAAATACAATAAATAGTGCATATTTCTCATGTTAGCATTTAAAAAACATAAAAATGTTTTGAAAAATTCTAAACAAATTATAGTATCATTATTATTGTATTTTTCATCTCCATACTAAAAATCACTAAAAATAAAAAGAAAAATAGTAAAAATTGAAAACTCCAAAACTTTATAAAAATTATTAAAAATTATTTAAAAATCCAAAAATATTAATTTCTATTTTTGAATTTTTCTTATGTTATATATTATATATTAAAAATAGTTTTGGAAGTTTTTGACGTATTTATTTATTTTTGAATTCCAAATATCTGGTATAATATTATTAGTCACTGTTTAATATTATAGTCACTGTTTTGATATTTTTAATCAATTAAAAATACAAAATAGCAAAATTATAAGAAAAATTCCAAAAATAGAGAAAACGACTAAAAAGACAATAACCTTTTAGTTTGCAATTATTGATTTTAGTTTTATTTATTAGTAGAAAATTATCTATATAGTTTACATATATTATTACTATATATTACTTATATTTATTATTAATATCTATAAATACTTTAAAATATTTAAAAATATGACAAAAATGACTGCATTTTAGGTTATTTTTAAGATTATATCTCTATATTATACATTTATATCTTATCTGGGCATTATACTATATATATTATCTATATATACATATATATATATATAGGGTAAAATGGGGCTACCCCTTAGGTGTAGCCAACTTGGCTACTCCCACCCCTATTTTTCCTCCATTTTTTATTTCTTTGGAAAATAAAAATTTGTATATTCATCACTATAGCCCTCTAACATTCTATAAAAATTTCGTCAGAAACAGAGACTTCTAGGCCCTCCATCCAGACATCGTTTTTTTAACGATTGCAGGATTTTTTAAATCAACCCTGTTTGGATGGAGGTCGTAGGAGTCTCTGTTTCTAACGAAATTTTAATAAAATGTTAGAGGGATATAGTGATGAATTTACAAATTTTTATTTTCCAAAGAAATAAAAAAATGAGGGAAAAACAGGGGTGGGAGTAGCCAAGTTGGCTACTCCCAGGGGGCAGCCCCATTTAACCCATATATATATATATATACTTATTACATATTAAAAAACTAGAAATTATTATATGATATAATTAAAAGAAAAATATGAATTAAAAATGCATAAAAATGTAAAATATTCAAAACCTAGAAATAAATAAAAATCCCTATGAACCACACAAAAATATTTTTTATTTTCTTGTGATTGCCAATTTTTGTGGCTATTCTCATTGCTCCTTTGTGGTTCGATCCCTATACTTGGGTAGTATATATACTATTTTGTAGAATATAATAAAATTTAGCTCACAATACTTATTCCTTGAGCATTATTGTGGGTCAATTATTGATGCTCTAGATTGTATATATCTGAGAGCTGAGAGAGCGGTCGACACAATGATTGTCGCACCTGACTTGTCGAGCACACAGACCCTCCAAGACCGAACGTTAGGTTCTCTCCTCGATCTTTGTGTCCATTAGTAAGACAGATGGATTTTTATGGAGGATCATGTTTCTTGGTACCAAATAGCACGAGATTCAAGGTTAAGACCCTTGTGTCTAAGCACATCTGAACATCCAATAATACAACATCCAATAATACGGAGGGAAACACCATGGCATCACAAGAATGGGTATCACAATAAATAAATATTTGGGTAAAGAAGAACCCTGCAATCACTGTGAAGTAGTTATTGGATATTGTTATAAAATAACATTGCGGAAGCTAAATGATAAACAGAGCATAGAAATAAAGATAAACATGAAGAACACAAAAGATTTTACGTGGAACCCTACTCCGTGAGGAGCGGGATGAAACCACGGGAGAAGCCCTCAAAGGGGCGTGTTTTGCATTGCACTTTCTCAATGAGTACAGGAGGTGTGGGGCTCCTTATATAGCCCCACGGACAGACCTAATAGTGACCGCTCCCCTATGTGGTACTAAACACATGGGTGGGCTCTTTTCTTTTCCAACACTCCCCCTCAAGTTGGTAGCTGGGACAGCTGAAACTTGCAACAATAAAGAAAAATATACACCATTTCATCTTCACTTGAAATCACCAGAATAAACGTATGTATCCGCAACTGGTAGACAAACCCGCTTGCTGACGGGTATATCAGGTCACCGGAACGTATCTCTGTCGTGCCTGGAAGGTTACCGGACTGTCTCTGTCGTGCCTGCATGGTCACCGGATCTCTGTCTCAGTCGTGCATGCGGGTCACCGGACTTTGTCTCCGTCGTACCTTGAAGAAAACAAATCCAGTACGGAGTCGATGTCGAGGATAGAGACACCACGACGAAGATCGATGCACAGTGAAGATCGATGCACAGTGAAGATGCTTGATAATAATCGAACCTGCTCTGATACCATGTTAAAAAATAACATTGCGGAAGCTAAATGATAAACAGAGCATAGAAATAAAGATAAACATGAAGAACACAAAAGATTTTACGTGGAACCCTACTCCGTGAGGAGCGGGATGAAACCACGGGAGAAGCCCTCAAAGGGGCGTGTTTTGCATTGCACTTTCTCAATGAGTACAGGGGGTGTGTGGCTCCTTATATAGCCCCACGGACAGACCTAATAGTGACCGCTCCCCCATGTGGTACTAAACACATGGGTGGGATCTTTTCTTTTCCAACAGATATGATCAACGAAGAATTCAATCTTCGTTTGCCAGACATGAGAGTTTACAGAGGAAAGAGGATGGCTTCAGACACCATCTTTGAAAGTGTTGAGGAGTCTTATGCGATGCTTCCTTCATTGGTTTGCAAATTCTAGTGGAGGAATCCAGAAAGTATAATTTACTACATTCTTGAAAAGGATGATTCGTTCCTCATATGTTTCATTTCATTTAAAGCAAACAGATGGTTTCATGAGAGGCTGTAGACCTTATTAGGGTTGTATGACTGTCATTTAAAGGGAAAATACCTCAGTACATTTCTTACATCCATTGCATTGGACACTTCAAGTGGGTTGTTCCCAGTTGCTTTGACGGTCGTGGATTCAACAGAGTAGACAATTTTTTTGAATCTAGACTTTTGCATGTTAATAATAGTAATCTTATTAGCTATATACAAATTTTTTTGCCTCGGCAGATTTTTTGAGAATATGCATCTATACTTTGAGTTGATGATGCACTTTCAAGTGTTGTCGGTTAAAGGCTTCTCTGAAACTAAATGGGTTCTCAGTGGGTTTCTATCGATGCTCTATATACCTCAGCACTTTCAGTTGACGATGCAACTGAATCCTCTTTTGCTGTGATATTATGTCAGTGATGGTTTTTTTTTATAATGTGAAGTCTGAACATTAACATGATGCCTTTCCAATGATGTAAAGTGAAAGACTTTCGATGCTTCCTGGATTGTGGAGCTCTTTGTGCAAATGTGTTCTGAACATTTGCCCGATGCTTGCTGCATTATGTTCAATATAAAACTGTTGGGATATGTGAATGGAAATTGCTTGGGTTATTGTGTAAGGTTATGTGTAAAATTTCCCTTCTTTTTGGTAGCAACCTTATGTTGGGAAATCGAGGGGTTCTCTTAACCTATCTTGCAAAGGATGAATAGCAGCGGAACACTCCCCACACGAGAATCAAAAAAATAATCGTTGCACAATAATAAAGCAATCACAGAGAGACAAGAAATTTTACGTGGGAAAACCCTCCTCGATGTGAGGGAGAGAAAAAATCCACGGGACACGACTACCCGCAACACAATCCACTAGGCCAGAAAAATGAGAGGGTACATTGTCTTCTCATTTTTGTTGCCAAACAAAACTGAGACTCAATTACATGAATAAATAGATAACTGTCACCTTATATTTGGAGAACACGATATAGTTGCTTCTCCTCGTCACGTGATGCCCCTCCTCAAGAACGAACCTCCCTGACGGCTGCTCCTCACGCCTCCAGCGCAGACGCTTCTCGAGGATGCGACTCCTCTTCGCGAGCCTACGGGATAACTCTTCACGCCTTGTGTGAACTTGCTCCTCAAGCCTTACGTGGGCTACTTCTCTCCTTTCTTGTGGAGAGAGAACTAAGAGAGAGTAGAGGGAGAGATGCTTGAGTTGGGATGATCCTCAATTCCATGCATGGGATTTTATTGATACTACTCTTGCCTCCTCTCTCCAATCCTACTTCTACATGAAGTAGGAGTCCCGAAAGAGATAATCGACCTTTTTCTTTTTAATTATTGGGAACGGATAATGTTCCCAACAACCTCCCCCTTCATTCTTAATGGGGAGGTGTCTTCAAGAAGAAGATCACAGATAGGTGACAATGCTCAGCTCTCTACAGATTTGCAGTTTGTCACGAGTCACGACTTTCGTCACCATGTCTGATAGATTTCATCTTTGTGGACATTCTTCAAAATGAGATGCTTTTTGTCAATAGTATCTCTAAGTCAATGATATCACGCGCCTATATGCTTTTTGCAAGCATGGTGCATCATTCTCTTTCTCAGATCAATGGCGCTCGGACTATCGTAGAAGACAATCGACTCACTGTCTTTACATCCAAGTTCACCAAGGAATCCTTGTAACTACAACACTTCTTTTCCTACTTCTATTGCTGCAAATGTACTCAGCTTCAGTAATTGAGAGTGCAATGCATTTCTGCAACTTCTACTGCCATGAAATCGATCCCCATTGTGAAGATGAAAATTTACCTGGAAGTCGATTTCCTCTGATCCACATCTCCTGTCATGTCAGCATCTGTGTATCCACAGAGTTTGGGATCTGACCTCCCAAACATCAGACACATACTTGAGGTCCCTTTCAAGTATCTCATAATTTACTTCACAACTTCCCAATGATCCTTCCCTAGATTCGACATGAATATGTTCACTATGACCATGGCATGAGCAATGTCGGGTATGGTGCAAACCATGGCGTACATAAGGCTATCAACTGCAGACTTGTAAAGAATCTTGGTCATCTTAGTTTTCTCCTCAAAAGTAGATGGACATGTATCTTTCGTGAACGTGAAATGAATGGCAAAGACGTGCTGACATGCTTCACATTCTTCATGTCGAACTGCTCCATAATGCATTCAACATATTTCTCTTGTGACAACCACAACCTGCGTTTCTTCCTGTCGTTAGTGATTTGCATCCCAATC
This sequence comes from Ottelia alismoides, assembly GCA_037367405.1. NCBI lineage: Eukaryota > Viridiplantae > Streptophyta > Magnoliopsida > Alismatales > Hydrocharitaceae > Ottelia > Ottelia alismoides. Next base: position 375,561 of record JAZKJV010004441.1, on the reverse strand, counting down.
GTGTTGCTTGCCTTGCTCAAATCCTTCATATCAAATTCCCTAGAGAGTTTCCTTTTGAACTTTGCAATCAATACATGATCATGACCAACTATTAGCATGTAATCCACATAGATCAACAGGATAGAGAACCTTCCATCGGGAAGACGTCGAATATACACACACGAATCCACTATAGTCCTCTTGAAGTTCTGCTTCATCGTGAAGGCATCAAACTCAAGTACCACTGTCTATGGGCTTTCTTCAAGCCATAGAGACTCTTCCTCAGCTTGCAAACCATGTATGCTCTTTCCCCTTCTCCTGGTATCCTTGTGACTGCTCCATGTAGAATCTTTTCCTACAGGTCATCGCGAAGAAAAGCCATCTTCACGTCCATATGCTCTTGCTCAAGGTCCATGCTTGCAACAAGACTAGCATCACTTTCATAGTATTCATCTTCACAACTTTGTGAGAAGATCTCATCATTGTCCATGCCCTCTTTCTAGTTGAATCCTTTCACAACCAATCTGGCCTTGTACTTTAGTTGCTTGCCACCATCATCTGTCTTCAGCTTGTAGACCCATTTGTTCTTCAATGCTCTCTTACATGCAGGAAGCTCAACAATATCATTGGTATAATTTTTCTTCAGATACTGCATTTCTTTATTCATTGCAATATGCCAATGATCTCTCCCCTTATGCTCTTGTGACTCCTAAAAAGTGTATGGCTCCTCATGATCAGTCAGCATTAAAGACTGGGAAGTAGGATAGTGAGATGATGGCTGATGTGCTCTCCTAGATCTCCTGACTTGAGGCTCTGATGCATCTGCTTCTTGATGAGGTTGTTCCCCTTACCCAGCATCCCCTGGACCTACAACAGTGGGGTCTGCATCTGGCTCTTGTTGTTCTGGTTATGCATCTTATCCATCTGTACTTGGTATTGGAGAAGGATCTAAGTCCTCATCATTGTCATCATCCATAACAATCCCACTTGAGTTAACATCACCACTATCATCCTTAGTCAAAGTCTGGTTCTCATAGGAAATGACATTTCTATTCCTGATGATGGTCTTCTTCTTTGGATCCCAAAGTTGGTATCCGAACTCTTGATCTCCATAGACAATAAAAATGCAGGGCACTGCCATGTCATCAAGATTCTTCCTCTGTTCCTTTGGTATAAATGCATAAGCTTTGAATCCAAGTACCCTCATGTGAGCATATGAGGGATCTTTCCTAGACTAAATACGCTCAGGGACCTGAAAGTTCAAAGGAACAGATGGAGTTCGATTAATCAAGTAGTAGGCAGTCCGAACTGCCTCATCCCAAAAATGTCTTGGGCAGCTTTGTTGTCTTTATCATGTAGAGAACTCTCTCCACAATGGTCCTATTCAACCGTTCAGCAACACCAATGTATTGGGGTGTGTCGGTCTCTGTCCTTTCATGATTGATCCCATGCTCAGCACAATAGCTCTGGAAATCGTGAGAGGTGTACTCCCCTCCATTGTCCGTGCACAGACACTTCAATACTTTGCCTTTCTCGCACTCCACCATGGAATGAAATTTCTTGAAACAATCAAAGACTTGATCCTTATTCCTTAGTATATAAATATACACCCTCCTTGATGCATCATCAATGAAGGCCAGAAAATACTTGTTTCCTCTTAAAGACGTTGTGTCCATGGGACCACACACATCAGAGGGAATCGACTGCAGAAGGTATTCCTTCACCTTTGATCTGGTCTTGAAAGGTGCACTCTTGTTCTTTCCAATCTCATATGAATCACAATGTGACGGCGTTATGTCGATGTGACATGGTATCAACTCCTTCTTGCTTAAAAGTTGTAAACCCATTTGACTCATGTGTCCGAGCCGACGATGCTAGAGATCCAACATGTTAGCCTTACTAGCTTGTAGGATGCAATCCATGATATTCACCTTATTCTTGTAGAGCGTGCATCACAACCTACCTCTGGCCATGATAAGAGATCCCTTGCTGATCTTGCATTTGTTGTTGCCAAACTTCATATGGTCGCCCTCCCTATCTAGTTGAGAATCATACATGAGGTTAAGTCGCAGGTCAGGAACGTACCTAAGATCCTGTAGAGTTATTGCACATCCAATATCAGTCTGAACTGAGATAGTGCATGTGCCAATGATCTTCGAGTAACTGTTGTTACCCATCTTGACTCTCCCAAAATCTCCATCTGTATAGAAGTGAAGAACTCTTTGTACGGAGTCACATGGTAGGAGGCAATCATATCGAAGACCCACTCGAAGTCATACCCAACATGTAGATACTACTCCTGAATAGTGAGAACCAACTGATACTCATCGTCATCAACCACTGCTACAACAACATTCTCATCTCCATCTTTCTCCTGATTCTTTTTGGCTTCTGCTTGCACTCTTTTCCAGACTCTACAGTCTTTCTTCCAGTGACTAGACTTGTTGTAATGATGGAATTTTCCTCTGTCCTTGGACTTCTCCCTAGATTTCTATCTCTCTTGTGTTTTCCCATGTTGTTGGACCTGCCTCTTCTCTCAACCACATACACATGTGAAGAAGAGGACTCTCCGAATTATCATCGTCTGATTTCTTCATTCAGAAGACTGTTATTGACCATAGGTATGGTCAGCTTGTCATCCATAGTTAAGTTGCTCATGGTAATTACTAGAGTTTCTCAACTTTATGGTAGGGAACCCAGGAGAAGAAGCACATGCAATTCATCATGTAGCGCCAAATTCTTGGTACTTAGTTGAAAGATGGGACTTTGGAACTCATTCAAGTGCTCAATAACTTTTATCTCGTCCTTGTACTTTAGATTCACCAATTTCTGAATCAAGAACACCTTGTTGGTGGTCGTCTTCTGCTCACAAAGTTCTGTCAGTTTCTCCCACAGTTTCGTTGCATCTGTCTCTTCTGCAACATGGTGGAATACCGATAAGTACAGCCACTTCTGGACGGTACCGACTGCTTTCCAGCTCAGCTCCGTCCATTGACCTACGTAAATGCCCTCAGGCTTGTGACGAACTGCTGAGCACGTGGTTTAATTTGTGTTCTTTGTAATAGGGGTACTTAGCAAATCAGTCGGAACTGAGAGAAGATCTCCATGAAGAGTGTCTCGGCTTTAATTTATATCTCGGTCAAGTCCGAGGTCGAATACAGGGAAGCAAAGGAACAATGTCAGGTTAATTCAAAAACTTAGGTCTAGGTTTCCACGCAGATTTTTTTTGTATTTTTATACGAAAATAAATGCAAATGCAATATGCGGGAGAATCAGGCTACTAAGAAACCATACAACTTAGCTAAATTAAGTTTAATATGAGATTAGTCCAATTTAGCCAAACAATATTTTTCTTATAATCCTAATCAAGAGATGAATGCAAGACACTTTTTTGAAATTTTAGGGGTTAAAATGCAACAATAAAAATGCACACTTTTTATGGATTTTATCGTAATTTTTCACACAGATAGAAGTAAAAATCATGAAAAATTCACTGGAGATAAAACATGATGCAATGAGGCTATAATATTTTTTTGGAATTTTCTGACAAAATATAAATTTTTTATGGATTTTTTAATAAAAACAGAGTGACAATGAGTAATTAATTTCTAATAAATCCATATTATCAAATTATCTAGAGAGCGAATTATCTTATATAGGTACTTTTATGTGGAATCCAAGAGATTTAAAATTTCACAAAATAGATATGTGTAGATTTAACTAAAAATCATTTACTAAAATCACTATACAATTTATTTAAGGTACATGACAATTCCAGTTAAGATGAAATTTGGACTATAATCAAATCACATGCTTCAAGACATCATTTCTGATTTTAAGAATTTATGGAGCAATAGTGTGTGAGATATGAATTTAATACCTCATATTGGGTAAAATATGCAAAATTTCAATTGAACAATTTTAATTAATTCATCATAAATCATAAAAATACAAATAAATATACATATGGTAGGGAATTAGTTGCTCAACATAATGACATTTTTCGTTAAACAAAATGATGCAAAATGGATATCCAAATTACAAGCAAGCATAGGGGTATTTATGCGAAGCAGAAATTTAAAACATACAAATCAACCTATACACAGGGGCACTTTTGGAATAGCAGAATGTTTATGGGGAAAACATGCAATTGTTATAATAAAAATAATAAGAAAAAGAGATCTTTCTTCCTCAGGTAGGGCATGATGTTGATGTTGGGGGCGGAGGTGGCGGGCTCACTCGGGGAGGGGGGCACGGGCGGTGTCCGGTCGCTGGCGGAGGGTGACTGTGATGCACTGGGCGATGCTGAGCTACGGGTGGTGGTGGCCGGTCGGAGAGGCGCGCACGCGCAAGCGAGACCTGCGGGAAGGGGCTGCTACGGGCTCCATGGAGGGGAGAGTCACACCGATGGTGTGGCAGCTGCGCCTGAAGCTGCTCAAGGGGACGACTGCACGAGGAGGCATAACCCGTTGGCTGCAACGGTTGGGAGCGGGCTGCGGCAGGGCCGCATCGGTGGTGGGGAGGGCCGACCACTGCCTGCTGTAATTTCTTTTTTTATATTTTTTTGATTTAATTTTTATTGCTATGAATATTTTAAATTTTATTTTTTTGTCTTCTCAAACATAAAATGAACAAATGAAAATGAAAATATGAACAAATGCAAACATGATGGAGTGATGTGATCAATGTAAATATAAACAAATCAAGGTGACAAAGGGGTGACGATGTAAAGTGATAAACATGATATGATGAATATGATGAAGGTGTGGTAGACAAATGAAGATGTAAAGGTGGTGGCGTGATAATAAATTTTGCAAAAATTGCAACGATGACAAAATGAGAAGAAAAAATACCTACGATAGAAGTGGTCGCCTATGGTATGCTCACGAGAGGCACGATCTTCGCTCGAATCGTCGGTGAGCGATGAGCTCGAGCAGCGCGCCGAAGCGGCTACGATGTTGGCCAAGAAGCCAACAGATCTCACCGGAGAGAGGGTTGTCGTCGCTCGACCGCAGTTGTATTGCTGACACCGATTCAACTCTGGGAAGTAGGCTCTCCTCACATAAATATGGATCCAGTGCAAAATGAGGATGATGGGATGTATATAAAGAGAAAATTAGAAGTAATGAAAGTGGTGGAGGGGAGGTTAATAAAATGGTGGAGTTGAATTAGAAGTCAGAAGAAATGATGGAATAATGGAGTTGAATGGGTGGTTATTATAAAGAATGGAAATTAAATAAAAAATAAATAATAAGATAAAGTAGGATACTAAAATACAATAAAATATAAAGAAGAAAAAATAGTGGAGAATTTACAAAAGAACTTAAACAACATGTACATTTTTTTACTTTTCTAATTTTATTTTTTTATATTTTTAACAAGAGATATTTACAACAAAAAATATAATAGAATACTAAAAATAAAATACAACACAACAATAAATTTTTTAGATTTTTTGTAATAAAAAATAAAAAATAATGAAATAATGAATGTTTACATATATACAATGTACCTAGGTCCCAAAACCCATATTTTACAAACGAGCTCCGATTTTAGTGAAACTATTTCCGTTGGATAGATAATTTTCTAACTTAAATTTTAAAAGTGAGTTTGGTGAATTTGAAGTTCATATTGAGCGAAAATTTGGCTGGGAAATTAGACTTTACAACTTTTTGTCTTTAGGATCTAGGAACATTTATTTGAGGTAAAATTTATTTTATATTTTTGTACTTTTATATACATTTTTATGAACAAGTTAGAGAAATAATTATCCAAAAAGGAGTTGAAATAAAATTATTAAAAATTCATGAAGTTTTGGGCTATTTATAGGTGAAAAACTCCTTTATTTTATGGCTTTTTATTGTTAATTTATTTTGTACAATATAATATATAATAATTATTGTATTTTATTCACAAGAATCATTTTGTTAATTTATTCATTATATATATATTTGAGATTTTACTTGGAGATTTTGCTAAGATCAAAATATTGAGATGATGAATCGTGGACTCATCAGCTTGGCTATTCTCCTTCCACCGGATCATGGAGGTCCTTATAATACAAGATGTCCTCCATCTTGATCTTCCATATTTGCCTATTCATGCTCGTCATCTTGATCATTGTACCTTCGTCATCCTTCCCTATCTCAAGAATGTGTGCTCTGATAACACTTGTTAAGAAATCGAGGGGTTCCCTTAACCTGTCCTGCAAAGGGTGACTAGCAAGGGAACGTTCCCCACACAAGAATCAAGAAAATAATTGTAGCACAATAATCAAGAAATCACAGAGAGACGATAAATTTTACATGAGAAATTCCTCCTCGATGTGGGGAAAGGGAAAAACCCACAGGGCACGACGACCCGCAACAAAATCCACTAGGCTAGAAAAATGAGAGAGCACAATGTCATTTTAGTTTTATTGCCCAACAAAACTAAGGCTCAGTTACAAGAATAAAATAGATAGTTGTCACCTTGTACTTAGAGAACACCATATCGTTGTTTCTTCTCGTCACGTGATGCCCCTCCTCGAGAACGGACCTCCCTGACGGCTACTCCTCGCGGATGCAACTCCTTTTCGTGCTCCTGCGGGATAACTCTTCGTGCCTTGTGTGAGCTTGCTCCGCACGCCTTGCATGGGCTACTTCTCTCCTTGTTTGGGGAGAGAGAACTAAGAGAGAAGAGAGGGAGAGATGCTTGAGTTGAGATGATCCCCAATGCCATGCATGTGGTCTTATTTATACTATTCTTACCTCTTCTTCCAATCCTACTCCTACATGAAGTAGAAGTCTCCAAAGAGATAGTCAGTTTTTTTCTTTTTTTTTATAATTACTGAGAATGGATAATGTTCCCAACACCTTAGAGCCTTTTCAAGTACATCTGAAGCATCACACAAAACGTGGAGGAGTAAGTGTTGCATATTAATCAACGAATCTGAAGGTACTTCTTGCATTTATTCTGAAAAGATTTTACATATAAGTCTAGTTGCGAGGATAATAACTGCACATACTCTAAGGACTTTAAAATGTAAGCACATGTTATAGGCTTGTTTCGGATATTTGAGATTTCATATATTCTTTTATTTACCTCTCCGTTTGATTTCGCAATATTTTTGCAACAATTCACATGCGCCATTTATTTTTTTCTTAGGAGTTATTATCGTTTAGAGTGTCTCCATCGACCCACCCAAAGAAGTCATAGATTCTATCTCGACATCTGTAGAACTTTCGGCCCTTTCTCCTTCGTTTCGAGGAGGTCCTCGCCGCAACAACATTCTGGCATTTGCATATTCTGGCATTTGCATATCACCCGATCGTGACCTAATACACTTGAGGTGGAGAAATGTTGTAAAAAAGGAACCATGTAAATCAGTAGACCCATGTAATATTAGAAGCGTTAAGTACGGAGAATATACAATCGAGAACGTAATTTACAAAGTTTATAAGATTTAAAAGTTAATCATTCCAAAGATTAAGTTGACCAGTGCTCTCTCCCCTCTTTGGCTTAGGACGAAACACAGATTACATGCAACAACAAAAACTAATAGAGGATGGGGAGTATGCACCCTTGTGCATGTAATTTTACATGCACTGGGGTCTATATCTCCCACGTTTTTTACGTTTTTAAAAAATATCACGTGTATATTCATCTATATATCCCTCCAATATACCATTCGAATTTTGTCAGAAGCAGAGACTCTTATGACCTTCATCTAGAACATGCTGATTACAACAATTCTAAGACCGTTAAAATTAACTGAACTAGATGGAGGATATAGGAGTCTCTGTTTCTGACGAAATTCGAATGGTTATTGAAAGGATATATAGATAAATATATATGGTGATATTTTTCACGAAGGAAAGTTCCTCGTCAGATCCACAAAAGTATGTTTGATGTTATATTTAAGGACAAACCATCACATGACGATTAGGTGGGCGTCATTAAATGAATGTGACGAGAACAATCTTATATTTTATATTATTGAATCATGATATGAATGTACGATGATTCTTACGCCCATGGATCATGACTAGACATCTACTCGGCCCCAACGACTAAGGTTTCCAATTGTTTACGGTTCCAAACTTTATGATGGCGTATTTAATGTTGCATCGCCACGAACTACTCCTTACCAAATATGATGTTCACTGGTCGCGAAATTTGTGCTCTTCCAACAATCAAAGTACTCAAAATTGAATCTGAAACGGTAGGTTCGATCAATTAAATCAGGAATCGGAAGAAAAATGATTCAACCATGCACCTGATTTTTATTTTAAAAATAAAAATCAATCAAAACTCGGTTGGATTGCTTAAATTCGATTGAACCAATTGAACTCAACCATATATTCAACCATTCGTATTTGAAAAAAAAGTAACTTTTAATATTTTGTTAAAAAGCAATGTTTTAACAAAATATCCATAATATAGTCTCATTGTAATCCATAATACAATATTCCTTTATCTCTTCTCCTTCCACATGTGCCAATGACCCATTATCATATCTCCCTTCCTGTCATATGTGAGCACTGCATCGTTCTTGCCACATTATATACTAGATTGTCTATTTCCGAAAATAATAAAAATGAAGAAGATACTATCACAGCCATACTGTGAGAAGCAGTAGATTAACAACACTTGTCATGATAATTTTAAACTTGTTCATTTTATACATTATTTATATGGGTAAAATGTGGCTGCTCCTTGGGAGGAGCCAACATGCTGCTCCCACCTTCATTTTCCCCTCATTTTTTATTTTTTAAAATAAAAAAAATATATATTCATCATTGTATCTCTCTAACATTCCATTAAAATTTCTAAAAAAATAGAGAATCCTATACCCCTCATCCAAAACAGGTAATTTTAATGGTCCTAGAAGATGTAACCGACCTATTCTGGATGGAGGGCACATGATGCTCTGTTAGTGACGAAATTTTAATGGAATGTTAGAGGGATATAGTGGTGAATAAACATATTTTAATTTCAAAAAAATAAAAGGGGGGAGATGGGGTGGGAGCAACCCATTGGCTCTTCCAAGGGAGCAGCCACATTTTACTCCTTATATATATATATATATATATATATATATATATATATATGGATTTATAAAACTTGTTATTATGTGTGCCCTTTCGAGTTTTTTTAATAACATATATACCCCTAAGTTTTTAGCAATTTCACTTGTGTTCCTATATTCCTTAAAAATCACAATATTATCCTTATGTTGGTATAATATACGAGTACATGTATACTTATTAAAGGTTACTACCATGCATTTTGAAAAAATATAGAGGCACACATGTAATCGTAAAAAACTAGGGGTATAAGTGTTATTGGAAAATTTTGGAAGGGTACAAATGTACATACCTTCTAAAGGTATGATGCGGTATTTTTCATATTTATGTGTATGATATACCTATCTAAGTCACTTCGTCCCATTTGAATCATATGAACCAAATTAACAATCCAACGGTTTGATCTTTTCCAATTTTTATGAACAATTGACATTGTCACCAGTTCGACTAGTCAGTCCCATTGGTCCAACCATAGAAACTCAAAAACACGATACATGTCAAGATTGCTATCCAGTTCAATTTTAAAAACCTTGCCAACAATTATATGTAATATAAGTAACAACATCAGTAAAAGTAAAAGAGTTAAATGTGATTACACCTATTTGGGCGTCAACTTAGCTACCCACGTTTATTTTCATATTTTTATTTTTTTAATAATACGTGGTAGGATTTAGTTCACTAGATGACAACATATTCCCATTAAAAATGTGTGCAAATTAGGCCTTCATAACCAGTCTATTTAAAAGGTTCAGCAATACCAATATCGTTAAATTTTAATGATCATGATTGATGAGATATGAGACTCGAATTTATTTGAAATTTGAATGAGAATATGTTAGCATATAATGATTTAAATCCATACATGTATTATTTAAAAAATAGATTAAAAAGAGAAAAATAATGATGTAACTAGTCAAGTTGGCTTTTCCTAAGTAAAAAATCATGTCTATATAAATATATTCAAAAAAGAATTTCCTCTGCATTTTCCCTCAGTTGAGATATTAGGTGGAAAGAATGGATACGAATATGAACGTAAGTCATATCCATGTCAGCTTTCAGAGTTGGATATGAATATAGATATGGATATAAGTATTTGTTAGATGGAAATGGATCACATTAAAGATGCGTAGGTAGTACATAATATTATTCATAACGTATGTATTTATTGTATTGCTTTAATATTATAATGGAAATAGTTATTTGAATAGCATGCATAAAAAGTCTGAAAATAACAAAGAGGATTTCCTGAAGATCGACAACAACGAAACTTATGAAGAGAAAGTCGGGGTTGGGTTATAAAGAGTGTGTGTGTATATATATGTATTAAAATACTTATTTTGACATCCATATACAAAATGATAAGTATTAAAATACTTATTTTAACTACATTCAGACTTATGTTAACAATCTTCCTCTTATTTGCAACGATATTTCGTGAATTTCATTGTTAAAGGAACCAACATGGAGTTTGAGTAGTTGAATAAGTTGTTTGATGTTGATGAGTCAAAGATGCTTGAATTGACAAAGGCATTCGTTGTGATCCGCACAAAAAAATCATTGGCATTTACTAGTGATGAATTTTGAGGCACGAAAGTTTTACTCCTACAACTCAATGAGGGGTCACATGTTCACAAAAAGGATTAAGAGAAATGGGTATTTTTTAAGATTCAATACAATATTAATTCATTGAAAAATAATAATTGATTTCAGATTCTTATTTAATTTTCTTCAAAATTGAGCATGAGCGGATATGTGAGTACTTTGGTGGAAATGTGATTGAAGATTGGATGGACGATTGGGAGATAATATACACGCCCGATTGGATTGCGGTGTGTATGTTAAAACCTTATTGGAACTCTCTATATATGGTTCAAGAAGATAGTAGAGTACTTGTGTGAAGGTCGAGCTTTGGACATCCAATATGAGGACATACCAAGGTTCAGAGAGAAGATATAATGCACCCCTTTGACATGCTGACATGTGAAGAATACGACCAATCCTTGAAGCAAAGTACATATTTTTTTGGAGAATGAAAAAAATGATTTTTTTAATAGTGAATATTAAGTTATGATGAAAGACTATTTTATTTTCAAGTATTTGTAACAAACTTAATTAGTTGGTACAGTTTGATAGATCTTGTTGTTGGACGTATGTAGTATTATGTTTTTGTTAGAATTTTGGTATATCTTATTTGATTGTTGAACATATATCAAAGCATTATTTTTTTATTGTTGGATACTTTGAAAGAGAATCTGGAGCATATAAGTATTTAGCATTATTGGAATATATGATGGGTTTAATTTAAAGTTGACCCATCAATAGTAGACGTTGGTTTATTTGTTAAAAAGATATGTGCATATGATTATGCCTACTTTAATTAACAAAGGTCATGTAATTAGATTAATATGATCTATTTTATAATGTTATAATATATTTTATATTTAGCTCTGATAATATATTTTATATTTTATATATTAATCTGTATTATTGATCAAGGCACTGGATACTGTAGATAGCAACATGTATATAAAAAAACTTCAGAAGAGTTATTGAGAATTGAGAAATAAGCTTCAAAAACTAGGATTAAAATTTGCTGGTTTGTATTACTGAGGACTGAAATGGGTACCAGCATATGTCTGAACATATTTCATTGAATAAACCTCAAACAATTAAGTTGTTGTAATGTATTTTACAATTTCAATGTGTAAATTACAACCGGTCTTTTAAAAATTGCGAAATTTTAATGAAATTAATATTGTTCATTCATTGCAATGATCATTTATAATACACGTTTTGTAACACATATGCAACACATATGCAAAGGTATTTACGTCTGTGAATTTATTCAAAGCATTATTAGATGTTATGCTGCTATTCGATAATGATCGAGTAAATATGACATTACATAAAGACACGCAACACATAGAACTGGTATTACTATTTGGAATTAAATGTAAATGTTCATTTTTTTGTTATTGGGAAGAGGCATATTATGTGAATTTACATCTGTGAATTTTTTTCAAAGCATTATGAGATGTTAATTTGTTTGATATGGGTCGAGGGCATATTACTATACACATAGACAACTAACACAAGAAAAGACACACATAATTTTTTTTAGAGAAAGTTTGTCGAAATAACAGCAAAAACTGAGAAAATATATGAAAATAAACAAAGAACAAATATCAAAGTTAAAAACTCATGTCTACAAAATCGGGAAAATACATAGTTCCAGACACAAAATTCTTGTTACATTTCATTGACAAGAGCATTATGCCATCGACAATGAACAAGTTCTTGATTTATAGATAAAAAGAAACTTGATAGTTGATAATGTTGATCGGGGACAGCTGCAGCACTACATATAAGAATAAAAAGGTGTGTAAGATTTAATGAACAACAAACTGATGCTATAATAGAATATATGACAAAAAATAAACTCTCTTTGAATGATGAATCTAATAATGTAGTACATAGAAATGAAAATCATTTGAAAATAAATAGTAATGTTGTCAACAATTGGCATCTGATGTTGGATAGTTGTTGAATAATAAGACCAGTAACAAAAAAAAGAAATTGACAAATAACTACAATTGGAAATTACTTACTTGAGAATAAAGTTGGTTGCTTATTGGATGGATAATTCCTTGAATCACGACCAACATTAAACTTTAGATAAGCTTTACAATGTCTGCCTCTTTTCCTTATGGTTTCAGAGGTAAGAATTAGCCTATTCCCGCTATCTGTGGGGTCTCCCGCCATGACAACTATCCTTTGTTTTTGCACTGGTTGTCTCCAGGACATGTATACCTTCTTGCAAAGATGGTTGATCTGATGAAACAACTACGGTGCAATCTTTAAATTGTGCAGAATGTATGCTTTGAACTTGAACTATGACTAGGGCTTCACCTACGTAAATGCTGCATCATCGCATCCACTGACATGGCAACGATTTGAGAAGAAATATTGTTCAACTCACCATCCCTTTCATTGTGAGATTTATGCTAGTAAATGGGATATTTTCTCAATTTCTTTATATTTTGTGACCACATATTAAGGATTAGTGAAGAGAGAAGTTGTTCCCCGACCCTACACATGAGAACACAAAGGATACACCTACAGGGAATCCCAAGGAGCTGCATCTTTTTACATTCGCAAAAAATTGTGCTAGAATGGGATGAATATGACAAGGCTCTATCACAATCAATGGAGAAAATTATGTAAAGTGTGATTTCATCGCTTACATCAGATACCCGAATATTTAAAACCAATACTTCCACGAGTTCCGTCTGAAATTTATAAATATTCTTTGTGTATACATACATCATCTCTTCCTCCAACTTCCATATTGTCCTTAGCACATGCCTTCTAATCTTGGTGTCATTATCAATGTCATTCCTCGTTCTCTTCAGCATTGTATAGCTATTTGAAATCTAGAAACAAATTCAAGAAGAGTGTTTTGTTTAATAATATGACTATGAAAAGAATTCATACTTTTACTCCTCTGCGTACTACATTGACTAACAAAAATCATCATTGGTGTATATATCAACTTAATTATATCTAATCAGAAATTTTCCCTGCAGTCACTTGTTTTCAGACAAACCAAACTCAAGGATAGTGGATGATCATGTACGTTCAAAGTGTTCAATGGAGTCACTTCGCTAGACGATCCTGCTCAATGTTTTAGAGCATTGTCAGAGTTCTTACTTTGGCCCAGCTTGCATTTCATCTTAGACATAATATGCCATGTGCAGAATTTGTATATAATATATGGGAATGAGAGACAAATAGCAGGGCATATAGCATGATCTTCATCGATGACTATTGAGATAAGATGATTCCCGACAACTATGAGAAAATGTTGAAAAATTCAAGTGAATGATTCGATGGTTTCTCTATTGATGAATGCATTGTTGAAGAATATGGTCCTGTCGTGATGAATAACACCACAAAATGCACCAAAAATAAGCTCGTATTCATTGGTTCTATATGTAGTATCGAAGGAAATAGTATCACTGAATAGTTCGTAATCTTCTTACAATACACTGTCAATACCCAAAAAGTGAGTAAGGCTATTTTCTTTATCAATCTGGAAAATTTTAAAAGGTTCGGGTGTCAACTTCTTAGAATTATTGAAAAGATCAATAAAGAGTTGAGCATCCAATTTCTTTTATCATCTCTGTTCATGTTATATATATCTCGATCAATTCCACCAATCTTATTATTAGTGATGAAGCCATTGTCCATAAAAGCTTATTGTTTAGCCACAGAAATGTTAACTTTTGTCATAGATTTAACTAAATCTTTGATGTCTTGGAAAATCTTCTATTTGATATAAGATATATCTATTTTCTGGGGGATACGAGGGAATGATTATGATCCTCAATAAATTATAAGACAATCCAATCATGCCCGTCCAACCTATATCTTATTGCCATCATGACTTTGCAACCCGTCCTACCAAGTCCAACTTGTCTTCGTTCCCTTTCAAAACGAAATTCGTCACTGAGATTACTACTTGCGATATCATCTTCTACTATTTTTGAGGAGGCCCTTGATTTTCCTTCTTTCCAGCAAACAAAATTCTTACAAACAAGAATCTCTTTCTTAGTTTTCCTATCAATAGTATGTCTTGTGCTGGACTTTGGAACATTGAACCTCGATTGAAATAGCATATGATTCATAGAATCTATGAGCTTGATTAACAGAGCCAAAAATCATACCAAGAAAGGCCATTTCGTGAGCCGATTGGCATGTATTGGAAATAGGAGTTAAAGGAGCATCTGAAAAAAAGAAGTTTTTTAACATTAGATGCACAATCTTATTAAAAAAGGGTTATGTAAAATGTAAATTATGAGTTGTAGATGGATGTGATTCAGTGAAACCAATTTTTATTTATAATGGAGCAAAAAGAAAGATTCATGTAACCGGCATAAATGTTTATAATTTATACCCAGATTAATCATATTGAGATCAAGTAATGTAAAATATGAGATATAATATGATAAATGATAACATGAATTCAACTAAGACTTGTGTTGGTTTATCAAAGTTAAATGAAATTTCAAGATTTCAAATTATGTAAGTGAAATGCAAAATATAATGAAAAAAAACTTAATTGTCTACTTCATGAAAGGTTATGTATGAAGTTATATATAATCACGTGTGGGAGCCGTAAATTGTAAAATATAGATGAAAATTATTATATGAAGATATATAATGTAAATTGGTAATAATAATCCTAGGTACTTTTAAGTTAGACATAATACTTGTAAAAGTTTGATACAAAGGTGGTTATTCTATGCGTAAAGAATGATGAATACTCTCCGACGAAGAAATCATATGTAAATATTATATTGTTAAAAAAATAGTCAATTATTCAGTGGAAAATGTAATTTTAAGGTATTAAATATACATGTAAGGTTGAATCATCGGACACAATAATGCAGAAAGGGTCTTCATCATCTAATGATGGTAATGAAGGATTTGATTCTTCGAAAACCTCAGAATTCATATTAGCATCAAGAAAAAGGAACAAAACATATTATATTATATGCATGGATATCACTTAGTATACCAAAATCAATCTAGGTAATATGGAAATGGAAAAAAATACATAAAGCAAAACGTGCCTTCAAAGATTTGAAATGGGTATAAAATGGATTTGAAATTACGCATGAAAAGAAATGACGAGAATAAAAGCAAAAATGGTAAACATCACTCAACCACTGACATTATCTTCTCCTTAACAATATCCTTGAAATTAGGAATGCAATTAAACATATGTGTTAATTGATTTCCAAAAATAGAAAGCCCTGGAGTGGTTTTGCAATGTGTGGCCAGTTTTAGGCTTGGTTGCAGATCAAGATTATGGTTTTCCAGACATAGAAGAAAGGACCGCATTGTCTGAAGTTTTCCCTATATATTATGTTTAATTTAAGCATATCATAGTTATCTAAACATTTGCATATTAAAATATGTGTACAAACTTATGTTAACGATCAAGCTTTTCTTTCTTTCTTTTTATTTTTACAATTCTTGAATAATAAAATTTAGGTCAATTCAATAATGACTCAAGGATATTTAATATTTAAGTTTATTAGTCCAATAAGAATATGTTAACAACAATGTTAAAATTGAGTTATCTAGTACATTTTGTATATGTGAGTAAATATGAACATATTTCTTAGAATGTGATTCGTAACATCATACAATGATACTGATCACATGCGATTAAGCTATTTTTAGGTTATATTTTCCAAGAAAATAGCAAAGCATATAAGCATGTGGTTATGCATTACAAGCTTTAATCTAATGAAAAAACTAAAGTGTATACTTAATGAAGACCCGAAGTTCATGTTTTGCTCATTTTTAAATGGATGAACTTCTTTAACTATTATCAACTGAACTCAGATCGAATATAAGACAATGGATATATAATTGTCATATATGTAGATTTAATAAGGGGAAAATTGGTTTCAAATGTTTATTTGTTTATTTATTTTTGCATGATAAATTGTAAAATAGAGTTTAACCACAATTTATTGTAAACAAAATCATCAGTAATAACAATAAACAGTATTGATTGGTATTCACAAGATTTATTTCAATGGTATTATAAATTAAACATGATGTAGTTAACCATTCATGAACCATAGTCTAATTACAGAGAATCAATAGAAATCAATTAATAACCATTACATCGATAAATTAAGATAAGATCTGATCAGAGCAAATGAATAAACAAAACACATAACAAATAAAACAGTTCGGATATCACAGCAATGTCCATGATCGGATTGTCCTTAAAGATGATATCACCACCACAATATGAGTGGATAAGATGTTCTGCAATCCACTTGCATGATACGACAATATCACAATCATCGGAACACACTCAAATGGTGGCCGTACTCGAAAGTACCTTAGAGAGAGAGAATTCGAGAGAGAAGGGAAGAACAATTTCGCAGTGGGAAGATCAAAGAGTGAGTGTGGATAAGTCAAGGTTTGTGTCTAGGGATATTATAAATAGTCACAATTAACTTGGAAAATTCATAATCGGCACTAAAGAAGGTGTCTTCTCAGATCTTGAGATAGACGGAATTTGGAGTGTCAATTGAAATTCTAGTCATCATTCAGATTACAATTAATCCATTAGATTAATTTTTGTGACATGCTTAATGAACGTCATAGCAAAAGTATAGATCCATATGAATTAACTCTCTTGACCCCGAGCTCGAACCAGAGTGGAGTACACATGTATGTGTGGTTCTCCATCTCTTCTTTCTACTATTTTTATAAGAGATTGGGGGCGAGAACTCGAATATAAGTCCGTCAAGTTTTTACAACCACTCAATAGGGAACTAAAAATCACAACTAAACACTCCCTTATTTTTAATTGGAAATTCCATACCAAACCTCTAAAGGATGTGGGAAGATCCTTAAGCGCATCACGGAAGTGTGAGAATCACATCATATGCGATCAGGAGCGACTAGTTGTACTAGTTGCTCGGGGCAGCGGAATTAAAAATTGTAAATGATGAAACCACATGATCCAAGAACACTTCTCAGATTGTTTCATCTAAACCACAAATAAGTATTAGGTTTACCTCTTGAAGTGTGGTTGTGATCGAATCTGTAAACGAAGAGACCTCCTATCTCAAGTCTAATCTGACGGAGGAGACGCTTGTGAGCTCGTTGATGAAACGTGTGCTCCTCGCAATCCATGTTGATGATCCAAGCGGTAAATATCCTGATATTGTCACACAAGATATTACATCTTTTT
Organism: Ottelia alismoides; assembly: GCA_037367405.1. Classification (NCBI taxonomy): domain Eukaryota; kingdom Viridiplantae; phylum Streptophyta; class Magnoliopsida; order Alismatales; family Hydrocharitaceae; genus Ottelia; species Ottelia alismoides. Next base: position 357,726 of record JAZKJV010004441.1, on the reverse strand, counting down.
TAAGAGTGAGGCGTACTAAAGGAGACAGGAACCACGGGAAATGATCATGTAGCATAACGATAATGAGGCAGTGATGGTGACTCTCTCTAGGGATCCATGGTGGACAACCACAATAGGAGAGAGAGAGAGAGACTTGGCATGTAGAGAGAGAGAGAGAGGGAGAGAGCATCAATTGCTGTAATTTGAAGAGCAATGGTTGCCTCTTCTTATATAGTATTTTGGGAGTCTATGGATCTCAATCCCTGGATAACAACACAATCAATGGATGAGATTGATTTGTGTTTCTTTAAATGACCATGAATTTGATGTAAAAACAAAACAGTGATTAATTAAATTAAAATATACATTGAATAATCAATATAAATTAATTTCAAATTAAATCAATTATCCTTCCAGATAATTGGAAAGAAGATTAGCCTCCTACCATAAAATAGGGGACGACCACCCAATCCTATTAGGACTTGGTGGTCGTTCACCACCTTTGTTGGTGGATGACAATCTTCTTCCAATTTCATGAGATTACACTATCTCATGAAAATCTCCAATATTATCCGACAAAAAATAATTCAAAATTATTTTGTGAACATTGTAATCATGCCATTGAAAAACTATGAATCACATTCACAACTCAAAATAAAATGTAAATTACATTTTCGATTAATTGTATAATGCGAATCCAATTCGTATCAACATTTAAATTGTAAATATTATTTACAAATAGCTCTCTTATATATTATAAATCACATTTATAACATATATGAACTTTATAGATAGTGATGTCCACATTATTCATATTCTAGATAATCAAATCATATTTAATTATCTAAGATCTGAAATCTCATGCACTCAAATAATACGAATCTCATTCACATTATTCATGATAATTAAATCACATTTAATTATCCATTTCTCATGTGCCCAAATAGCATGAATCACATTCATATTATTCACAATAATTAAATCACGTTTAATTATCTATTTTGCTCAATGCTCAGATATAATATCAAAAATAAAATTATTCTTGAATTCTTTTAATAATAATGTGCTTTCTTCATGGATACTTGGAGATAAGGAGAGGGGATTCTACCTCTCCGTATAGTGACTTGGATATTGAGATCTTATCTCAAATCCAGATCTTGTGGATCTCCCATAGATATTTGATTAAATAAAAACTGTAAATCTAATCTTTTCATTGCATCTGGATCACATTCATATCATTGTCCAACATCTGAAACCAATATCAGATTACTTCTCTATTGAGAGGAGTCATGAAAATCCAAACATGTTGCATCACTCCCTAGGGATGGAAGCATCATGGTTATATAATCATTTATGATCACATCTCCCTCAGGTATTCCTAATACCTATATGTCCTGCATACTGGAAGACCTAGAATAAAACTAAAGTTTTATATCTTTTTAGACTGTCTCCTTCAAGGTTTCATCATCAAGTTTCGCATTTGATCATTGGAAGTCAGTATCGATCATATACTTTCCAAAAGCATATATCATATCTAGGTGTTGATCATATACTTTCCAAAAGCATAATAGAACCTTACAAATTCAATCAAGCTTCCAAAGCGAGATGACGTGCACAGAATTTGATCCTTCTCAATATCTCATGAGTGAGCTCATATCTTCCACTTCAGTAACGAACCTGTATGATCCCTTTGAGAGATCGTATTATTCATATGCCCTTATATGTACACCAACACACCGGTGTATAGAGCTTGATTAGGCCATCAATCTATTGGTCTGTCAAATGTGCATAGTCAAACATATAGTAATACATATGTCTCCGGTAAGAGGATGTGTGCCTATATCATGACAGCGTATGATATAGGTCTTTTGTTATCTCTATCTCGTTAAGTCAACTCTTTGACCTAACTTATATAACATCTTTGAATCTCTATTTCTATGCAAAGGACTTGTATCAAGTGGTCAGCTATATATCAGCCCATGAGAGAAAGGATTGTCATCTTCTACTCAGGTTAAAGATCATCTCTTAATAATCATTCGATGGTGCTTGATGAGTCATCAATCTAACTCTTTAAATATTCATTCAAGCACCAGCCTCTATGATTCAACAATTGAATCAACAGATGTATGATCATTAAGATGGCCATGGTATATGACTCTAGTTGTACTAAGGGACCTATTATGCAAACTAGTTATCTTATTTCGGATCACAGAATGATAATTGCAATAACATTTATTGCATAATGGCTCGTCATGGGCTCGCATGTCTAACAATCTCCCACTATTCCAAAGAGCCATTAATGGGCTAATACTTAAATCCATACTCATGTGGTAATCATAAGCTATTTAAATAGCCAGGTAAGCTGATCAGACACTCTGTTCCCGAGAGACTACACCAAGTCCTTTTACGACACTTGCATATCTCCTAGTAACAATGCTCGCATCCAATGCGAATGTTGCATCTTATACAACCAATACTCAATCTTGTTAATTATAGTGTCTTTAACGCTAAAATTCAATAATTGCTATAACCAGTATGTAATTTCTATTATCCTTACAGAATACCCTTATTCTCTAAGATCTCTATGTCCTAAGATATATGTAGTTAATACCTTTTAGATCACTATTTATAAAGTCTTAAGTTCTTGAAGATAAGACTTATTAGAGATCACTATCTCGAGTCTTGTCCTCTTTGAAGATATTTTTATTACTGCAATCAAGTGTTTTATTTCAATAGTAGATTAGTAACATTTTACTACTCCCACTGTATGGCAGACATCCGACTTTTGTACACATCTAGCATACACTGAGCTTCCCAATGCTGATGCACTAGGGCATGTAGCTTTGGTATTCACATCCTCAACTCTCTGAGGTACTATCCCTTTAGATAGTTCAGCACCATATCTTAATAGAAGGAAGCCTTCCTTGGGTTTTTCCGAGAATGGAACATGTCCAAGGTGTACCACTTAATGTGACGGTCCTAATACCATCTTCTCTTTGCTTCTGAACATCTTCAGAACTAAGATCTAAGAGGTATCTTTGAGATCATATCTCAAGGTATGGAATAGCCAGATATTAAAACACTTATTATCATCTTTATATCATTCCAAATGATTAGGATATCATCTACATTTAGCATGATGAACACAATGGAACTCCCACTAAGCTTCACATGGTTCATCAAGATTATATTTGAAATCATAACATTTATAATTTTATCAAATCTGATGTTCCAACTATAAGAAGCTTATTTGAGTCCATAGATGAAGTTATTTAGCTTGCACACATTGCTTTACTCAAATGTGAAGCTCTGGGACTACTTCATATGAATATACTCGATGAGGAATTCATAGAGGTTCTGAAGATGTCATAGTCAAGTTGTGTAGCTACAGTAAGAAATATTCTGATGAGTTTAAGCAAGGTCACTGATGGGCGAAAAATCGAGATCGATTAAGGTGGAAAAATATAAAGTGTCGTTGTCCTCAATTAAACCAATCACTCAATGTGAAAAATAAACCACTCAAGAAATCAAGCAAGGAATGTACGCAGTCTCGTTATTTTATTTACCCGGTATAGCGACCAGGGTCAAACACAAGGAGCACGATTTACAAACTAAGTAGTAAAATCTCGAAAGAAAACATTTTTTAGTGGTTTTTAATTTTTCAAAATTTTAATTTTTAACAAAAGACAATCAAGCACAAAATATAAAGAGCACACACAATGCTTTTTTGGTTTTTTCAAAATAATCAAATATACTAAGAAAATTAAAGTAAAAATATTGTTGGGTTATAAGGGTTTTAAAGTGTTTTTGATAACCTTTCTAGTTTTTTCAAATGTTTTTGTTAATTTTTAAAATTCAGACAAAGCCAAAACTACAAAATAGTGGATAACCATGACCAATTTGCAAATTAAAAATATTTAAAGTACTCAAAGTTTCTGGATGATAATTTTATGATAAAATATAAATAAAAAGCTATAAATAAGAATTGAAAAATGCAATTTTGGTTTTTTTTCTTCGATTTTATATGATTTTTATAATTTTTGGTTGTTTTATAATTTTTAGGGTTTTATGAGAGTTATTAAAAAATTAATAGTGGAATTAGAACACAAGTATAGGAATTTTATGGAATTTGTAAACTTTTTCAAATTTTTATAAAATTTATTGAGTAAACATGGTTCTTTTCGGTAGTTTTTGAATTTTTAATAACATAAAATGCAATTTAATCAACCTAAGAAAATTACCATAAATACTAAAATTCAGCATGAATTAATTGTATTTTTTAGGTAATTTTTAAGGTTAATTTAATAATTATTAAGTCCAATAAAGACCATGGAGGTAAATACAATGCAGAAGGACCTAAATGTAATTATTTTAACCGACGAAGACATACAACTCAGGCATCTCCCAACACTGCTAGGATGGGGTAAGTGCAGCCAAAAGCGTTCCACAACGGCCGAGATGCTCAGAAGGGTCCAGGACCAAGGAGGCAGTCCTGTAGAGGCGTGACTAGATGGATCATGCAGGAAGGGTTGTAGGTACGAAGTACCCTCCTAATCAAAGGTCTTCGAGCACTAGTATTGCAAGAGTAAATGCTGGCTCGGAGATAAAGCTCTGGCGAAGGGTTACGACGTGGAATCGATGTGAAAAGGGGAGGTGGATGGGTCAGGTATTCGAAAGGTGATAGATTTGACCTGAGGTTCGATTCCAACCCGACGGTTGGATCGATGGGCAGAACGCAAAGCTGGATGTAGAAGAGAACGTGAGTTGTGTGGTGTGTGTGTGGGGCGGAGGGAAGTAGTAGAGTGGAAACAATGTAAAGATTGATGCTAAATGTGAACTGGAACTAATCGAGTAGTGACGAGTCGCGAGATTCGAGCGACTAAGGTAAGAAGGTATCAATGGTTATTGTGAGCTCACCCTCTCGGATCGAACTCAATCAAGAAAACAAAGAAGACCACCAATCAAGATATCAAACAAATCAGGCAAATAGCGGTCTCGCTAGTTTATTCTACCTGGTATAACTACCAGGGTCGAACACAAGGACCACGGTTTGGAAAAACCTACAAAGTAGTCGGAAATCAAAAAGAAGTATTTTTGGTATATTTTTAAATTTTTTGAGATTTTTCAATAATAGGAAGACGGCTAAAAATGCTAATAAAACCTTAATCAAACAATTATTAAATACCTCAAAAACACTCAGAAAATTCAAATAAAATATTTTTGGATTTTAAAAATATTAAAATGTTTTTGGTATTTTTCTTGGATTTTTCTGATTTTTAGTTGTTTTATAAAAACGAAACAAGTCCAAAAATGCAAGCTACTGTGCAACCAGAATCTAAAGGCTATTTAAAAATACCTAAATAGTCTATAAAATTCCAACAACAATTTTATTGTAACCTAGATATAAAACACTAACTACAGACGAAAGTGCATTTTTTTATTTTTAAGAATTTTTAATGATTTTTCTATTTTTTTAGTATATTTCAATTTTTAGGGTTTTCATAAATCCAAAAGCAACGAAACTTGAGTAGAAGCACAAACACGACAAAACAAACACACAACAATTTTTTGGATTTTTTAGAGTTTTTCATATTTTTAGTTTATTTTTCAAGTTAGGCAGAAGTAGTTTTTAAGGTTTTTGAATTTTAAAAATAACAAACGAAAACAAAAATGGCCCAAAAATTCAAAGAAATTTTTACACAATGGCAGAGGCCATGTATCCAAATTTCATGAAATTTAGGTGAGATTTGATAATTATTTCAACCAATCAAACACATACAACACGCATGGATTTAGATGCAAAGAAAGTAAGTTTTGGGGACTAAAACATAACACGCATAAGAATATCCCAGGGGCCTACTGCAATTTTCACATGAATTTAGCACATGTCCATAATAACCACGCACAGGGGTATGGATGTAAATAATAAAACTAACCATTCATTTCGTAACATCCTAGAAAACTCGAGGGCATACATGCAAATATCCAAATATACACGTGACGATGCACGTACAACCAGACAAGAAGGACCAAAGAGCAAATAGTAGAAACAATTGGGGCCAAAGTGCAAATAAACCACAGTGTACTATTTATTTTACAGACTAAATAAAAACATAAAAGAATTGCGGGAAGAAGGAGCAATTTACCAAGGCTGGGTGTGCGGCTCACATGGGTGATAGGTGGCGGGCGGGAGTGGCTGGCGACGTGCGGTGATGGCGCTGACGGCTAGCGCATCCAACGGCTCTGACAAGATGACAAACGTGGGGCGTATGAGGCCGTTAGATATCAGATCTAATGGCCTGACAGGAGTAGACAATGGACGGCTCAGATGCGGTCTGGCGGATGGCGATGATCCAACGGTTACAAAAGGTCCTGGAAGAACTCCGCCCTGGCGAGGTTCGTCAGAGGACTGGGGTTACTCTGGGCATCCGATGATCGATCAGGAGGAGGGGCTCAACTCGTGACGCTCCTCCGTGCCGGGTGGCGGTGGCGGATGGAGCATCCACCGGTCAGATCTCCGGGGAAGGTGGTTGCGACATGGAATGGCTCCAGTGTAGGTATGATGAGGTGCATTGAGGGCTTCCACGTGCAACGTGACCTGCGGGGTGAAAGCTCCTGCTCGGAGGAATGCTCCGGCGATGGTTATTTGACCAAAAACTAAGGTAAGCGATGGTGGGATGGGATTTGAAGTTTCGGTGAGGTGGGGGAGAAACTTCGATCCTAATCTTGGTGATCTAAGCCAAGTCTAGGGTGATCAATGTGCGGAGAAAGAATGAAGTGGACCGGGGAGTCTATCAGAATAGAGGGACGCGACTGATGGAGCTCCGACCACGGGGTCGGAGCTGGCGGAGGAACAATTGAAAGATCTGATATAATCCGAGCTAGGGATGAAGAGAGATCTACCTGATGGTCCTAGAATGATCCTTAGCTCCAGGGGGTCTTGTCGATGGGGGTCATCGCCTCAACCACGCTACGGAAGGCGGGGAGGCTCGAACGCGGTGGTGCTTCGGTCACGTGCGTTGAGCTTCGGCTACAGGCACTCTCTCCGACAACCAAAGGGCGCTTCCGAACGTTGTCACCGAGGGGAAGATTTCTAGGCCAGAAGGGAGTTGTGCGGCGCGAGCTACCGAGCTGGGGAATGGATTGAAGACTTTATACTCATTTCGAGGAGGCGAGGAAGAATGGGCACGGGCACACGAACCAAGGTAGATCCGACCTTCCCTAGGGATCCGTGAGGGTCGTGGATCCAAGGGGAAGGATCGGGCGAAGAAATCGGGGTGAAAGGGGTCGTGATCCTATTGGGAAAATTCCAAGAAATGGGGCGCAAACCAGATCCGGGTGAAAGTGGTCCTGGGGGGCAGTTGACCGAGGTCAACAGTCCCCGTGGACCAATCAGAAAATTTCGAGGTCAAAAATCTAAAATGATTACATTTTAAAATATTTTCAACATGAAAAATATTCCTTATTTTCCAAACGATTTTTTAGTGATTTTTATTTATTTTTTTTGAAAAATAAATTAAGGTATATACATTATATTATATTATGTTCATATATAAATAATTTACTTATTTTTATTTTTATTTTTATTTTTATTTTATTTATTTTTGTACAAATACCCCAATATATTTTATTTATTTACAACATAAATTTTGGAGTATAAAATAATTTTTATTTTATTTTTATGAGTTATTTACAAGTATGAAATAAATAGGAATAAATACATGTATACATGGTGTGTACAAGGTGGAGAGAGAAAAATTATTTTGTTTTATTTAAGTTTTATTTTTCTCATTTTTGTTTTATTTTTAGAAATATATACAAGGTAATAAAAATATATTTTTATTTTTATTTTTGTGAAAATAAATTATTTATATACATAAAGAAGGCATATACAGGATTTGTACAACGATGAGTGGCCCTATCTCTCTCTACTCATTTTATTTGGCGATCAGTCCCATGTTGGACCCTCTGTTGGGATTAGGTCACTCAATATTTATTCTAAACCCTCTTTTTCTGTTATTCTTTATTCTTTTATTTTTGGTACAAATGCATGCTAATTATTGGTATTTAACAAATACATGCTTATTGATAACTCATTGTATATACAATTATATACATGGTGTTTTGCTAAATTATCTAGCTAAAATAAAAGAATAAAGAGTGATGAATGGGGATTCATCACCCCCTATACTTTACTTTTGCTAGTCCCTTAGCAAACACTTATTTGAAAAAGAAGTGAAAAAGAGAAAGAAAAAGCAAAGGATGGGAAATCAAGATTGATTATTAAACTTGCCTTCATTAAATTGAAATATGAAGCTCAGTCAGACCTTTGGATTATTAATTTGTCGAAACCTTATTTGGACTTAAGCTTAAAACTCAAAAGCCTCTAAGTTCCACCAATCTATGGTCAAGACTCCTCAACAATCCAGATCAGAACAAGTCTACATACACAAACTCTAATGACCATAAATCTTTCCTTGTACTGTGTATGTGGGATGTAGCTCCCCACCTCAGAAATGACCAAGCGACAACCCCCCTTAACAAGGTAACTTTAATGCCTCAGTCTAGCAACTCTTTCCTCGAGGAGCGGGGTATTCACTTCTAAGTTCAAGTACAACTGGCTCAAGAAGAGGGGGAAGAAGAGAATGGACCATGACTAGTGTAGCCATGTATCCTTGGGAGCCTAACCAGTGTAGCTAAGTCTCCCGCTGCTAGCTTCATGAGATGGTCATGTGTAACATAAGCTTTGCTTTATTTGACTACATACACTCTAGTGGGTATTTTATTTTCAATCAGACCCACCACTTTTTTGGAGTTTTTCTTTCTTTGCATGTTTTTTATGTGCATATGTACAACATATCTACATGGTGAATCATATATACATAAGGAGTTTTTCCTCTTGAGCCAATAGACTATCCCTCTTTTGAAGCTTTATTGCAACCCACAACTCCTGTCTTTAGACTTCAACACCACCAGACCAAGTTGAGATGCACTTCCTCCACTATAAGAAGAAGAGAGGTTCCTCCTAGAAGTACTACCCTCATATGCTACTCCAAGCCAAAGGAAACTGCCTCCTCACCACCTCATCCGTGGAGAGCTATGTGTAATATGTTGTGCAAGTAAAGTCATTGTCTCTGAGAGTCATGTGTGTGTTGTTAAGTGTTCTACTTAGGCTCATCAAGATGACATGTGATCATAGCCTAGTGGACTCAAAGAATTAAGTCCCAAATGGACCTGAAAAGTCTTAACCCTAAGCCCTATAAGGTTCCTCTTAGAATTAGGTGGATTAAGGTCTTAACCAAGCTCCATTTTCCAATTTAATTCCAGGACAGTTTAACTATCAATCAAGATTCAGAAAAACTGTACACATATTTACAAACGTGCAATTTTTACAAAATTTTTGAAAATGTGCAAAATTTTTGAAAATGTTTGAAAACATGGATGTATGCATGAATGCAGAACTTCTGCAAAATACTTACATACATTTACACAAGGTTTTTGCAAACTTTTTGTTTTTCAAACATTTTACAAAAATTTTGTACTATATACATAATTTTTATGTCAAAATATTTACAAATTATTTACACACAAAAGATTTTTACAAACATTTGTGCAAAAATAATTTTGTAAGTAGTTATGTAAGTGCAATAAAGAATTTATGTACAAGGAAAAATTAAAAATGTTTATGGTTTTTGGGTAAAAAGATTTTTTTAGCCATTTTATTTATTAACACACTTACACAAAGTACGAGTTATGGCTAAAGTATATATGAAATATATACGACACCCCCCTATACTTAGCTCGAACGATGTCCTCAAAGTGAATCAAGAGTGAGGAAGAAGACATAGCTCGTGCTTAGTATAGGGAAGTGAAAAGGAATAGTATACTACAACGATGAATCAAAGAATAGAATGAAGAGGACTCGGTGTTTTCCCCTATACTTAGGATCAAGTAATCCTAGGTATAGCAAGTTATACATGAAGGGAAATCCGAGTGAAAGAATATACAGGGTCTACCTCCCCTATACTTAGGGTAAAATATCCCTAAGTATAGGCAGCAAAATAGAGGTAGAAAGAATCAAAAGGGTACGCAAGAGTCCTACACCCCCCTATACTTAGGGTAAAGTACACCCTAAGTATAGCATAATCATGAGATGAAGATGGGGTGTGGGACTAAAGAATGGAATGATATGGACAACGGGATCTATACAAGGCCGAAGACAGTGATAATCAGGTGTGAGATGCTATAGATGTGAGTCGAAGACCACATCTCACGTAAAATGAATAGGGGCGATGTCAACGATCAGCTGCTCATGATCTAGATATGGTTTGAGACGCTGCCCGTTAACACGAAAGGTAGATTCAGAAGACAACTCAGATATGTCAATGCTTCCATTGTCATGTACCTTTCGAACCAGGTATAGTCCCTTCCACTTGCTCTCTAACTTCCCTGGAAATAATCGAAGTCGGGCATCAAACAACCATACTCTCTGATCTTGCTTAAACTACTTGTGGCTGATATGAGAATCATGCCACTCCTTCACTCTCTCCTTATAATGTAGGCTGCTTGAAAAGGCTTCATCTCTAAGCTCCTCCAGGGCTGCCAATTCTGCCCTCCTTTGGTCTCCTACACTCACTGGATCCAAAAGTATCTCTGTAACAGCCCAAAGTGACTTTTGTCTCAGCTCAACAGGTAAATGGCAGGGCTTGCCATAAATGAGGCGAAAGGGATATGTACCCAAAGGGGTCTTGAAGGACGTCCTATATGCCCACAAGACCGAGTCCAAAAGCTATGACCAATCCTTTCGGTCAGGGCGGACTACCTTCTGCAATATAGCCTTGATCTCCCTGTTTGACACTTCAACAAGACCATTGGTCTGAGGATGGTATGGAGTGGATACTCGATGGTCTATGCTGAACTCGCTAGCAAGGGCCTTTACCTTGTCGTTGATGAAATGATACCCCCCATCAGATATCAACACTCGAGGTACCCCAAACCGTGAAATAATATTCTTCCTCAAAAATCAGCATACAGTCTTAGCATCTGCGGTTCGGGCGGGGATGGCCTCAACCCAATGATAGACACAGATTTCACAAGAGCCTAAATTGGTGTCTCACACAAGGCGGAGACAACCGTCGCTGTGGCGACTCTCAAATGAAACCTGTATTTAATCAACAATTAACCCACACTAAAGATCAATAAATTGGAAATAATGTGGAGTTAAAATTTATTTTTAACTCTGCACAAATGGTGTATAGTGACAAGTATGCAGAGAGTTCGAACACAGGGAGCAAACAGGGTAATTCAAGCAAATGTAAGCACAAGTGTGTGTGTGTAAAGTGATGTGTCTACGCTAAGCAAGCAAGCACTACAATTTTTGTGGGTTTTTAATTTTTAATTTTTTTTATTTTAAATTTTTTTTTGTTTTGTATTTTGATTTTTAAATTTCTAATTTTTATAATTTTATATTTTATATTTTTCTTTTTTTTCTTTTTCAATATTGGAATTTAAAGACAATGGAATAAAAGACAAGATAGAATATTTATAAAGCTAAGTAAAAATTACCAAAAATTCAGAAACAAATTGTTTTTAGTCTTTTTAGGGTTTTTTACTGTTTTTGTGATTTTTGGAAAATTTTCAAGGTGTTTTTGGTATTTTTAAATACTGAAATAAAGCAAAACAGTGCAAATAAGGCTGGCTGTGAATAAAATGAGATTTAAAAATAGCAACCAGTAGCTCAAAATTTTCACGCTATTTTTCAAATAAAAAGGACAGAATAAGGAACAAACAGAAACTGAGTTTTTGATTTTTGGAGTTTTCTACTATTTTATATATTTTTTTGAAGTTTTTGAGTGTTTTTAAATTTTTAGTGTTTTTCTTTTGAACTTTTTAATGATTTTTGGACTGATACTAAAATAGGATAAAATAGACACTAGGTTATTTTTTTGGAATTTTTGGAGGAGTTTTAATATTTTTTTGGTATTTTCTAAACTAGACAGTGCACAAATAGCAAGTTTTTGATTTTTAATAAATATGAAGATAAGATACAATCAAAAACTAAATATGTGGCGTGAAAGTACACATGTCCAGGAGCTTAAGTTCAAAATTTGAGAAATTTTGGAGTTAAAATGATAGGTCAAATAATTAGAGCAAACATCCAAACATCAAACAGTACTGGCAGGGGTATATGTGCAATATTTAAAACCACCAGGGGCATACACGCAATTTTTCCACAAAAGGTTACACTGAAACTTGCATTTTAAGGATTAAAGATGAATAACAAAACCCGCAAGGGTATCTGAGCAATTTACCCACCAGGGTGCGTGACTCGCACGCGCCTGGAAGGGGTATTTTTGCAATAGTACAAAGTTCCAAGGGGTTCAATGCAGTTTCTCCAAAATATTACAACTGAAAGCAAACATTCATGGACTTAAGCGAAATAAATAAACCCCAGGGGGGTCCCTGCAAAATACCCAGCCTCCTCACGCGCACGGACACGTGAGGTGACGTGGATTGGACCTAGGTGCAAATAAGAAAACTACGGGGTTCTAGTTGCAATTATTACAGAAATATTTAAACTACCGCTTAAAGTTTATGGACTGAAATGAAATACAAGATTTGCGAGGGTGGGGATGCAAAATACCCTCGCTCAGGCGCTCTGCAGGTGACGCGTGGCGCGCATCCAACGGCTGGCGACGATGGACGATCCAACGGCGGGAAGCGGGCCACTTATCCACGTGGCAGCACGAGAGCGACCGATAACGGTTGGCGTTGTCGTCTGGGATTAGATCTCAGTCAGAGATCTGACGGTGGACGGGCTTGGAAGATCGGACGGTCGTCACGCGAACTGGAGCTGCGGCTCAATCGGACGGTGGAGAAGCGAGGAGGAAGAACGGGGAAGAAGGCCGGCGGAGGCGAACTTCCCCGACTCCGATCTCGCTCCTCAGACGGTGGATGGGCTCCAAAATGGAGCTGCAGGCTCCTGGAAGGTCCGGCTATGTGCTGGAAGGCTCAGGGTCGTCGGAGATGCTTCGATGTGCTGGCGCGAGGGCGGCGGAGCTCGGAGCTCCAGGTATCTCTGGCGATGAATCAAAACGGCCTTCCAGGTGCGTTCAAAGCTCCTTGACCTGCAAAAAGTGGTGAGAAGGCCCAGGGAAAATTGCCTGGGCCTCGCGAGGACCTAATCGAAGTGCGAAGGGGAGTGGTCGACGGTCGTCGGAGGTGCGCTCCGGCGAGGATGTTGGGATTGGCGAAGTACGCGATGAAACTCACAATTTTTTTGGGGTTTTTGATCTTTAAGCTAACAGGAATAAGATGCAAGAAAGAAAGACGCGGGTGGAAGCCCTCGATGGCCAGAACCAGAGGAGAAAGGGTTACCTCGACCGCCGGGTTGCGGGAGGTGGTGGAGGCTCCCTCGACTTCGCGCGCCTTGGCTGAAGGGCTGGCGATGGAGCTGTCACCTCCACGGAGCTCAGGAGCACAATGGTGGCGCTGAAGGGTGGACCGAAGGGACTCAACCGAGGGGAGGAAGATGAGGGTTCGTATTTGAAGCGTGGCGAGGGCGTGACTTCGATGCGATTTTTCGAGCAGATGGAAAAGATCTGGGTAGATCGGGTAGGACGGCGAGCTAGATGGTTGTACAGGGAACAAATCTTATGAAGAGATCGACTACCCTCGAGCAACGCCTTGATGGCGAAAAAATCGAGAAAAGCGGGAGTCACGGGTGCCTGACAAGGGCCAGAGGGCTAGGGCCAGGGAGTTGACCCGAGGTCAACTCCCCAAGCCACCTGGTTGGTCCACGTGGACCAACCAGGAAAAAGCCCCGGAAATTGTTTTATTAAATCATTTAAAAATAGAAATAGGTTGAATTAAATTATGGTTATAAAATAAAAATTGTTTAATTTTTTATGTAGTATTTTATTCTGATTTTTATTTATTTTTATGACTTATATTTTTACAAGTTACCTTTTTAACCCTATATAGGTATATTATCTATATATTTTAGTGTTTTATTTTTATTTTGTGTCTTTTAATTTAGTTATTTTTTGCTTATTATTTTATAAAAACATAAAGTACTTTTATGTACATAAATATATTTTTATTTTATTTTTCTGATATGTTTTGTATACTTAATAGAATACAAGTATTATTTGTGTATGTATGTATACCTGTACTATACCTATGTATTATAATATATACAAGTATTTTTCTTTGAGTTTTATTTATGTTTTTATTCTGATTTTAATGTACATAATTATTATAAGTAATATTTACAACCTTATAAAAATATAAAATCGGATAAATAATGAATAAGGAATAAAGTGAATATTTTAATCTGTACACTTATACAATGAGGGTCCAAAACTCAACTTTCAAACCGTAGCTCCGCCAAATGCGAAACCACCACCATTGGATAGATTATTTTATTCTATATACAATTAAAGGTGAGTAGGCTGCATTTGGAGTTTTTATTTGTGAGATACAGGTCTGGGAAGTTGGCATTCTGGATTTTTATTCAGACCATAACTTTTTATCTGTACATTAGTTTTCTGTGAAATCAATTTTGTATTTTTCTTTATTTTATTATCTACAACTTTCATGTACAAAGTTTCTTTATTTGGAGTGTAAAAAGTGGAACCAAAAATAGGTCCCAAAATGAATAAAGAATGAATAAAATGTATAGGTATTTTATCTGTGTTTTGGCCCTTGTCTCCCCCTACTTTATTCCTTGTCGACCTATTCATCAAGATGCCTAGGTCTCGGGGTTTCGGGTCATAAAATATTTACAATATTTTATTCTTTTTCTTTTCTTTATTTATTCTATAATTTTGGCCTTAATTACAGTAATTTATACACTGTTTAGATGCACATGCATGAATGCTAAGATGATGATTTTAATGCTATTTACAGGCATTTGCTAGGGTTTTTGGTGCCAAAATGATAGAATAAAGATGATGAAATGTGGATTCATCATCCCCCTATACTTTACCTTTGCTAGTCCCTAGCAAACACTTATGCAATAAGTGCAAAAAGAGAAAAGAAAGAAAAGAAAAAGAAGAAAATTGGATGAAGTTTAATTATCAAACTTGTCTTCACAAAATCAAAGTTTGGAGCTTAATTCGGACCTTTGGAATTTTAATGCGGTCGGAACCTTAATGAGAACCAAATTTGAAATCCAACAGTCCTTGAGAATCCTAAAACTCTGTCCAAGTCTCCTCAATAGCCAGGTCAGATATACTTCAACTCATACGCAAACTCTTACGACTATGAATCTGACTTGTACAGTGTAAGTGATATGTAGCTCCCCACCTCAGAAGTGACAAAGAAACAACCTCCCCCAACCTGGTAACTCTAATGCCTCGGTCTAGCAACTCTTTCCTCGAGAAGCGGGGTATTCCCTTCTAAGTTCAAGTGCAACCGGCTCAAGAAGAGGGGGAAGAAGTATAGACTTTTGGGAGCTCAACCAGTGTAGCCAAGTCTCCCGCTGCAAGCTTCATGAGATGTGACATGGGTACCATAAGCTTTTGCTTTATTGAACTATATACACTCCGGTGGGATTATTAAATTTTCAATCCGACCCACCACTTTTTTGGAGTTCTTTTTGCATTTTTTTTTCAAATGCATCTGTACAACATATCTACATGGTGCAGCATATATACAAGAAATTTTCCTCTTGAGCCAGTAGACTATCCCTCTTTTGAAGCTTTATTGCAACCCACGGCTTCTGTCTTTAGCCTTCATCACCACTAGACCAAGTTGAGGTGCACTTCCTTCACTATAAGAAGAAGAGAGGTTCCGCCTAGAAGTACTACCCTCATATGCTACCCCAAGCCAAAGGAAACTGCCTCCTCACCACCTCATCCGTGGAGAGCTATGTGAAAGGTGCAGGTGTCCAAGTTAGGTCATTATCAACAAGAGTCGTGCGTGTGCTCCGAAATACTCTACTTAGGCAGTCAAGAATCCATTGAACCAAGTCCCGTGACCCTCAAAGAATTAAGTCAACTAGACCTGAAGTACCTCAAACCCAATTCCTATAAGGTTCCTGTTATTAGGTAGATTTTAAGGTCCAATCAAGCTCCAATCTCCAGATTTTACTTAGACTTGTTCAACTATCAAACTCAATCCGAAAAATGCTCATGCTGTGCAAATGCAATGCTGAAAATATTTTTGTGATGCAATTTTCAAGATTTTGAACTTTTTATGGATTTTTGAAAAGATGATGCATGCGTATGCAGATGCATTTTTTTGTATTTTTCACAAAGATTTTTCAATTGTTTTTAATTTTTGCAAATGTTTTTGGGATTTTTGAAAACAAAAGATTTTGGCTAAAAACTAGGTGAAAATATGTACCTGGGAGTGCTTCTCATATATACAAGAAATGGATTTTAAGATTTTACAAGGGTAAGTGATCAATTTTATACATATATAGTGGATTTTAGTGTGATGTAAATATTCCTCAAACTTATTTGTCACAAAGTTTTGAAAACTATAGTCCAAAATAATTTTTACAATCATTTTTACAAACATGTACACTTATTTGAAAATCATTTTGCAATCGGTCTTCAAAACAGTATATATAGGTTTTTCAAATATTTTTGCAGCCATTTTTCAAACCATTTTGCAAATCATTTTTCAAACATTTTATTTCACATAAAGAAAATAAATTTTACAAATCACACATTTTTACAAAGGTTGAAAACATGTAACAAAATATTTTCAAAATAGTTTTCAATAGATGTTCACAAAGATTTTCAAACTATTTTTCAAACATTTTGCAAAAAACATTTTCACCTGATTTATTAATCAGTATATAAAAAGAATCTGAGGAATATCACACCTTTTTATTAAATGTTTTTAATGAATTTTAAAGAATTATTAGCCATATTATTAAGACAATACGAAAGTACGAGTTATGGCTAAAGTATATACATAGTATATACGACCCCCCTATACTTAGCTTGAGCTATGTCCTCATAGATCGGAGAGAAAAGAGAAGACATAACTCGTACTAAGTATAGGCAAGTCTAAATGAATAATGAATGAATCAACAAATGAGAAGTTGACCGTCCCCCCTATACTTAGGATCAAATAATCCTAAGTATAGCAGACTGTACACAACGCAGGGAGGGTCAAGGGTGGGAATGAACAGATCGTACTCAGATTGTCTCCCCCTATACTTAGGGTAAGATATCCCTAAGTATAGACAAGAAGAGGAGACAATGGAGAGGATCAAAGAATGGAAATACTCGGGGTGCACACCCCCCTATACTTAGGACAAAGTACGTCCTAAGTATGGAAAACTGTCTACAAGGGCGGCACCTTTTTGATAGATAAAGAAGATAGAGATGGAAAAGAAGAAAGGAAGAAAAGAAGAAAATGACTCAACAGATGAAAGTGATATGAACAGATGGACCTGTACAGCGGCAGATGGAGTTGATCACCATGTATAAGATGTAGATGATGAGAGTTAAAGGACACATCTCATACCAGAAGAATGGGGGCAACGTCCATGGTCGGCGGATCATGATCTCGATATAGCTTCAGGCGTTGACCATTGACGCGGAAGGTGGACGAAGATGACTGTTCAGATATGTCGATGCTGCCATTGTCATGTACCTTCCTAACCACATACGGACCTTTCCACTTGCTCTGCAATTTCCCTGGGAATAATTTCAGCCTGGAATCAAACAACCATACTCTCTGATCTGGCTCAAACTGTTTATGGCTGATATGCGAATCGTGCCATGTCTTCACTTTTTCTTTGTACTGTAGGCTGTTGGAAAAGGCTGTATCTCTCAATTCCTCCAGGGCTGCCAATTCTGCTCTTCTTTGGTCTCCTACACTCTCGGAATCCAAAAGCAACTCAGTGACTGCCCAAAAAGATTTGTGCTTGATTTCCACTGGCAAATGGCACGGCTTGCCATAGACGAGACGAAAGGGAGATGTCCCTAATGGATTTTTGAAAGAGGTCCGATAGGCCCACAAGACCGAGTCCAAAAGCTGTGACCAATCCTTTCGGTCTGGGCGGACAACTTTCTGCAAGATAGTCTTTATCTCCCGATTCGATACTTCGGCAAGACCATTAGTCTGAGGGTGATAAGGAGTGGCAACCCGATGATCAATGCCGAACTCGTCAGCAAGGGCCCTAACCTTGTCATTGATGAAATGAGACCCCCCGTCAGAAATCAAAACTCTAGGTACCCCGAACCGTGAAATGATATTTTTCCTCAAGAATTTGCACACGGTTTTTGCATCTGCGGCTCGGGCGGGAATGGCCTCAACCCATCGACTGACATAATCCACAGCGAGCAAAATATGCTCGAATCCCTGACTCTTAGGAAATGGGCCCATGAAATCAATCCCCCATGCATCAAAAACCTCACAGAAGTGAATGGGTTGCATGGGCATCATGTCTCTCTGTCCGCAGGTTCCCATTTTCTGACAGTCAGTACATCTCCTCACGAACTCATCAGAATCCTTGAAAAGAGTAGGCCACCAAAGGCCGGATTGAAGTACCTTTTGTGCTGTCCTTTTTCCAGAATGATGTCCTCCTGCCTCAAGCTTGTGGCAGTATGTGAGGACGCTATGCTGCTCTTCTTGAGGAATACACCTCCTCCAGATACTATCCCCTCCTTCATGATAAAGGACGGGATCCTCCCAATGGTAAAACTTGGCCTTAGCTAGGAAGGTCTCAAGTTTCTTCCTGGGCCAACCCTGAGGGACTGTCTTGGCAACAAGATAGTTTACAAAGTCAGCGTACCACGGGAGTGAGGTGACAGCCAAGATCGCCTCATCTGGAAACGTCTCTGTGATAGGTGCGCTGGGCTCAGATTCCTCAAGATTCTCCAATCTGGAGAGATGATCCGCCACCACATTCTTGACTCCAGGCTTATCTTTAATCTCAATATCAAATTCCTGGAGTAGAAGGATCCATCTGGTCAGACGTGCTTTGGCATCCTTCTTAGCCATTAAGTACCTGATGGCGGAATGGTCGGTGTAAATGGTCACTTTAGATCCGAGAATATAAGATCTGTACTTATCCAAAGCAAAGACTACGGCCAGCATTTCTTTCTCAGTCACAGTGTAATTCCTTTGAGCGACATCTA
Source organism: Ottelia alismoides (assembly GCA_037367405.1). Taxonomy (NCBI): domain Eukaryota; kingdom Viridiplantae; phylum Streptophyta; class Magnoliopsida; order Alismatales; family Hydrocharitaceae; genus Ottelia; species Ottelia alismoides. The sequence continues at coordinate 338,641 of JAZKJV010004441.1, read as the reverse complement.
AGGTCTGGCTGGCGTAGTGAATGGCAAACGGTAATCCATCCCTCCTCTGTCCAAGCACAGCCCCAACGGCAAAATCTGAAGCATCCGTCATGATCTCGAATGGGAGAGACCAATCGGGTGGCTGAAGGACAGGAGCTGAAACAACCATATTCTTGAGAGTCTCAAATGCTTCAAGACACTTATCATTAACAATAAACTCGATGTCTTTGGTCAGCAAGTCAGTGAGCGGTCGGGCAATTCGACTGAAGTCCTGAATGAACCGTCGGTAGAAACCGACATGCCCCAGAAAAGACCGTAACTGACGCAAGTTGGACGGTGGATTGAGTTTTCTGATGATATCCACCTTGGCGGGATCGACCTCCATGCCCCTGTTGGAGACGATGTGACCAAGGACCGTCCCTTGAGTCATCATGAAATGACTCTTCTCCCAGGATAAGACAAGATTGACCTCTATGCAACGCTTCAGCACACGATCTAGGCAGTCAAGACAAGCATCAAACCCGTCGCCATAGACCGAGAAGTCATCCATGAAGACCTCTAAACAGTCACCCACCATGTCCGAGAAGATGGACAACATGCACCTTTGGAATGTCGCCGGAGCGTTACATAGACCAAAGGGCATCCGTCTGAAAGCATATGTCCCAAACGGACAGGTGAATGTCGTTTTCTCCTGGTCTTCGGGCGCAATGGCCACTTGATTATATCCAGAGTACCCATCAAGAAAACAATAATGGCTCTTCCCGGCTAGCCGTTCGATAATCTGATCAAGAAAGGGCAGTGGGAAGTGATCCTTCTTGGTGGCCTCATTCAATCGTCTGTAGTCCACACAGACCCTCCAAGAAGTTGGTACTCTGGTAGCGATCTCCTCTCCAGACTCATTGACCACTGTAGTGACACCCGTCTTCTTGGGTACCACATGTAACGGACTTACCCATTTAGAGTCGGAGATGGGATAGATGAAATCAGCGCTCCACCACTTCGAAATTTCTTTCATGACAACCTCTCGAAGATTCGGGTTCAGCCTTCGTTGGAACTCACGCGAAGGCTTAGCGTCATCCTCGAGATAGATGTGGTGGGAGCACAGCTTCGGGCTCAGCCCCTTGAGATCAACTATATTCCAACCGATTGCCTTGCGGTTTCTTTCAAGAACCTCCATCAGACGAGATTCTTGTTCTCCAGTCAAATCTGCTGAGATAATGACTGGGTGCATATCTGGCTCACCTGCAAGGAATCTATACTTCATTGATTGCGGTAGAGGTTTCCGTTCAGGACAACTGGGAGGCGGCAGATCTGGCTTCTGATATGTCTGGGTGAATGCTACTAGGTCTGCATGGGAGAACTCTCGCTCTGCATGAATTTCTGACGAAAGGTGGCTGACTGAATTATCACTAAACTGTACGGGCTCGCACTCTGTCACGGTTGTTGGCTCAGAATGAATCAGACAAGACAACGGATCATCGAAATAGGCCCATTCAACATCTGAATACGAGGGATCAGAAGCAGAAGAACAAGAACTGAAATCATCGACACCACTCGTCACCATACTGTCAGCCTCAGGTGTATCCGTATCCAGGAATGTGCTCTCCCGGCTCTCGATTGCCATGATCTTGCGATACAATGAATCGGTAGGCAAGGCGAGAGTCGGTGCTACAGGGTCTTTCCAGTTAGATTCATCATCAGTCATCTCGAAGTCACGAACCTGGTGGACGTCTAGCTCTTCCTCTGTCATCTGCGCGGCTTCACTAGATTGCTCGGAGCATTCTAACTCTCTGGCTCTGGTTTCCTCGATCGTCTCTATTTGTATGGTCTCGCCCTCTACGCGAAAGCATACCTTCCCACAATCATGGTCGGTCACCGCCTTGGCTGTGGCCAAGAATGGGCGTCCTAATATGATGGGGGCATCAGTTACCGACTCAGGGATCTCCATGTCCAACACAACGAAGTCCACGGGGAATTTCAAGCCCTGAATGGTAACGACCACGTCTTTCAATAACCCCTTCAGCCTCTTAATTGACCTATCAGCAAACTGAAGGACCGTTCTGCTTCGAAGAAGAGGGCCAAACTCGAACTGCTTGAGTAAGGCCGCCGGAAGGAGGTTAATTGAGGAGCCGCTGTCTAATAGAGTACGATCAAATTGCTGCTCTTGAATCTCGCATCTGACATAGGGAGCTCCTGCGTCTGGTCGCTTGGCTGGCAGCTTGTTCTGAATGGTGCAGCAAGTATCATGAGTGAGCATATGGATTTGGTCTCTGTGCCTCCGCTTTCTTCGGACAGTGGTTGTCTCTTTCAAATTCTTTTTGAAGAAAGGGATATGCTCAAACGCTTCTCGTAGAGTTAGCTGAATGTGAAATCTGTCAATCATCTGATTGCCGAACTCTTCCTCCTGGTTCTTTTTAGGATTTTCTTTTTTATTCCCCTTCGCCCGGCGGAGTGCCTCAGGGAAGGGGATTGTAGGGGCCTCCTCAGATGGAGGACTAGGAAACGGTCCCTGTGCCTGTGAAGATGGAGAATCCACACAAATATCATCATGCAACACATATGGATCTGCAATTTGAACAGGAACCTTTCCTTTATTCATATTTTTGTTCTTTTTGTTACCACAGTCCATAGATACAAAATGTGGTAACATCACAGTGGGAGACTCAACAAAAGTAGAGGTGGTGGCCTCAGTACCACCACCGGCACCTGCATCTGCGGCATCAGCACCGCTCTCTGGTTCTACATCAAAAATGGTGGCATCAGCACCACCGTCTTCATCTGGTATCACGACGGCATCAGCACCGTCGTCCTGGACTTCATCATGGGTGGCATCAGCACCACCGTCAACATCATCATCAGCGGCATCAGTACCGCTCTTCTGGTCCTCTGGCGCTCCTGGTTCTGCCTCTAGTTGTCGCTCAGAAGAGGCGCCGCCGGCTGGCATCCTACCGCTCCTAGTAGTAACAAAATCAGCATCATGGTAGGAATAAGATATGTCACTCAAATAATCACTAGGAGAGGCATCCTCTGTAAACTCTACCTGCTCAGACTTTCTTTTCAGATTGTTCGGGTTAGGTTCAATCTGAGCGGGTATGGCGGCCTTGCCTTTCATGATCTCCCGCATCTCCTGCCGGAATTCATCCATTTCTTGCCTGAAAGATGCTCGCTGTTCAGATAGCAAGCGGGCAAGATCATCGAGTGCTGGGTTCTCAAAGGCAGGACCCTGAGAACCGGATGTCTGTCCCTGCTGGAAATGGGGCTGCTGCTGCTGGTGATACTGGGGGGAAGGCTGGTGATAAGACTGCTGAGGCTGCTGTCGCTGCCTCCACTGCTGTCCCTGATAGGAGGGACGAGGACCATTCTGGTATTGCTGATGATGGGCATATTGGGGCTGTTGTTGCTGTGTCTGCTGGTTGCTCTGCTGTCCATGGGCGGGAGGATGCTGCTGGGACGAGGATCTACCATTCCCCCAACGGAATCCGGGGTGATCCCTACAAATTGCGGGCTGAGGGTATCGGTCATACCAAATCCCATTGACTTCCATCAATGGTTCCTGCTCAAAGGAGGGTGGAGGAAGAACTGCCAGTGGCTGCTCCGGCTGGTAAACCACCATCTGCGTGTTGGAAGATGGCGGTTGCTCTGGGTGGTACTGCAACAACGGAACCGGCTCTGCCTGGATGTGATTCACTTGACGGTATGAGATAGAGCCCTGGTTGGGGTTGCTGCTGCTAGAGGCAACCTGTGACCTAGGAGGCTGTTGGGCATGAGATTGGGCCTCCTGAATGCATAGCATTTGGGTTTTTAGGTCACTCATAACTTTGGCAATTTGGTCCATCTGGGCCATGCCTTGATTCTGTTTTTTCTCAAGGATCTCCATGCGGTCCAGCTTCTCACTAATGATGCCCATGTCGGCTGCGGCTGATTCAGCTTGGGCTGCGGCAACTGACACTGTGTTGGGACCGGCATCGATGCGTGTGATCCTCTGGAATGATCCTGCTCCTTGCGGTGGCTTTTGTTGGGTGTAGACACGGGCCTGAGTCATCACTGTAGAATTTTCTGCCATGCCCTCGTAGATGGCCCAGACATCATCTTCACCCTTAGAAAAATAGGATCCACCACAAGAGGCGTTGACAAGCCCCTGCAGCTCCGGTGTCAGCCCGCAGAAGAAACTCTGCACCAGGTTGGGCTTGGAGATGTCGTGATGTGGACACCGGTCAATGAGCTCTCTAAATCGATCCCAGGCTTCATAGAATTGTTCGTTTGGGATCATGACGAAGTTGCTGATCATTGCTCTAGCTGCGTTGGTCCGGCCGAGAGGATAGTACTTCTTCAGGAATGCGGTCCGGAGATCTGCCCATGTGTCGATGAAACGCCCAAGATGTTTGAGCCAATAGGCGGCTCTGTCAACCAAAGAGAATGGAAAGGCGATCATCTTGATTGTGTCCTCGGTCATCAACCGATCATGGATGGTGCTGCAAATCATCTCGAATTCTTGGAGGTGGAGGTGCGGCTCTTCGGTCGGCAACCCATGGAATTTGGGTAAAAGCTGAATGGTGTGGGGCCGAAGCTCGAAATCTCCGTGGATGGGTGGGAGTCGAATCCATCGGTGAGTGAGGGATGCTGCTGGGTTGTGCAATTCCCTCATGATAGTCTGTGGCGGTCTCTCGCCGTCTGGATCGCCTCCTCCTGCGTCAGGTCCTCCTCCTCCACCACCTTCTCCGCCAGCTCGGTTCTCTCTCATCTGAGCTATCTCCCTCATGAGATCACCCATGAATGTGCCCTGGTCACGGATCTGTTGCTGCATAGTCTCCAGGGATGCTAACAAGGAATTATTGATGGCTGCTTGATCAAATAGGAACGGAGGGTGCTCATGATCATCTTCATGCTCGCCTCTGTCTGCCATGGCTGGATTTTCTGAAAAAGCAAAAGAGGTCATCTCAGGTGCTGTCGAATGAGCTGAACACTGTGATGCACTGTATTCTGACACTCTTGGACTGATGGAAGGAGAATGAGAATGGTGGTCGAGGGGGAACAGGGTGGATGTAAACTCAGGCTCGGAGAGCGGACTCTCCGAGGTATTCCTAGATGAATAAGGAGGAGTGCGGGATAGCGGTGCCGACAAGGTCGGCCTAAGAGATCTCCGTCCCATCATCTTGATTATTGGTAAGAGCCGAGGGAATGTAGAAGAAGAGGAATGAAATGAGATGCAACAAAATTGCGCACCATTGTGCGGTGTTTTTGATCTTGACCTAAATAAATCTAGCAATCAAACGCAAAGCAAGGGTAAGTTCACCAACTCAACACATGAAGCCGTGAAGGTTCGGCTTTTATCTTTTCAGTTTTAGCTTGATTCAGGAATTTATCTTTTAACGAGTCCTTAGAACGCTACGCCTATAGGAGAGAGAGTACTGCCGGAAAAGTATCCCGTACTTGTCCCCCTCCTGTGTAACCTGTAGCTTGCACTTTTTGAGGTCCTTGTAACCCTTCCTGGATCCCTACTCAGCCAAAGAATAAGAGAGGAAGCCAATAGGCGAAACCGATACTTCGGAACTCGCTCGCAACGGAATCACCCGTGAGCGTGCAAGAACCTACTCGGACGCAGCCGGTGAGACAGACACCCCCGTGAAGGCGTGGCCTATGCTCGATACTTCGGACGAGGTCGATGCTCACACAATAGTGAGTCACCAATGGTGACCAAGCCCTACTCGACTACGTACGATAGAAGCGCCAATACTTCGGAAATCCAGGCGATACACAAGGCAGCCACAAGCTGGGTTTTTGGCTCTAATCCTTACGAAGCGCTCACCTCACTTGGAAGGAGACCTTCCCATGCAACCTGAATACAAGTGAGGGTGTTACTCTCCCCAAGCAATGAATCCAATTACCTTTTTTATTTTGGTCAAGTTTTCTTAGCAGTCCCTTTTTTAATTTTTTTGGTGTTATCGCTTCTTTTGAGTAAATTCAAGCAAGCGCCTAACGATTTTTGTATTTTCTTTATCCTACTTTGTTCCAAAAACAGAGGGAGAAAAGAGTCGGAAAAGCCGTGCAAGTCGACACAAAGATGGAGATCTCACCTTTGTGCCTAAATGATGCGTGCAAAGTAAGAAGACTTACAGTGAATCCCAGCTCTCTCCATGCGGGATGCAAAGCAGAAATTTATAAACCTAATCTACATGCCGGTATGCACACGGAAATCGTCCTAGATTAGGCAACTGCTAGCGTGAAGAACCACAAGTTGATTATCAACTCCCAATCCGAGTGTCCGGTCTTGGCTTACCCCTCCTCTTCTCGACACACTCGAGTTCAGGAGTAGCGCTTGATGGGGTTTGCTCACGGCGCGTGGATCAAAAGTAGATAACCAACTGTTTAATTAGTCTAAGTCCAAATACGCACTATAGGAGCATGCAAAAATAATTAGGTGTTTGGACCTATTCTAATCGAGTCAAGCAGGACCTAAAACTAAGAGCTCAATCCACAAAAGAAAGTGAAAAATGAAAACAAAACCGGAAAATGACAAGCGAGGAAAACTCGTCAAAAACCGCGGTGAGCCCCCAAGTGAACACACACTTGGAAGTTGGGCCCGAAAGTCCAAGTCCAAAGTACCTGTATTATTACAAATTAATAGTCTCTCTCTCACAAAAGTGAAATGCAAGCTAACTAATCACTCTCTCTCACTCCTGCTCTCTCCTGCCGGCTTGGCCCAAGAAGGCCGGCTCCGCTTCCCAAGGATGCTCCGGATCACCTAAGCAATCCGCCTTGCTCCGCGGTCCCTCGCAAGAAGACAAGAAAAGAGATGGTCAGATAGCTCAACAAGATATATAAAAAAAATGTAAGAGATGGCAAATGATGCTATGGTAAACAATCACACAATCAAACAAAATGTAAACTACTCGCTGTTGCTCCCCGGCAACGGCGCCATTTGATAGACACAGATTTCACAAGAGCCTAAATTGGTGTCTCACACAAGGCGGAGACAACCGTCGCTGTGGCGACTCTCAAATGAAACCTGTATTTAATCAATAATTAACCCACACTAAAGATCAATAAATTGGAAATAATGTGGAGTTAAAATTTATTTTTAACTCTGCACAAATGGTGTATAGTGACAAGTATGTAGAGAGTTCGAACACAGGGAGCAAACAGGGTAATTCAAGCAAATGTAAGCACAAGTGTGTGTGTGTAAAGTGATGTGTCTACGCTAAGCAAGCAAGCACTACAATTTTTGTGGGTTTTTAATTTTTAATTTTTTTTTATTTTAATTTTTTTTTGTTTTGTATTTTGATTTTTAATTTTCTGATTTTTATAATTTTATATTTTATATTTTTCTTTTTTTTTCTTTTTCAATATTGGAATTTAAAGACAATGGAATAAAAGACAAGATAGAATATTTATAAAGCTAAGTAAAAATTACCAAAAATTCAGAAACAAATTGTTTTTAGTCTTTTTAGGGTTTTTTACTGTTTTTGTGATTTTTGGAAAATTTTCAAGGTGTTTTTGGTATTTTTAAATACTAAAATAAAGCAAAACAGTGCAAATAAGGCTGGCTGTGAATAAAATGAGATTTAAAAATAGCAACCAGTAGCTCAAAATTTTCACACTATTTTTCAAATAAAAAGGACAGAATAAGGAACAAACAGAAACTGAGTTTTTGATTTTTGGAGTTTTCTACTATTTTATATATTTTTTTGAAGTTTTTGAGTGTTTTTAAATTTTTAGTGTTTTTCTTTTGAACTTTTTAATGATTTTTGGACTGACACTAAAATAGGATAAAATAGACACTAGGTTATTTTTTTGGAATTTTTGGAGGAGTTTTAATATTTTTTTTGGTATTTTCTAAACTAGACAGTGCACAAATAGCAAGTTTTTATTTTTAATAAATATGAAGATAAGATACAATCAAAAACTAAATATGTGGCGTGAAAGTACACATGTCCAGGAGCTTAAGTTCAAAATTTGAGAAATTTTGGAGTTAAAATGATAGGTCAAATAATTAGAGCAAACATCCAAACATCAAACAGTACTGGCAGGGGTATATGTGCAATATTTAAAACCACCAGGGGCATACACGCAATTTTTCCACAAAAGGTTACACTGAAACTTGCATTTTAAGGATTAAAGATGAATAACAAAACCCACAAGGGTATCTGAGCAATTTACCCACCAGGGTGCGTGACTCGCATGTGCTTGGAAGGGGTATTTTTGCAATAGTACAAAGTTCCAAGGGGTTCAATGCAGTTTCTCCAAAATATTACAACTGAAAGCAAACATTCATGGACTTAAGCGAAATAAATAAACCCCAGGGGGGTCCCTGCAAAATACCCAGCCTCCTCACGCGCACGGACACGTGAGGTGACGTGGATTGGACCTAGGTGCAAATAAGAAAACTACGAGGTTCTAGTTGCAATTATTACAGAAATATTTAAACTACCGCTTAAAGTTTATGGACTGAAATGAAATACAAGATTTGCGAGGGTGGGGATGCAAAATACCCTCGCTCAGGCGCTCTGCAGGTGACGCGTGGCGCGCATCCAACGGCTGGCGACGATGGACGATCCAACGGCGGGAAGCGGGCCACTTATCCACGTGGCAGCACGAGAGCGGCCGATAACGGTTGGCGTTGACGTCTGGGATTAGATCTCAGTCAGAGATCTGACGGTGGACGGGCTTGGAAGATCGGACGGTCGTCACGCGAACTGGAGCTGCGGCTCAATCGGACGGTGGAGAAGCGAGGAGGAAGAACGGGGAAGAAGGCCGGCGGAGGCGAACTTCCCCGACTCCGATCTCGCTCCTCAGACGGTGGATGGGCTCCAAAATGGAGCTGCAGGCTCCTGGAAGGTCCGGCTATGTGCTGGAAGGCTCAGGGTCGTCGGAGATGCTTCGATGTGCTGGCGCGAGGGCGGCGGAGCTCGGAGCTCCAGGTATCTCCGGCGATGAATCAAAACGGCCTTCCAGGTGCGTTCAAAGCTCCTTGACCTGCAAAAAGTGGTGAGAAGGCCCAGGGCAAATTGCCTGGGCCTCGCGGGGACCTAATCGAAGCGCGAAGGGGAGTGGTCGACGGTCGCCGGAGGTGCGCTCCGGCGAGGATGTTGGGATTGGCGAAGTACGCGATGAAACTCACAATTTTTTTGGGGTTTTTGATCTTTAAGCTAACAGGAATAAGATGCAAGAAAGAAAGACGCGGGTGGAAGCCCTCGATGGCCAGAACCAGAGGAGAAAGGGTTACCTCGACCGCCGGGTTGCGGGAGGTGGTGGAGGCTCCCTCGACTTCGCGCGCCTTGGCTGAAGGGCTGGCGATGGAGCTGTCACCTCCACGGAGCTCAGGAGCACAATGGTGGCGCTGAAGGGTGGACTGAAGGGACTCAACCGAGGGGAGGAAGATGAGGGTTCGTATTTGAAGCGTGGCGAGGGCGTGACTTCGATGCGATTTTTCGAGCAGATGGAAAAGATCTGGGTAGATCGGGTAGGACGGCGAGCTAGATGGTTGTACAGGGAACAAATCTTATGAAGAGATCGACTACCCTCGAGCAACGCCTTGATGGCGAAAAAATCGAGAAAAGCGGGAGTCACGGGTGCCTGACAAGGGCCAGAGGGCTAGGGCCAGGGAGTTGACCCGAGGTCAACTCCCCAAGCCACCTGGTTGGTCCACGTGGACCAACCAGGAAAAAGCCCCGGAAATTGTTTTATTAAATCATTTAAAAATAGAAATAGGTTGAATTAAATTATGGTTATAAAATAAAAATTGTTTAATTTTTTATGTAGTATTTTATTCTGATTTTTATTTATTTTTATGACTTATATTTTTACAAGTTACCTTTTTAACCCTATATAGGTATATTATCTATATATTTTAGTGTTTTATTTTTATTTTGTGTCTTTTAATTTAGTTATTTTTTGCTTATTATTTTATAAAAACATAAAGTACTTTTATGTACATAAATATATTTTTATTTTATTTTTCTGATATGTTTTGTATACTTAATAGAATACAAGTATTATTTGTGTATGTATGTATACCTGTACTATACCTATGTATTATAATATATACAAGTATTTTTCTTTGAGTTTTATTTATGTTTTTATTCTGATTTTAATGTACATAATTATTATAAGTAATATTTACAACCTTATAAAAATATAAAATCGGATAAATAATGAATAAGGAATAAAGTGAATATTTTAATCTGTACACTTATACAATGAGGGTCCAAAACTCAACTTTCAAACCGTAGCTCCGCCAAATGCGAAACCACCACCATTGAATAGATTATTTTATTCTATATACAATTAAAGGTGAATAGGCTGCATTTGGAGTTTTTATTTGTGAGATACAGGTCTGGGAAGTTGGCATTCTGGATTTTTATTCAGACCATAACTTTTTATCTGTACATTAGTTTTCTGTGAAATCAATTTTGTATTTTTCTTTATTTTATTATCTACAACTTTCATGTACAAAGTTTCTTTATTTGGAGTGTAAAAAGTGGAACCAAAAATAGGTCCCAAAATGAATAAAGAATGAATAAAATGTATAGGTATTTTATCTGTGTTTTGGCCCTTGTCTCCCCCTACTTTATTCCTTGTCGACCTATTCATCAAGATGCCTAGGTCTCGGGGTTTCGGGTCATAAAATATTTACAATATTTTATTCTTTTTCTTTTCTTTATTTATTCTATAATTTTGGCCTTAGTTACAGTAATTTATACACTGTTTAGATGCACATGCATGAATGCTAAGATGATGATTTTAATGCTATTTACAGGCATTTGCTAGGGTTTTTGGTGCCAAAATGATAGAATAAAGATGATGAAATGTGGATTCATCACCCAACGACTCACATAATCAACGTCCAACAAGAATGTACTCGAATACCTGACTCTTAGGGAATGGACCCATGAAATCAATGCCCCATGCATCAAAAACCTCACAGAAGTGAATGGGTTGCATCGACATCATATCACGTTGTCCACAAATGCCCATCCTCTGACAGTTGGTACACCTCTTCATGAATTCATCAGAATCCTTGAAGAGAGTAGGCCACCATAGGCCGGATTGGAGCACTTTCTGTGTCGTTCTCCTCCTAGAGTGATGTCCTCCTGCCTCCAGCTTGTGGCAGTAGGTGAGGATGCTATGATGCTCCTCCTGAGGAATGCATCGTCGCCAGACCTACCCCTCCTTCATGGTAAAGGATGGGATCCTCCCAATGACAAGTCTTGGCCTTCGCTAGGAAGGTCTCAAGTCTCTGCAGGGGCCAACCCTCTGGAACTTTCTCGGCAACAAGAAAGTTTAAAATGTCAGCGTACCACGGGAGTGAGGTGATATCAAGGATTGCCTCATCTTGGAAGGTCTCACATATAGGATCAATCTGCTTAGAATCCTCAAGATGCTCCAATCGGTAGAGATGATCTGCCACCACATTCTTGACTCCAGGCTTATCCTTACTCTCAATATCAAACTCCTGGAGTAGAAGGATCCATCCAGTCAATCTCGCTTTGGCATCCTTCTTTGCCATGAGGTACCTGATGGCGCTATGATCAATGTAGATAGTCATTGTAGATCCAATGATGTATGATCTGAACGTATCTAAGGTAAAGACTACGGCTAGCATCTCCTTCTCTGTGACTATAGTTCCGTTGCGTGGCATCTAATATATGGCTAGCGTAGTGAATGACAAAAGGCAATCCATCCCTTATCTGTCCCAGCACGACCCCTACAGCAAAATCGGAAACATCCATCATGATCTCGAATGGGAGAGACCAATCAGGTGGCTGGAGGACAGGAGCCTCAATAACTAGACTCTTGAGAGTCTCAAATGACGCAAGACACTTATCATCAACTATGAACTCAGTGTCTTTGGTCAACAAATCAGTCAACAGTCGGGTAATCCTGCTGGAATCATGAATGAATCGTCGGTAGAAACCGATGTGCCCCAGAAAAGATCGTAACTATCGCAAGTTACACGGTGGATTGAGTTTTCTAATGATATCCACCTTGGCCAGATCAACCTCCATGCCCCTGTTGGAGATGATATGGCCAAGCACCATCCCCTGATTCACTATGAAGTGACTCTTCTCCCAAGATAATACAAAGTCGACCTCAATGCATCGCTGTAGGATGCAGCCTAAGCACTCAAGATAAGCATCAAAACCATCGTCGTAGACCAAAAAGTCGTCCATGAAGACCTCCAAGCACTCACCCACCATGTCCGAAAAGATGGACAACATACATATCTGGAATGTCGCCGGAGTGTTTCATAGACCAAAGGGCATTCGTCTGAAAGCTTACGTCCCGAAGGGATAGGTGAATGTAGTCTTGTCCTGGTCCTCTGGCGCAATGGCCACCAAATTGTATCCGGAGTACCCGTCAAGAAAATAATAGTGACTCTTCCATGCTAGCCTCTCTATAATCTGATCAATAAAAGCTAGCGGGAAATGATCCTTTTTGGTGCCATGGTTCAATCGTCTGTAGTCCACACAGACCCTCCAAGAAGTGGGTACCCGGGTAGAGATCTCCTCTCCATACTCACTCACAATTGTAGTCATGCCCATCTTCTTGAGCATTACATGTAATGGACTGACCCACTTGGAGTCGGAGATGGGGTAGATAAAATTGGCGCTCCACCATTTCGAAATTTCCTTCATGACAACCTCTCGAAGATTCAGGTTTGGCCATCGATGGAACTCACGTGACGGCTTCACGTCCTCCTCAAGATAGATATGGTGGGAGCACAGAGCTGGACTTATTCCCTGGAGATCGGCTATGCTCCATCCTATCGCCGTGCAGTTCTTTTTAAGAATCTCCGTCAGACGAGACTCTTGCTCTCCAGTCAAATCTGCTGAGATAATGACTGGGTGCATCTCATTCTCACCCGTAAGGAACCTATAATTCAGTGATTACGGCAAGGTCTTCCGCTATGGGCAACTGGGAGCTGGCGGATCTGGCCTCTGAAATGTCTGAGTGAATGCAACCAAATCTGTATGAGAAAGTGAGAACTATCATTGAAAATCAGAACCTAGTAGAAACTACTCTGCTGGTATATCTGTACTCTGAATCGGCTCGGTCTCCACCCTAGTTGCTGGCTCAGTGAAAACCAGACATGGAATCATATCACCAAACTCTGTCCAATCTATATCTGACTCCGAGGGATCTGAATCTGAATCAAACAAATCAAATGCCTTGCAATCTGGAACGCGATCTGTTGCCTCAAAAGTGTCCTCTGCCAGGAATGTGCTCTCAAAGCTCTCCTCTACTGGAATCTACGCATCCATGGGATCTAAATCTGAGAGGAAGGCTTGTGAAACGGGGTCTGCCCAAACTGCATCATCATCTGTGATCACAAAATGACACTCCTGGTGGACGTCTCACTCTGCTTCTGTCATCTGCTCTGAATTTGTGAGCGGCTTGGACCAAGCTGAATCTCGTGCTCTGGTCTCATCAATAGTCTCTATTTATATACTCTTTCCCTCGATGCGAAAGTATACCTTCCCGCTATTATGGTCAGACACTCCCTTGGTTGTGGCCAAGAACGGGTGTCCTAGAATGATGGGGGTATCGGTCACAGACTCAGGGATCTCTATGTCCAACACTATGAAGTCCACAGGGAATTGCAGGCCCCGAATTGTAACAACCACATCCTTCAGTAAACCCTTCGGCCTCTTGACAGATCGATCAGCAAACTGAAGGATCGTCATGCTCTGTCTAAGAGGGCCAAACTCTAAGTGGTCGAGTAAGGCAGCCGGAAGTAGTTTAATTGAAGAACTGCTATCTAATAGAGTCCAATCGAACTTCTGCACATGTGTGTGGCATCTGACAAAGGGAGCTCATGCATCTGGCCTCTTGGCTGGTAGACGGTTCTGGATGGCGAAGCAGGTGCCACGAGGGAGCACATGGATCTCTGACTGGTGGTTCCTCCTCTTCCTGTGAATGGTGGTCCTCTCTCTAAGGTTCTTCTAGAAGAGGGGGATGTGCTCCAAGGTCTCCTGTAGAGTCAGTTGTATCTGGAATTTATCTATCATTTACTAGCTGAACTCTAACTGGTGAGATTTTTTGAATTTTCTTTTTTCTTCCCCTTAACTTAGACAAGTGCTTGGGAAATGGGATAGCTGGGCCCTCCTCAGATGGAGGGCTAGGAACGGGCCTCTACTGTTGTGGCATCGACGAATCCATACAAACATCACCAATAATCATAGATGGAATCGTAGAAGAAAAAGAACCCTTTCCTTTATTCATAGAATAGTCCTGAAATACAGAAACAGGTAGACGAACAATAGGAACAGAAATGGTGGCCTCAGCACTACCTACGACATCCTGGTTCGCGGCGTCAGTACCGCGCTCTGGCTCAGCATCGCATCAGGTGGCATCAGCACCACCTCCTCCTGGATCTGGTGAAACGACGGCCTCAGTACCGTCGGCTGGATCAACGTCCTTGGTGGCGTCAGCACCACCGTCATCATCATCATCTCGAGCGGCATCAGTACCGCTCTCCTACTCATATGGTGCTCCTGAAGCTGCGAGTTGTCGTTGCTCAGATGAGGCACCACCTGTTGGCATCCTACTGCTCCAAGTGTAACAAAATCAGCATCAAAATGATATGCAAAAATATCACCAAATGAATCACTAGGAGGGGTAATCTCTGTGAACTCTACCTGCTCAGATTTCCTCTTCAGGTTGTTCGGGTTCGGCTTAATCTGGGCAGGAATGGCGGCCTTCCCTCTCATACTCTCCCTCATCTCCTGTCTAAACTTGTCCATCTCCCGTCGGAAGGTGGCCTGCTGCTCGGACATGAGGCTGGCTAAGTCATCCAAAGTGGGGTTCTCATAGGGGGCCCATTAGAACCTGACGGGTGGGCTCTCTGAAACTGAGGCTGCTGCGGAGGAGGAGGGCAAGAGGGGTACTGGGGATGATACTGCTGTGGAGGATGTTGCTGCCTCCAAGATTGTCCCTGCTGATACGGACGAGGATCATGCTGTTGGTATGGATGTGCCTGTTGCTGCTGTTATGGTGGGAGCTGAGGCTGCTCTCGCTGCTGGTCGTACTGGCCACCCTGAACTGGAGGCTGCTGCTGGGAGCTGGTACCTCTGATCGACCAACGGAATCTAGGATGGTCTCGTCGGATCCCAGGCTGAGGTCAGTCATACCAGATCCCGTTGACATCCATCAACAGCTCCTTCTCGTACATGAGTGGGGTTAGAACTGCCAGGGGTTGATCCGGCTGGTAGACCACCATCTGAGTGTCCTGAGATGGTGGTGGATGGAAGAACTGTTGCGGCTGCTGGTACGACTCCGCCTGAACATGGTGGACCTGTCTGAGCTGGCTGGAGTGCTGGGACAAACTGTCGCTACTGCTCTTATCTGCCTGTGACCTGATACGGGGCTGAGAAGCCGTCTGTGCCTCCTGGAGACAAAATATCTAGGTCTTCAGGTCACTCAGTGTCTGTGCCATCTGATCAATCTATGACATACCCTGGCACTGCTTCTTCTCGATCAGCTCAATCTAGTCCAACTTCTCGTTGATAATCTCCATATTAGCGGTTGTAGACTCCGCCTACGTTGCGGCTACTGCGGATGTAGAAGGACCGGCCTCAACTCGTGCTATCCTCTTATAGGACACAACTGGTGTATGGGACTTCCCCTGAGTAAATAATCGGGTCTGGGACATCACAGTATAGTTCTCGGTCATCTCCTCATAGATGGCCCAGACCTGATCCTCATCCTTGGCGAAATAGAAGCCCCCACAAGAAGCATTGACGAGCTCCTGCAACTCCAGTGTAAGCCCGCAGAAGAAACTCTGGACAAGGTTGGGCTTGGATATATCGTGTTGTGGTCACCGGTCTGTGAGCTTTCGGAAACCTCTCCCATGCCTCGTGGAATTGCTCATTGGGGAGCATGGAGAAATTGTTGATCAAGGCCCTAGCTGCATTCGTCTGATCGAGTGGATAGTACTTGTTCAAGTACTCAGTTCGGAGCTGCTCGCAAGTGGTAACAAATCTCCCTAGATGCTTCGGCCAGTTGGTTGCTCTGTCTACGAGGGAGAACAGAAAGGCAATCATCCGAACAGTATCCTCGTCCACGTGCCGATCGTGGACAGAACTGCAGATCATCTCGAACTCCTTGAGATGGAGGTGTGGCTCCTTAGTCGTGAGCCCATGGAAGCGGGGAAGAAGATGAATCGTCTGAGGAGGGAAGTTGAAGTCCCCCACAATCGCTGGCAGCACGATCCATCTGTGTGTGAGAGTCGACCCGGGGTTGTGCAACTCCCTCATCGATCTCGCTGGCTATGCTGGCTGGACTGGCTCCTCATGGTCTCTGTCTGGAATATCTCCCTCTCTGGCAGCTCTGGGCTGATCTTTGTCTGCTCTCAGTCGCTCCATTTCACGACGCATCTCCACCATGAAATCCCCATGGTCTCTGATCTGATGCCGCATGGTCTCCAAAGAGGCTAACAGGGAGTTGTTGATGGCACCCTGGTCCAATCTATGTCTCAGTCATACGGGGTCCATCATGGCGCTCCTCGCTGCTAGCCATGGTCTCTGCAAAGGCAAAAGACCCAAACTCAGGTGCCAATAAATCATCTGATATCTGTTGCGGTCTCTGCTCGGGAACCTCATGACTGGTAGAAGGGTGGTCGAGGGGGAACAGGGTAGAATCAAACTCGGGTTCAGAGAGCGGGTCTCGACTCTCATGAACCAACCTAGGTGAGCGGGCTGGAGTGCTGTAAAGCGGTGCAACCAAAGACTGCCTAAGAGACCTCCTGCCCATCATCTCGATCTGGCGAGTGAATGCGGATGAGATCTGGAAACTCACAAGATGAGAAAACAAACCCCCGATTCACCTACTCAACGCGTAGCTAAAGACCGTAAAGGCTCGGTTAATTATCTTGCCTGTTTTTTAGGTGATCAAATAGTATTTCAGAGCGATTAAGCGAGCTGATAGGAATCCAATACTCCAACAAACTGTCCCATATAAAAGGTCGGTAGTCTGTCAAGAAATCGGATGTGGCTCTAGCCTAGTGTGCGGGTCACTCTCTCGCTCATCCAAACCAAACAATGAGGGGATTACTCTCCCAAGATAAATTTTTAGGTGAAGTGTCTTTAAAGTCAAGTGTGTTTAGCAGTCCCAATTTTATAGTTTTTGTTTTTAGGTATTTTTCAGATCAAACAATGCCTAACGAATTTTTCAGTTCTCCTGATTATTTTAAGTCCAAAAACTGGGGGAGAAGACAAAAAAGCTGATACACGATCAAACACGATGATGCATGCAAAGTAAGAAATGCGTACCTGACTCTAGCTCTCTACATGCAGAGTTATCAGCGCATAAAATAAAGTCAAAAATTAAACTACCTATATGATGCACGAGGAAAACGACCTTAGACGAAGCAGTTTCTATACGATAAGCACAGTAGTCAGGTAATCAAGCTAAGTCCGGTGTCCGATCTTGGGAGCCACTCGGTGTCCGCCACAACAGATCATGCACGCGATGTATGTGACTCCTCACAGCGTGTGGACTCAAGACAAATTAATCAGACTTTTTCTTTGTGATTTAATTAGTTAAGTCCAATTATCGAACTATAGGCACATGTAGATTATTAGGGTTGGGCCTTAATTAATTACGTCACAATCAGAGATAATTCTAAGGCTAAGGCTAAATCCTCGAAAATCGGATAAGCAATAAAAAAACAGTGAAAACTGAAATCGGCGAAAATCTGCGATGAGGTCCCCCGAGCACACCTGTGCTCGGCGAAACAGACCCCGAATAACACCAAGTCCAAAAGTCTGTCTCTGTCCATGTATTATTACAACACTATTTTATGGGAAATAAAACTGATCTATGGCTAACTACGACTCTCTACACTCCTGCTCTGGTCCTCCTACGGCTCGATGCCGAAACGAAGCTGCCTCTATATCCCGCAGGTGCTTCGGTTCATCGAGGAAAGCCTCCCTCGATCGTTGTGCCATTACAAGAAAAACAACAACATAAATATGCCAAACCACAATTATTATCAAATCAAATAGACTGAAATGGAAACGAATGCTAAAAAATACAAGTAAAGATAAAAAGCCGAAAAGAATCAGAAAACCGACTACTAAGCCGTGCTCCTCGGCAACGGTGCCATTCTGATGTGCCGCAAGATCCAAGCGACTAAGATAAGAAAGTATCAATGGTCGTTGCGACCACACCCTCTCGGATCGAACTCAATCAAAAAAACAAAGAAGACCACCAATCAAAATATCAAACAAATCAGACAAATAGCGGTCTCGCTATTTTATTTTACCTGGTATAGCTTCCAGCGTCGAACACAAGGAGCACGGTTTGGAAAAACCTACAAAGTAGTCGAAAATCAAAAACAAGTATTTCTGGTGGATTTTCATATTTTTAGTTTTTTTAGATTTTTGATATTAGGAAGAAGGCTACAAATGCTAATAAAACCTCAATCAAACAATTATTAAATACCTCAAAAACACTCAGAAAATTCAAATAAAGATATTTTTGGATTTTAACATATTCAGATGTTTTAGGTATTTTTCTTAGATTTTTCCGATTTTTAGTTTTTTTTATAAACATGAAACAAGTCCAAAAATACAAGATACTATGCAGACAGAATCTAAAAGCTATTTAAAATAACTAAATAGCTTATAACATTCCAACAATAATTTTATTGAAAACTAGAAATAAAACACTAACTAAAGAAATTGAAAGTGCATTTTTTGATTTTTTAAGAGTTTTTAATGATTTTTCTTTTTTTAGTATTTTTAAATTTTTAGGGTTTTTATAAATCCAAAAGCAACAAATCTTGATAGGAAGCAAAAAACGACAAAACAAAGACACAAAATTTTTTGGATTTTTTAAAGGCTTTTTAATATTTTTAGTTGATTTTTCAAGTTAGATAGAAGTAATTTTTAAGGTTTTTGAATTTTTAAAAATAACAAACGAAAACAAAAATGGCCCAAAAATTCATACAAATTTTTACACAATGGCATAGGCCATGTTTCCTAATTTCATGAAATTTGGGCAAGATTTGATCATTATTTCAACCAATTAAACACATACAGCACGTAGGGACCTAAATGCAAAGAAAGTAAGTTTTGGGTACTAAACATAACACGCATAATAAAGTCCCAGGGGCCTACTCCAATTTTCACATGAATTTAGCACATGTCCAAAAAACCATGCACAGGAGTAAAACTAACCATTCATTTCTTAACATCCTAGAAAACCAGAGGGCATGCATACAAATATCCAAATATACACGTGATGATGCACGCGCAACCAGACAGGAAGGACCAAAGTGCAAATAGTAAAAATAGTAGGGGCCAAAGTGCAAATAAACCACAATGTACTATTTGGTTTACATACTAAATAAAAACATAAAAGAACTGCAGGGAAGAAGGAGCAATTTACCCAGGCTAGGCGTGCAGCTCACGTGGGTAACAGGTGGCGGGCGCTGAGTGGCTAGCGACGTGTGGTGATGGCGTTGACGGCTGGCGCATCCAACAGCTCTGACAAGATGACGACCGTTGGGCGTACGAGGTCGTTAGATATCAGATCTAACAGCCTGACAGGAGCAGACGATGGACGGTGTTGGAAATGCGAGCCCACGGCGAGCCATTATGCAATAAATGTTATTGCAATTCACTCCTTAATCTGAAATGAAGAATACATAATTTGCATAATAGGTCCCTTAGTACAATTAGGGTTATGTACCATGGCCATCTTGATGATCATACAGCTGTTGATTCAACTATTGAATCATAGAGGCTGGTGCTTGAATGAATATCTAAAGAGTTAGATTGAGGACTCATCAAGCACCGTCAGATGATTGTTAAGAGATGATCTCCAGCCTGAGTAGGAGATGGCAATCCTTATCTCTGAAGGCTGATATCTGACCGACCTCTTGATGCAGGTCCTCTGCATAGGAATAGAGATTCGGAGGTGTCAGATTAGTTAGGTCAAAGAGTTGACTTAACGAGATCGAGATAACCAAAGTCCTATATCGTATGCTGTCAGGATATAGGCACGCATCCTCTGACCGGAGACAGATGTGTTGCTATGTGTCTAAGTATGTACATTTGGCAGACCAATAGGTTGATGACCTAATCAAGGTCTACACACCAGCGCGCTGGTGTGCATATAAGGGCATATGAGTAATACGATCTCTCAAAGGGATCATACAGGTTCAGTTACTGAACCGGAAGACATGAGCTCACTCATGAGATATTGGGAAGAATCAAATTCCGTGCGCACGGTCGTCTCGCTTTGGAAGCTTGACTGAATTTGTAGGTTTGATATATACTTTTGGAAAGTATATGATCAAGACCTAGGTATGATATATGCTTTTGGAAAGTATATGATCGATACCGACTCCCAATGATCGAATGAGAAACTTACTGATAAAACCATGAAGTAGACAGTATAAAGTTGATCGAATACTTCAGGTTTAGTCTGAGTCTTCCAGTATGCAGGATGTACAGGTATTGGGAATACCTGAGGGTGATGTGATCATAAACGATTGTATAACCATGACGCTTCCATTCCTAGGGAGTGATGAAACGGGTCTGGATTTTAGTGACTCCTCTCAGTAGAGAAGTAATCTGATCTTGGTCCAAGTATTGGACATTGATCTGAATGTGATTCAGATACAATGAGAAGATTAGATTTACGGTCTTGATTTAATCAAGCATCTATGGGAGGCCCACGATCTGGATTTGAGATACGATCTCAATATCCATGTCACTATACGTGGAACAATACAATCGCCCTGTCCTCATCTCCAAGTATCTGCGGAGAAAGCGCATTATCCTTGAAGGAGTTCATGGATAATTCTATTGTTGATATATGTATCCGAGCATTGAGAAAATGGATAATTAAATGTGATTTAATTATCATGAGTAATATGAATTTGATTCATATTATAAAGAGAGTTATCTTAGATAATTAAATGAGATTTAATTATCAAAGATGTAAATAATGTGAATGTGATTCATATTATTTGGACACAAGAGAATAGAGATCCAAGATGATTAAATATGATTTAATTATCATGGATATGAATAATGTGGATAGCAATATCCATATTAGTCATATATATTATAAATGTGATTTATAATATATAAGAGAGAGCTATTTGTAATTTACATTTGTTAATTAAATGTTAATGTGAATTGGATTCACATTGGACATCAAATTGAAAATGTAATTTACATTTTGTTTTGGGTTGTGAATGTGATTCACAATTTTTTCAATGGCATGATTGCAATGTTCACAAAATAAATTGGATTTATTTTTTGTGAAATAATTTGCAACAAAAGTTGTTGCAAATAATGGAGATTACATAAAAGGTGAAATAGCCACCTTCCTAATGGAGGAGGGTGGACGGCCACCACTCCCATTAGGAAAGGGAGGCCGTCCCCCCTCTCCACATGGAAGGAGGCTTTCTCTCCTTTCATTATCTCCATGTATTGATGATTTAATTTTGTAATTAAATTGTGTTGATTTATCAACATATATTTAATTTAAATTAAATTAATTGTTGTTGTGTTTTTAGCAACAAATCATGACCATTGAAAGAAACACAAATTAATGTGGACCATTGGATTTGTGTTGACACATGGATTGAGATCCATGGATCCCAAAACCCTATAAAAGGAGAGGCACCCCATTGCTCTTCTTGACACATAAGTTGAGGCAACAAATCTCTCTCTCTCTCTCATTCTCTCTACACGTCCTCTCTCCATCTCTCTCGTGTGGCCGTCCACCATGGATGCCCTAGAGAGGTTCTCCATCGCCGCGGCATCGTCGTTATGCTGCCCGATGGTTTGCTCGTGGATCTCCATCTCCTTCGGTGCGCCCCGCTCGTGAAGAAGACATCGGATCTCGTGTGTCGAGATCAGGAGATCCGCCGCTTGGATCATCAACATGGATTGCGAGAAGCACGCGGTTCATCCCCGCGCTCGCAAGCGTCTCCTCCGACGGATCGGACTTGAGACAGGAGGTCTCTTCGTTTAGAGACTTGATCGCAACCACGCTTCAAGAGGTAAACCTAATACTTGGTTGTGGTTTAGACGAAACGATCCGAGAAGTGTTCTTGGATCATGTGGTTTCGTCACATGAAAATTTTTTAATTTCCGCTGCTTAGAACAACTAGTGCGACTAGTCGTTCTTCGTCGTATTCGATACGACGATCACGCTTCCGTGATGCGCTTGAGGATCTAACCATATCCTTCAGACGGCTCAGATGCGGTCTAGCGGATGGCGATGATCCAACAGCTACGGAAGATCCTGGAAGAACTCCTCCCTGGCGAGGTTCGTTGGAGGACTGGGGGTACTTCGGGCGTCCGATGATCGATCAGGAGGAGGGGCTCGACTCGCGACGCTCCTCCGTGTCGGGTGGGGTGGCAGATAGAGCATCCACCGGTCAGATCTCCAGGAAGGTGGATGCGACCTGGAATGGCTCCGGTGAAGGTATGTTGAGGTGCTCTGGGGGTCTCCACGCGTAACGCGACCTGCGGGGTGAAAGCTCCTGCTCGGAGGAATGCTTCGACGATGGTTATTTGACTAAAAACTAAGGGAAGCGACGGTGGGATGAGATTCGAAGTTCCGATGAGGCGGGGGAGGAACTTCGATCCTAATCTTGGCAATCTAAGCCAAGTCTAGGGCGATCAGGGTGTGGGGGAAGAATGACAGTGGACCGGGGAGTCTATCAGAATGGAGGGATGTTACTGATGAAGCTCCGACCACAGGGTTGGAGCCGGCGAAGGAACAAATGAAAGATCTGATATAATCGGAGCTAATGATGAAGAGAGGTCTACCAGACGATCCTAAAACAATCCTTCGCTCCAGGGGATCTCGTCGATGGGGATCTTCACCTCGACCACGCTGCGGCAGGCGGGGAGGCTCGAATGCGGCAGCGCTCCGGCCACGTGCATTGATCTTCGGCTACAGACACTCTCTCCGACCACCAAAGGGCGCTTCCGAACGTTGTCACCGATGGGAAGATTTCTAGGGCTGAAGGGAGGTGTGTGGCGTGAGCTACCGAGCTGGGGAATGGATTGAAGACTTTATACTCCTTCCCAAGAGGCGAGGAAGAATGGGCACGGGCACGCGAACCAAGGTAGATCCAACCTTCCCTATGGATCCCCGAGGGTCAAGGATCCAAGGGGAAGGATCGGGCAAAGAAATCAGAGTGAAAGGGGTTGTGGTCCAATTGGGAAAATTTCGAGAAATGGGGCGCAAAACCGGATCCTGGTGAAAGTGGTCCTGTTGGGGTAGTTGACTGAGGTCAATAGTAACCCATGGACCAATCAGAAAATTCCAAGCTCAAAAAGATTTGTAACATAATTTAAAAATAAAAATGATTTTATTTTAAAATATTTTTAACATGAAAAATGTTCGTTATTTTTCAAACTATTTTTTAGTGATTTTTATTTAGTTTTTTGAAAAATAAATTAAGGTATATACATTATATTATATTATGTGCATATATTAATATCTATTTATTTTTATTTTAATTTCATTTTATTTCTTTTTGCATAAATATCCCAATTTTATATTTTATTTATTTACAACATAAAATTTGGAGTATAAAATAATTTTTATTTTATTTTTATGAGTTATTTACAAGTATGAAATAAATAGGAATAGATACATGTAGACATGGTATTTACAAGATGGAGAGAGAAAATTTATTTTGTTTTTATTTTATTTTATTTTTCTCATTTTTATTTTATTTTAGAAATATATACAAGGTAATAAAACATATTTTTGTTTTTATTTTTGTGAAAATAAATTTTTTATATACATAAAGAAGGCATATGCAGGATTTGTACAAGGATGAGTGGCCCTATCTCTCTCTACCCATTTAATTTGGCGATCAGGCCCATGTTGAGCCCTCTCTTGGGATTAGGTCACTCAATATTTATTATAAATATTTCCCTCTTTTACTTTTATTATTTATTCTTTTATTTTTGGTACAAATGCATGCAAATTCTTGGTATTTAATAAATACATGCTTATTGATAACTTATTGTATATACCATTATATACATGGTGTTTTGCTAAATTATCTAGCTAAAATAAAAGAATAAAGAGTGATGAATGGGGATTCATCAAGCAGGACACGAATGGAATGGAGTTATAAATATTACCTATAGGTGGATGCTGACGCCTGGGCTGGAGAACGAAGTCCTTCGAGGTGATGGCCTCGATGGGCGGCGCGACCAGAGGCTGGGGACTCCATGCGGTGGAGCTGGACGAAAGTATCGTCGGACCTGGGGCACTACGCTCATAATACAACCCAAAACCGCTCCCTCTCTGGACTGTCACTCTGAAAAAGGGAGGTTGGGCGTAACAGGATGGTGGAGCAACCGAAGATGCCCGAAAAGGAGGAGGGTGCAGGGGTTTTATAGACTCCCATGTTCAAGAAAAGTTGAATGAAAACACGCGAACTAAGGCGTGAATCTTGGAGATGAGACCGGGCGTGGATTAGGAATCCACACCCTCTAATCATGGCTTTTCATGGCAGGGGAAAGCGGTCGGATTAGGTCGGGAAAAATAGGAGAAGATCGGAGCAAACCCGATCCGAGAAAGAGAAGCAAGAGGGGGACCAGTTGACCTTGTCAATGAAATCAAGATGGATCAGTTAGAAGCGGGCTAGGAAGCGGACAAAATAGGCTAGGAGACAAAACAAGAAGGTAAATAAGAAGAATTGTGAATAAAATAAAAAATGATTTCAGAATAAAAATGAATAAAATTAAAAATGTTAATTATTTAGTGAACTATTTTTATTTGATTTTTAATTATTTTATAGAAAATAAAATAAGGTATATACATTATATAGTATTAGATACATGTATATATACCAATGTATTATGTATAAGTATTTTTATTTTATTCTTTTTATAAAAATTATTTTATTTTTTATTTTATTTTTTACAAAATAATTTAAGGGATACAAAAAAATATTCTGTTTTTCTAAATTAATTAAAGTTATAGAATAAATAGGGATTGTATTATATACATGTGTCTTTTATACAAGGCGGTGTTGGATTTTATTTTTATTTTTAGTTTGTTTTTCTGCTTTTTATTTTATTTTTATTATATTTTTAGGTCTATATACAAGTATGTAAAAAGAATAAAATATTTATATTTTGTTAAAATAAATAAATACGTATTTTGTACAAGTAAAGGTGATATGTACACTACATAGTATACCCTTATCTCTCTCTACTTATTCTTTTTGCGATCAGGTCAAGGATTGACCTTCTCTTGGGGTTTGGGTCACTCTATATTTATTCAAAATACATCATTCTTTTCCTTTTCTCTTTATTCTTTTCAAAATAAATGCTAAATGTGAGATGTTAACAATGACATGCAAAATGATAAGTTAATGTTTTTACAGATATTTATATGTGGTTTTTGCTAAAAGAAAGAGCTAAAATAAAAGAATAAAGAATGAGAATTGTAGATTCATCAGTCACTGAAGAGCAAGTCTCACAACAAGCGATGTATTCTCTTCATGCATAACTTTATGGACACGAGACGTGCTTTGAAGGTCTTTACATTCTCATCAGGTCCCCTCTTTCTCTTGAAGATCCATTTGCAACTTAACGAGTCTTATTTATATAGGTGGAACCTTGAGGGTCCATATACAATACTTATATATGAAGTCTAATTTATACTTTATTGCTAACATCCATCTTTCCATGCCATGATCCTTAGAAGCTTTATTATATGAAGTAAGATCATTGTCAGACTTAACCGACACATGGAATCCATCCTCAAAGTAATTTCAAGAGGTATGAGTGTTTCTTCTTTAATTGTCCTTTTAGTTTCCGATTTTAGGAGCTCCATTATCTTGTAAAGATTCAATGAGTATATATACCTGGAAACTAAGAGGTAATTATGCTAATATTCATCATTGATCAAATAAGTCACTCATAATCCAATTGTATCTCCCTACAACTCTATTGAGTTTAGGTGTATTAAGAGGAGTGAGATAGAGATGATATTCCTATCTTCATAAGGTACTCCATGAATATATTTAAGAGGTACTCCATGAATTCATAAAGTAGGTATCCAATACCATCCTTTATTTTCCTAATGAAGAAACACTCTCTGGTGCTAGATTCCAGCTTACTTGCATCCACGACAAAGTTATAGACCAAGCAACTCTAAATCCTTAAATGTCCGACACTAGTATAGGTAACCATATCTTATGAAGATGTTTAGGTTTAGATTTGCATGGAATCCTTTTAAGTATATATACTGTAGTCTCTAATGCATATATATACCTGGAAACTAAGAGGTAATTATGCTAATATTCATCATTGATCAAATAAGTCACTCATAATCCAATTGTATCTCCCTACAACTCTATTGAGTTTAGGTGTATTAAGAGGAGTGAGATAGAGATGATATTCCTATCTTCATAAGGTACTCCATGAATTTATTTAAGAGGTACTGACTACCCAGATTAGATCAAATTCATTTCTATCTTCCTTCAAACTTTTGGTTCTAAATCAAAATTGTGAAATCTTTGAACATTGCAAAGGTTTCTAAGGCGAAGGGAAGAAATGTCGTATCACAAATAATTATCGAATGATATCACATATCATCAATGTTTATTATGATACAGATGATCCACATACATAAAAATGTATGAGATATTGAATACCTTGACATCATACATCATTCTCAAAGAAGAGTGTAATTGGACATTTTTCTTTGGATCTTCATAAGTATGTAAGTTTTGAACTGTTAGACAAGCTAAAGTTCAATATCTTACAAGTCTATTGATCTTATCAATAGATATATGTCTAAGGTTCGATGCCAGATCATTGTCAAATGATTTTTCTTCCTAATTATCTTTAAAGTATAATTTTCAGTATTAGAAATGTTAATGAACCATTCATTAATTTTCTAATTTAGTAGAGTCCTCTAAACTTTTTATGATAGGTCTATTCCAGAATTCATGTTCATTTCCAACATTTAGAAATAAACAATGAATGTATTGTAATATCTAGGTTATAGATACATTCTCTAAGACTAAGGAATCTCCCACTGAAAGTATGAGGTCTATCCATCCAATAGAGATTGTTGCAAAAATTGCATCAATATCCATGTGAAGGACTATTAAACCTTATGATCAAATTTTCTAGCCTTCTAAAACATATGCAACCAATTGCAAGTGTTAGTAGAAGAGCGAGATAGAATTATTAGACTTTGATTTTATCAAATAAGCAAGTAAATTTCAATGATTAAATGTAGACGTATAATATTCTGATGCATTATCTTATTCCTTCTCTAAGGATCTTGGATAGTCCAGATAGTCATACTATTAATACATCGGCTTATTATAGTATTGGCATTCATCCAACTCTTTGGATGTCATATGTATAGAAACCATAGAAGTACAGTCAACTCTTTGACTTTTCTTCTAACTTAAGTCAGACCCATGCTTCCACTACGCTCCCTTCATCTATAAGCAATCATTACTTAATACTAATGATCTCTTATGTTGAATTCAAAAGAATTCAATGTAAGAGTATTTCAACATTTATGCATGCTTCATTCAATTCATACAATATGAATATTATGAAACTTCATGAAAGACAATATTGATAGTAGAATGATGACACTCATCATATCTACATCAATCTTAACTCTTCAAGACTTTGGTTCAGGTAGGTACTCAAACATTTTGAGTACATCATCGCTTATCGAGCCACCATTATGCAAAATTCAGTGAACCATGTCATTCATGGTTGAGAGCACATATGTATGCCAAAAACATCTTATTAGATTTTTTAGGTATTATTTGATAATTACGATCATCATTGACATGATACATTCAAAGCACACTCGATGAGTGATCAAGACTATAGAGACACACAAACCCTAGGTTGTTGTCTTATTGTCTATTTAGTTGTCATTCCTCATTATTATGAGGAAACTTTCACATTGCAACCACATACATTATGTGTCGAACTACAAGTACAATATCTTGATCATGGATCCAATCCATGATATTATATTGGTTATTATTGAGTATAGTATTGAGTAGGTTAATAAGGATTATCTGTAATAAGAAATTTGTGTAAATATATACTTTACTTTGATTTAGGAATTTTTATATCAAAATTGTCTTGCCTTGTCAACACTGAAAGTTCATTCCCCTAATCACATTTATTGTGAGAGATGCACTTACCATTATATCTCAAGCAAGATCCGGGATCTCCTTTCTTATCTTTCTTACATCCCAATAATATGAGAACTTGCAACTCGGATAAAAAGAAGCAAGAACTCATTTTGCCTTGCAAGTTCAACTTGCATTCCTAATTCAGTCTTCGATTGGACCACCACCCCTAAGGTGATGTTGATCATTCATTAATTAAACCAACCGTCAACATGATTAGAACTCACTACGGTAATTCAAAATCTCCCCAATAATATGAAGGCTCGATATTAGGGTCACTATGTATATGGATTTACTCTTTCGAGAAGCAAAGAGCCATATCCATATGCGCTTGTATGCAGGAGCTGTCACTCTAGACAGGTGTATCCTACATACAAACCCTGGTGACGGAACCCTTCGCATTGACGGTAGACCACCTATGTCACTTATGTGATCCCCCATATCATGTTCAAATTCTAATTAATTGTTGTGAATTATAATCACATAATTAATTCTTCCAAGGAAATTATAACTCTATTCATAATAGAGTGTATTAATTGGATCTAATTAATTTAATCATATCAAAATAATTATCAATCCAATCAATCAACCAACAAATAATTTTGATTATTACTTGAAGGATGGTATAAAGTCAAAATGTGTATTAGTCGAACTTTAATAATTAGAAAAATACATCATTATCTCTTCAAACATTATCATTTCCTTACATGTTGTCATGGGCAGTATCGACAGGAGTGGGACAGACCGCTCACGGAGTGACAGAGACCGCTGTCATGGCCAATACCCCAATGCTTCCTGACTAGACATTATATCCACCTCAGGTCAAGATAATGTGACTTTTATCATTGTATATGAGATGATAATATATCTTTCAACCGAAGTTATCCCATATAATATTTATTAAAATCATTTTGATTAATATTATAAGGAGCTTTGCTAAATAAATCCCCAATCCTATTCAAGCAATCATGTTTGTTGGAAAGTTCTTTATAACCAATTCGATTAAAATCATTATCTTATCATATTGTTTATTGCAATGTCAGTTAAGGAAATGATCATCATAAAATTTCACAAATATTCATCAATAACTACTTCAGGAAATAAACCATTAATTTTATTAAATGATTAAATGACAATCACAAGGTTCTTGATTAGGAAAGTAATTTTCAGCAATGGCCCTCACTTGCTAAAATTAGCATATCTCAATCAATTTAAATCCAAATCATGCAAAATAAGTTTCCAAAGTTTAATAATTTGAGTTATAATATAATAAAGTGGTGTTCACGTATTTTTAGACGTTTTAAAACCATGATTAACTCTTTAATTAAGTCAAGATTCGCCATCCCTGAAATAGTGGATATGTGTTCACTACAACGATCATAACTTGAGCAAATGGATTCCAAATCATGTAAACTCAAGTTCCAAGGTTTTCTTATTTAATGGGGATTATAATAAAATTGATAATTTTGAGTTTAAATCACATTTATATAGGGAAAAATCACACAAGGCAGGGCTACATGAAAAAATTGTAATGAAACTTCGCACAACCAAAAATGCCCAAGTCATCTTCGGTTTAAGGATCACATCCTAAACTCCATACTGGCGTTGATACCACTTTAAGGAAATGGGAATATCCTTAAGCACATCACAGAAGAGTGAAGATCGTATCATATGCGATCAAGAGCGGATAGTCGTAGTAGTTGCTCGGAGCAGCAGAATTTTAAAATGTTAAATGATGAAACCATAGGACCCAAAAACACTTCTCAAATCATTTCATCTAAACTACAAATAAATATTAGGTTTAAATCTTGAAGCGTGGTTGCGATCGAGTCTCTAAATGAAGAGATCTCCTGTCTCAAGTCCGATCCGACGGAGGAGACGCTTGTGAGCATGTTGATGAAATGTATGCTCCTCGCAATCCATGTTGACGATCCAAGAGGTGAATCTCCTAATCTTGTAACACAAGATCCGATGTCTTCTTCACGAATGAGATGCATCGAAGGAAACAGATATCCACGAGCAAATGATCCGACAGCAAAATGGCAATGCAACGACGATGGAGACTCTCTCTAGGGCTCCTTGGTAGACGGTCACAATAAAAGAGAGAAAGAGAGAGAGAGAGAGAGAGAGAGAGAGAGACTTGGCATATATAGAGAGAGAGGGAGAGATATCATCAGTTGTTGTAATTTGAAGAGCAAGGGTTGCCTCTTCTTATATAGTATTATGGGAGTCCAAGGATCTCAATCCATGGATTACACACAATCAATGGATGAGATTGATTTGTGTTTATTTCAATGGTCATGATTTTATTTTAAAAATACAACAACAATTAGTTTAATTTCATTTATATTTATATTTAATAAATAATATAAATTAATTTCAAATTAAATCAATTATCCTTAGATATAATTGTAAAAAAGATTAGCCTCCTACCATAAAAGGGAGGAACAATCACCCGATCTAATTAGGACTTGGTGGTCGTCCACTACCTTTGTTGGTGGATGGCAATCTTCTTCTAATTTCATAAGATTACATTATCTCATTAAAATCTCCAATATTATTTTACCAAAATAATTCACAATTATTTTGTGAACATTAAAATCATACCATTGAAAATTTGTGAATATCAATCACAAGCCAAAATAAAATGTAAATTATATTTTCAATTAATTGTACAATGTGAATCCAATTCACATCAACATTTAAATTATAAATGTTATTTATAAATAACTCTCTCTTATATATTATAAATCACATTTATAATATATATGAACTATATGCCATCCACATTATTCATATTCTTGATAATTAAATTATTTTTAATTGTCTAAGATCTCAAATCTCATACACTCAAATAATATGAATCTCATTCACAATATTCATGATAATTACATAACATTTAATTATCCATTTCTCATGTTCCTAAACAATATGAATCACATTCATATTATTCATAATAATTAAATCACTTTTAATTATCTATTTTACTCAATGCTCAGATATAATATCAACAATGAACTTATTCTTGAACTCTTTCAAGAATAATGTGCTTTCTTTGTGGATACTCGGAGATAAGGACAGGGAAATTGTGCGTTCTATATATAGTGACTTAGATATTGAGATCATATCTCAAACTCAGATCTTGCGGACCTCCCATGGATGTTTGATTAAATCAAAATCGTAAATATAATCTTTTCATTACATCCTGAATCACATTCAGATTACTATCCAACATTTAGACCAAGATCAGATTACTTCTCTATTGAGAGGAGTCACTAAAATCCAAACTCATTTCATAGGAATGAAAGCATCATGGTTATACAATCGTTTATGATCACATCACCCTCAGGTATTCCTTATACCCGTACATCCTGCATACTAGAAGACCTAGAATAAACCCAAAATTTCAGATATATTTAGACTATCTCCTTTAGGGTTTCATCATTAAGTTTCTCATTTGAACATTGGGAGTTGGTATCGACCGCATACTTTCCAAAAGCATATATCATACCTTGGTGTTGATCATATACTTTCCAAAAGCATATATAGAACCTTCCACATTCAGTCAAGCTTCCAAAGCAAGAAGACCATGCATGGAATTTGATCCTTCCCAATATCTCATGAGTGAGCTCATGTCTTCTGGTTCAGTAGTGAATCTTTATGATCCCTTTGAGAGTTCGTATTACTCATATGCCCTTATTTACACACCAGCGCACCGGTGTATAGACCTTGATTAGTCCATCAACCTATTGGTCTGCCAAATGTACATACTCAAACATATAGTAACAAATCTGACTCCGATCAAAAGATGTGTTCCTATATCATGACAGTATATGACATAGATCTTTGGTTATTTCGATCTCTTTAAGTCAATTCTTTGACCTAACTTATCTAAAACCTCTGAATCTCTATTCCTATGTAGAGGACCTGCATCAAGAGGTCAGTAAGATATCATCCCATGAGAGAAAGGATTGCCATTTCCTACTCAGGCTGGAGATCATATCTTCATAATCATTTGTGCTTCATGAGTCCTCAATCTAACTCTTTAAATATTCATCCAAGAACCAGCCTCTATGATTCAACAATTGAATCAACTATCGTGTTATCATTAAGATGACTATGGTACATAACCCTAATTGTACCAAGGGACCTAGTATGCGAATTTTTTATTCTTTATTTCAGATCATAGAATGGTAATTGCAATAACATTTATTGCATAATGGCTCATACCAACACTCTCATCCCTCAACCACAACCCCACCCAACAAAAAATTAACGTGTTTCCCAAATTGAAGCTAATTTAGTTTTCACATGTAAATGAAATACGTTACTAATTTAAACCTAAATGCAATGATCCCCCACAAGTTCACTATTTGAAAAGAAATTCAAAGTGAAGCAAAAGACATCTTTCAGCTGTCACACGTTATTTTTAATAAAGACACCTTTCTGTTTAAACTCATATCTGAATTTATTACTTTCACCTTAATAGGAATGATGTGAACTGAGTCTTGAACTTCACGCATGTGTTGAAGTATACATTAGAATCCACAAAGTGTTGTTCTTGGTATAATCATCAGGGTTGGTGCTCTTCAAGGCCATGCATATTTATGTTGTTTAATGAGTGTATTTAAGAAAGACCACCTTTCATCTAATTATAGCCCATAGTAAAACTACTAATATTATGTCCAAAGGCTTGAACCCATTTAGATCCTACGCTCTTCCTATCTTGCAACGCATGGCACTCGGGCTTTCAGGAATAGGACACTCATGCATACGCGTGAAAATAATAGTGCTAACCACTTGTCCAAACAGCTTGTTATTACTACATTAAACCTACTTTGTGGCATCTCCACTCACATAGGTTGTAAGGCTACTTTGGAAGAACTCCTAGTAGGTCTCAATCTCACCTTAAGTGTAGACTTTAAGATTAAAGATTTATCAAGTCCCTTAGTTAATGGAATAGTTGTGTTATCTTTGAATCCAATGAAATTCACAATTATATACCTCAAGACACAAAATCCCTTAAAGTTTTAGTCGGATTTGTATGTACCTCCTTACTTTATGATCGAACTTTGAACTCTTACTTTTGGTAATTATGGCCACATTATCACATTGTATCAAGATTGCAGGAATTGGCTTGCCCACCATGGGAATTTCAGTAAAAAGTTCTCCTACCCATTGAACCTCAATTTTAGTGATCGCCAAAGCATGAATCTCAGCCTCAAACGTACATCGAGCTAGAATAATCTGCTTCACACACCTCCAAGAGACTACATCGCCTTCAGTGGTAAAACAAATCCATCAGCATCGTCACTCCAGACTATTTCTTTATCTAGCTGGCATCGGTATATCCTTCGCTTCAAACTAAGGGAAATGGTTCTTTTTAAGTACTGTAGTATTTAATCCAGAGCCTACTAGTTGAGTACATTCAGGACAACTTGTATATCGACATAGATTGTAACCGAGAATATAATGTCAGGTCTTGTATAATTTGCAAAATACATTAATTCATGTTACCTATGAGTATCTAAGTAGATATATAGGAATTCCACTCATGTTCTTGAAAAGATTTTTTAGATCAATCAAAAGTGGTGCTTACATCGTTGCTATCTTAATATCCAAATTTCCCAAGTACCTTCTCAACACAGTAAGATTGAGAAACTACAATCCCATAAACTAACCTCGTCAGTTTGAGAACCAAGACCATACCAGCGATACTCATATCTTTCATCTCAAACTTGCTACTTAAGAACACTTTAGTCTTATTTAAAATTCTCATATGTGATCCAAATAATAGTGTATCATCTACATACTTGAACAAGATAGTGCACACATCACCTTTCACCTTTGAATAGATACACTTATCGGATTCAAAAATCTTAAAGCCACATGACAAAGTGGTTTTGTTAAAATTTCCATGTCATAGCTCAACCATAAATAGATTTAACAAGCTCACAAACTTTCCCTCTTTCCTAAATGTCGCAAGCCTATCAGTTTGATCTATATAGATCTCATTCTAAGATTATGATGAAGAAAGATAGACCTCACAAACATCTTATGAATACAGAGTTCATATGCATATGTCAATGATATAACATCCATATTTTGGTCATCCTGGTGATAACACACATTTTGTGTGGGTCTAGAGTAGTCTACACAAGGTGAGACCACGATGTCGCTGAATCGACCGCTCACAAAACCTGGGTTAATCGACAATTAACCCACAATATAAATAAAGGCAATGAAGAGCACAAGTGAGGTTAAAATTTATTATCACTACCATAAAATGCATAGTGAATAAGCATGTAGAGGTCGAACCACAGAGAGCAAAAACATGTAGCTTATGGTTATTTATGTACAACCAAGTCATTCATCAAGTATATACATTTTTTTGTGGATTTTTATTTTTATATTTCTTTTTTGGTATTATAATTTTGCATTTTCTTATTATATTCTCCAATTTTTTATATTTCTTTTTCATTTAAGTATAATATATGTAATATGTATATATGTATATGTATAAATACAATATGAAATATATATATATATATATATTTGTTTATATGTAAAATAGCAAACGATATTAAATATGATATTTTGTGATTTTTTTATTTTTCTAATTTTTCATTAATTTTATGGATTTTTTTGCTAATTTGTATATGTTTTTCAAGTAAAAAAATACTAAATAAGGGTTTAATAAAATACTTGAAATTGATTTGGATTTTAAAAATATCAAATAGACCCCAAAATTACCCAAATTAATTTTAGTGTATAAATATTTATATAAAATAAATTATAGAATAGAAAAACATATTTTTTAGATTTTAAAGGATTTTTTAGATTTTTATAAAATATTTTGGGTTTTTTTTCAATTTTAGGCTTTTTGTTTTCCATTTTTAGTAATTTTTTGTCTGTAAACCATACATAATTTTTTTTATTTTTTTAGAGACATTTTTATATTTTTTGGTATTTTATAAGTCAAATATAGAATAAAATGGCTCCATTTCATTTTTCATAAGTGACTAAAATGCTCAAAATTGTCAATCAAAATATGCGCATGAATATATGTGACATAAAACATTTATCCCTATTTTTGCGTATTTTTTGGAGCACAATAGGTAATTTTAATAAATAGATAAAAGAAACGAAAATACATGTCCTAGCATGAGCAAAAATGTAATTAAAATAAACTACAGGGGTTCAGATGCATTACCAAAAAATATACAACTTTAATTCCATTTTATCGAACTTTTTCATAAATAAAAAAAATGCTAAGGATATACATGCAAAAGACCCATCACGTGGGAATAAAAGTGACTGCCTGAGAGGGACTAAAATGTAAATACAATAAAGTCCATGGGCTTTTCAACCATTTTTACAAAAACATACAACGTGATTCCATTTTTATGGGACTCAGTGGAAATACCAAAAGCCGCATGGTGTCCCTATATTTTTGCCACCTCACGTGGGACAACACGTCAGATGGCATGGAATGGACCCATTTATAATTACAGATAGTGTAGAGGCCTATATGCAAAATTTCCATTTTATTTTGTATGTTATACCTTATTTATAGGACCAATTATTAACTAAAAAAAATGCGGGGGATATTTGCAATTTACCCCATGCGGCGTGCTAGCGAACGACGTGGATCAGCTCACTTAACACTTGGCGCTCGCTTGACAGTCGATGACGCTTCAGCTTCGACGCTCGAGATTAGATCCCTCGATGCATGATCAATGGCAGGAGTGTATCGCGATCCAATGGCAGTTGCAGAGCGTCAAGAATGAGGCTCGATCCGAAGGTGGGGAAGGACAAATGAAGAACATGGAAGAACCCCACTTGAGCAAGGTTCTTCCGATGAGATCTCTCGACTCCAGCGTTCTTTATGGTTCCAAAATGCCCCAACTGTTCCTGGTGGTTTCCTTTATTTACAGGGAGGCTCAGAATGGCCTGAAGACCATCCTGGCTCTCCAGCGAGGGTGGCGAAGCCAAGGTCTCCAACGAAGGTCCATGTGCCTCCA
This sequence comes from Ottelia alismoides, assembly GCA_037367405.1. Classification (NCBI taxonomy): domain Eukaryota; kingdom Viridiplantae; phylum Streptophyta; class Magnoliopsida; order Alismatales; family Hydrocharitaceae; genus Ottelia; species Ottelia alismoides. The sequence continues at coordinate 302,455 of JAZKJV010004441.1, read as the reverse complement.
AAGTCCGTCTCTGATGCTTCGACCTGCACAAGAAGCATGCTCGAGTCGAGTGCAAAGTACCTCAACCCGATTAGTGGTGGACGGATGCGGGGGAATAGATATGGGGGTCGCTCTGATGAACTACAGAGTAGGAGTGTTTTGGGGCCAGATCAGAAGGAGATCTGGGGGAATGGAGCACGTGGGATGATCAGAATGCATAGAGGAACGAAGTGGGGGCGTAAGGAGGGGTAGAGAATCGTGGAAGTACAATAAAGTTGTTCGCCGGATCTTCGCTGCAGCTAAGATCTACACACTAAATCAGTGCAAGAATAAAAATATGGAATCAAAATAGAACTAAAAAACTAAAAAGGAACAGCTCTTATACTTGAGAGAGCCCAAGGAGCAGGTCGCCAACGAGGGTGGCCGTGGACGCACTTCCATCCTCTCGGAGCAGGTTGCAACTGTCAGGAAGCTCCTCCTGTCACGAGGAATCTCCATAGATGAAGAAACAAGGCTCCTAGACTCGAATCAATAGCCAAAATTGCAAGGAAGGAGGATTTTCATTATTTATAGAGATAGTGACGCACGCTTATTGACCGGGCGAATGGGAGAGATCGGGCATATATACCGAAGATTCAAGTAGATGGCGTTTATGCACAATGTTTAATGATCATCTTTGTTGAAGGAATCGATCACGATGGATGCATGGAGCGGCCGGGAAAAATGGAGGAAATCGTGGGAGGAGATAGGTTTGCGTCAAATCAGCACTGGGGGGAGAGTTGACTAGAGGTCAAAAGCTGTTGAACGCTGATTGGTCCACATCAGTGCAAAACGACAAAACAGGCTGACCAATTATTGAATTATTAATTAAACCAAATAAATGTTTTTATTAATTTTTTATTATAAAATAAAAAATGTTTACTTTTTATTATGATTTTGTTTGGTGTATTTTATTAGTAGTTGAATTCTAATAGTGTATTTATAGATATATTTTCCTATTTTTTGTACCTTTTTATTTTTTTGTATATGTTATTTAATTATTTTATTATCTTCTTTTATATATTTATAACTTATTTTTATGAGTAAAAATATTTTTTATTATATTTTTATGATGTAATTTGTATGCTTAAATGAATTGATATGTATATTTTATAAGTATATTTATTGTATTTTACCTATATATTATATATCATTTTATTTTAATGTATTTTATTGAGTTAGAATATAGATAATATTTACAATGTTAGAAAAATATAAATGAATAAGGAATAAAAGAATAAAATCCATTTTTATTTATATACAAATAAGAACATAGGTATTTTGCCTATGTGGTGACATGGACTTATTTTATTTTTCATTTTCTTTTTGGTTTTATTTTAATTTTAATGTACTCATATGTTATGAATAATTATTACAAAATTATAAAAATATGAATTTGTAAAACTAACGAAGGATTAATAAAATGTATATTTTAATCAGGTCAACTATATGATGGGGTCAAAAACCTAACTTTCACACAGTAACTCCAAAAAATATAACCACTTCCATTAAATAGATTGTGAAAAGTTATATACAATTATAGGTGATTTTGATATGTTTTAAGTTTTTATTTGAAATATTTGGGTCTGGGAAGTTGGTTTTTAGCTTTTTATCTTGTGTATAAAATGACACTATGTATTTTTTGTACAAACTCAATTTTGTATTTTTTTACATTATTATCTACAACTTTCATGTATAAAATTTCTTTATTTGATGAATAAATAATAAGGAATAAAATAAGTGCCAATATGCATAAATAATGAATGAAAGAATTGGATTTTTATTCTATTCTTGGCCCTTATCTCTCCCTACTTTATTCCTTGTCGACCAACTCAATTCTTGACTCCGTCTCGGGGTTTATGGTCATAAAATATCTTTAATATTTTATTATTTTTCTTTTCTTCTCTTTATTCTATAATTTTGGCACTAAAAATAATGTCATTTACACAATAAATGCAATAAATAATGAATGCTAATTAGTACAAATTAATGTTATTTACATGCATTAGTTAGGGTTTTTAAGGCCAAAATGATAGAATAAATGTGATGAAATGGAGATTCGTCACCGCCCTATACTTGCCTTTGCTAGTCTTTAGCAAACACTTATGCAATAAGTACAAAAGAATAAAGAAGAAAAGAAAAAAAAGAATATATGGAATTGCTTTCAGTTTTTAAACTTACCTTTACAAAATCAACGTTTCGAGCTCAGGTTTCCTTGATGTGAAAATGTATGTGGAACCTGGCCGCGAAACAAATTTAAAATACGCCTTCGAGAGTCACAGAACTCGGTTCAAAGCCCCTCAATAGCCATGTCAAAACTACCCTACATCATACGCAAACTCTTATGACTAAGAGGCTGACTTGTACAGTGTTAGTGATAGTGGTTCTCCCTAACTGAAATGACAAAGGAACTAACTTCTCCAGAATGACAACCCAATGTTTTCCCAATCCAGCACTCTATCCTCGAGGAAAGGGGTATTCCTTTTAAGTTCAAGTGGCATCCAACTCAGGAGGAGGAGGTGAAGAAAAGAATGGTTGGTAGCCAGTGAAGCTACCTATCTTGGGATGCATGACAAGTGTAGTCAAGTCATCCAACTGCAGGATCACATGGGGTAACTTTGATGCTAAGGCTTGCTTATTGATTATACAACATATATACATACTCTGGCAGGTATTTTGATTTATTTTCAGGCCTATCCAATTTTTTAGAGTTTTCCTTTTTTTGAAATACTATTTACAGCAACATTTACATAAGGACTTTTTCCTCCTGATCCAGAAGACTCCCTCTTTCAAAATATTATTGCAACCAACACTCTCCTGTCATTCGACTTCATGGAAACTGGACCAGGTTGTGATGCACTTACCTTCCTAGACGAGGATGAATGCTTCCTCCCGTGTGCATCGCAGACCAGCAAATCCAACCCCCTCACCACTCCAACAGAGGCTCAAGTGAAAGGTGCTAGTGTTCAAGTTAGGTCACGACCGACAAGAGTCATGTGTGCGTCTCGAAAAGTTCTAGTTAGTCAATCGGGGTGACTTGAACCCAGCCTTGAGTCCCAAAGAATTAAGTCTCAATGGACCTGAAGTACCTTAAACCTAGTTCCCATACGGATCCAGTGCAGTAAGGTGCAGTAAGGTCCAACCAAGCTTCAATCTTCGACTTTATTTGGACTTGTTCAATCATCAAGCTCAATTCGAAAGAATATGAATGATTATGCGAATGTTATGTACAATGCAGAAAGAACGATGCAGTTTTTCAAAGAATTTCGAAAATGAAAAGCATTTTTGCAAATAAAAAGAATTTTGGAACAAGAATATAAAATATATACAACTATTTACACGGATGTGCCACTTTTTTATTTATTTACACGAATAAAGAATTTAGGAATTTACATATTTTAAATGATGTTGTGTCGTTATGTATATGCAATTAGTAAAGAATTTATTATAATTATAGTTATTTTGATTATTTTTTAATGTTCCTCAAGTTTTGTAAATAATTTTCAAAACTATAGTACAAAATAATTTTTGCAAATATTTACAAATATTTTAAAGTCATTTTACAAATATTTTTCAAACATTATATTTATAGATTTTTCAAAATATTTTTATAACCATTTTCAAAATCATTTGCAAGTAGGTTTTCAAATCCTTTTTATTTCACACAAAGAAAAGAATTTTTACAAATCAAAATATTTTTCAAATGTTGAAAACATTTCACAAGAAGTTTTCCAAACAGGTCAAACCATTTTTCAAATCATTTTGTAAAAATATTTTTAATATGATTTATTAATCAGTATGTATACAAATATAATTTGAGGAATAGAAATGCTTTCTGTTAAGCAAATGTTTTTGGTATTTTTAGTTTTGCAAATGTTTTTGTGATTTTTTGGAGTAGAAGATTTTAGCTAGGAAAGTCGGTATATAGATATTTACATGGGGATGTGTCTTTTATTCACAAGTGTTTTGGTTCTTAAATGATGTACAAGGTGTGTATAAAGAATTTGATATCGTTAGTATACTCCTCAAACTTATTTGAAAATCATTTTTCAATAGTTTTGAAAACTATAATCCAACATAATTTTTACAAACGATTTTTACAAACATTTACACGTACTTGAAGATCATCTTGCAAAGGTTTTTCAAACGGTATATATAAAATTTTCAAATATTTTTGCAATTGTTTTTCAAACCATTTGCAAATCATTTTTCAAACATTTTTATTTCATGCCAAGAAAATAAAATTTCGTTAACAAAATATTTGACAAAGGTTGAATATATTTTACAAAATATTTTTCAAACAGTTTTCAAATGATTTTTCAAAAAGGTTTTTAAACTATTTTTCAAACATTTTGCAAAAGTATTTTTGCTTGATTTATTAATCATAATGTACAACAAGAGTTTGAGGAGCTAAAAGCATCTTTTTATTAGAAGATTTAAATAAATTTAAACATTATTTTTATCCATAAGTATTATTTAAAATACAAAAGTACGAGTTATGGCCTAAAGTATATACATAGTAATACGACCCCCTTATACTTAGCTCGAGCTATGTCCTCATACATCAAAGAGAAAAAGAGAATACATAACTCGGATTGAGTAAAGAAAAGTCTAAAGAATGATGGAATGAAGAGATGAATAAATGAATGGGAAGTTGACAGTCCCCCTATACTTAGGATCAAATAACCTAAGTATAGCAGACTGTATACAAGGAAGGGATGGTCAAGGAAGAGAATGAACAGATCATACTCGGATTGTCTCCCCCCATTCTTAGGGTGAGAGAGACCTAATGATAGGAAAGAATAGGAGACAATGGAGAGGATCATAGAATGAATGTAATCGTGGTGCACCCCCCCCCCCCATACTTAGAGCAAAGTGTGCTCTAAGTATAGAAAACTGACCAAAAGGGATGATGCACCTGATTTTTTATTTATATATAGAATGAATGTTGGAAATGGAAAGAAGAAAAGATAAAAGATCAAAAGGAACAGTTTTTATGTTGCATTATCTGAATCTCTTGATGTTATTAGTGCTATGGATGTATCTTCGGAGTGTAGTACTTGGATTGAGTTGACAACGGCTAAGAAAGTATCAAGCTCAAGATTGGGCTTCAATAGCTACGTTGGCGACGAATGGTTGTGTTAGGAGACAATTCTACTATTGCAAATACTTCCATTGTCACGCACTTCTCGAACTTGAAATGGCCCTGTCCATTTGCTTTTTAGTTTGCCCAGGAAGATCTTCAACTTTGCATCAAATAACCATACTTTATGTCCAGCTTCAAAGGTCTTTCGTCTGATGTGCCGGTCATGACAGTGTGTCACCTTCTCCTTGTACATTAATGCGTTATCATAAGCATAGTCTCATAATTAAAAGAGTCTATTCAGATCATCTTTTCTTTTATGAACACTTCTTTGTGATTCCAGATTGCACATATTGATTTCCCACAAGTATTTCTAAATTAATTCCACGGGCAGATGGCACGGTTTCCCATATACAAGATGATAGGGAGACATGCACAAGGGAGACTTGTAAGCAGTTCGGTATGCCCATAGGACGAAGTCTAAGAGTTTGGACCAATTCTTTCTGTCGGCTTCACAAGCTTCTGAAGGATTGTCTTGATCTCTCTATTTGATAGTCCTGTCATACCATTAGTCTACGAATGATAAGGAGATGCGACTCGATGGTATTTTCCTTCGTTAAGTTATTGACCTCTTTATTTATGAAGTGCCTACCCCCTTCTGATATCAGAATCTTAGGAATCTTGAACTGCAAGATGATGTTTTCCTTAATAAAGTGACATACTGTAGGGTTGTCAGTGGCTCGAGCAGGGATTGCTTCAACCCAACGACTCATGTAATCAACAACAATAAGGATGTGCTCATATTTCTTACTGTTGGGGAAAGGTCCCATGAAATCGATGCTCCAAGCATCGAATACTTCTGCTAACTGAATGATCTTTAGGGGCATGGAATCATTTGTTGTGAGGGTGCCTTTCAGTCTCAGATAGTCAGTGCATCATTTCACGAAGTTTGCTGCATCCTTGAATAGCATGAGCCACCAGAGACCACATTGAAGTACTTTTATTATCGTTCTATCTCCAGAGTGATGTCCACCATATTCGAGCGAGTGACAATGCTTAAGGGCACTATGATGCTCCTCTTGAGGAATACGCATGCATCAAATGCAATCTGCTCCTTTCCTTAATAAGAGGGGATCTTCCCATTGGTAGAAATGGATTGCGGATAAGAACTTGTCCTTCTGAATCTTCATCTAATCTTGCGGAACTAACACCTCAAATGAGGTAGGTGACAATATCAACATACCAAGGAAGTGAATCCACGGCCAAAACTGCTTCGTCAGGAAAGGTGTCTGTGATGAGTGTACTGCTCAGTAGGGCTCTTGCTGCTCAATTCTGAAGAGGTGATCTTCTACCACATTATAAACCCCAGGTTTGTCCTTGATTTCCAAATCGAATTCCTGTAGGAGAAGGATCCATCTGATCAGTTTGGGTATGGCATCCTTTTTTTACTGCAAATATCAGATAGCAGAGTGGTCGTGAAGATGGTAACTTTTGATCCAAGCAAATAAGATCTAAACTTCTCCAAGGCAAGTACCACAACCAACAACTCTTTCTCTGTCCCTGTATAATTTCTCTGAGCTTCATCTAATGTTTTGATGGCATAATGAATGCCTTAGGGCACCTTGTCTTTCCTCTGTCCTAACACAACCCCAACTGCAAAGTCTGAAGCATTCGTCATGATCTCAAAGGGATTAGACCAATCTGGTGGTTGTAATATTGGAGCTTGAGTGATGAGCTCCTTCAGCTGATTGAATGAAAGGAGAACCTATTGATCCACATTGAACTCAGCCTCCTTGCATAGAAGTTCTGTAAGAGGTCGGGAAATGCGGCTGAAATCTGGGATGAACCCTCTGTAGAATCCCACATGCCCCATGAATGACCTCACATTCTTCACTGTCTGAGGTGGCTCAAGGTTGGCAATCACATCTACCTTTGTCGGGTCGACTTCCATGTCACATTTGGAAATGACATGACTCGGCACAATCCCTTCTATGAATATGAAGTGGCTCTTTTCCCATGATAATACTAGATTGACATCACAACATTTCTGAAGTACTCTGTCACCATAGACGGAGAAGTCATCCGTAAAAACCTTGAGAAAATTGCCTACCATCTCGGCAAAGACTGCAAGCATGCATATTAGGAATGTCATTGTTGTTAGGGATGGGAATGGGTCGGGAATGGGTCGGGCTGGGCCGGGCCTTGAAGGGCCCAGGACCAAGCCCAGTCCCGGCCCAATTCCTTTAGGTTGGGCTTGGGCCAGGACAGCCCATCTGAAATTTTAGTTAACAAAAGAAAGTAAACTTCATCAAGAAAGCTTGTTTTAATCTATTTTTTAGTCAATGCACCTGTCAGAATTGTGCCAAGAACAAATACTTTCATCTGACTAAGAATATGAAAACTAATGTCTTTTAAAATGCGTTAACTTTAATTTCTCGAACAAACTTTACAGCAACAAGAAGAATAGAAAACCGATTTACAGCATCTTCGCAATATGATGTAAAATCCATATCTGATTTTCAATATTGATTCTCTTTTGTTGACAGAGAAGTCAGATCATAAATTGCAACAAGTTCGACACTCGTTATCAATAACGTCCTTCTACAACTACAGAATCATGTCACATTCACCAGCTATAACAAACCAAATCCCGATCGTCTCAACAGAATTTTTCTGAGTTTTGAACATATACTGCATGATATTGAATTTGACAAGGGATCAAGAGCTCCCTTGTTTAATGATACTTCAGCGATATACTCCAAGTTAAATAATAACATTGGATAGTAATGTTATTCATACAAAACTCTAACTTCATTATATGATATGCTAATTGGGTAAATATATTCCTCAAAGAAAAGAAAACTATGAACGTACCCAAAAAAATGTAAATGTACATAATACTCACAAAACCAATGAAATGAAAATAACCAAGCATCTAACACAAGGCAAAGATAGATAAGATAGCACTCCAAACCTGCATGCAAAAATACGGCCTGCTGACAGCCATCTCCAGTATATGAGAGCACAGGTAGGCTTTCCACAGTCGTAGACTCGCGGTCACATGTAGAAGAGGACAATGTGACTGGTCCTAAGCTCATAGCGAAGGACGGCAGAGGGACAACCGCGGGGAGGCTGTCGAGCGGGCCACACGAGGCTAGGGCTACAAGAGGATCGAAAGTGAGGGGGTGCAAGAGGGAAACTAGGAGGGAGAGGCGCAATTTGGGAAATGAAAAGGGATGGGTTGCAAGTCACAAATCATAGTGCAATTCATGCCATTTCTAAGGACCAAGCTTATTTTCAGGGCCGAAAATTCGGGTTGGCCTTTGGGGCCTAGGCTCGGGCCAACTCGAACGGCCAGGCCGACGGGCCCAGGGTGGGTCGAGTCAAGCCCGAGCCTGGCCCAAAGAAAATTTGGGTCGAAGTTTTAGGCCCAAGCCCGACCCATTGTTCTTTAGGGCTTGGGGCGGGTTGGGCTTTTAGGGCCAGGCTTCGGGCTGGGTCGGGCCGACCCAGACCCATGCCCATCCCTAGCTGATGCACTGCACAATCCAAAGGACATTCTTCTGAAAGCATAGGTGCCGAACGGGAAAGTGAAGGTAGTCTTCTCTTGGTCCTCATGGGCATTTGCCACTTGGTTGTACCCGGGGTACCCATCCAGAAAGCAGAAGAACTCGTGATCCGTCTTCATTGTTGCATTAAGGCGGTGATAGTCAACACATACATGCCAGGATGTTAGTACCCGAGTGGATATCTCCTCTCCTTTGTCATTTGTAACCAGAGTAAGCCCGGACTTCTTTGGAACTACATGCAAAGGGCTTACCCATTTGAATTGGAGATGGGGTAACTAAAGCCTGTGTCACACCATTTCATGATTTCTTTCAAGATAAAGTCCTTGAGATTTGGATTTAGTCTTCTTTGAAATTTGCAGGACAGCTTGGCATATTCTTCCAAGTAAATATGGTGTGAAAATAACACAGGATTTATCCCACAAAGATATGATACATTCCAACCAAGTGCCTTACGATTTTTCTCTAAAACCGCAAGAAGTCAAGATTCTTGCTCTGGGATCAGCCTATTGCTGATGATGACGGAATACAAGTTTTCTACGCCCATAAGGAAAACATACTTCATGCCTGCTAGAAGTGGCTTGAGTTCCGGTTCTGATCTGTCCAATTTCTCAGTCACTTCTGAAATAGTGTTGGTCGGAGGATGTGTTGATTGAAATTTTGCAGGGTTCCTGACTTCAGTGCTCTGTTGAGATTTTGATAATGTGTCGAACAGTTATGCACTAGGCTCATTATGTTTGGGGTTGGAGTGAATCATTAGAGTCAAAAAGATGCATCAGGACATTGGAATTTATCTCCCGTATATCATCTGAACTTGTGTCGACTATGCTTTCCAGGTCCTCCTCTAGGGAGAGGATATCGTGTGTCAATGGATCGTTCAAAGAGAGTAGCATATCTCTGATTTCCTTGATGAAGTCACAGTCTTCTTCAGACGGTGACATCTGTTATGACTTTTGGCTCGCTGATCATGTCTATGGTGATGCTTTGGTTGCCCGAGCTGAATGTAATTTTTTAGACCCATAGTCAACCACGGCTTCTGAGGAGCACATGAATGGTCGGCCAAGGATGATAGGATTCTGGATTAAGGGTGCATAGATTCCATATCAAGGACTACAAAGTCGACTGGGAACTACATTCCCAGACCTTCACCACAACATCTTCCAACAGACCTCGAGGTTGCTTAATGGATTGGTTAGCTAACTGAAGGATCATATGTGTCTGATTAAGAGACCTAGCCCAAATTCTTGCAATAAAGACGAGGGTAGGAGGTTGATGGAAGACCCGCTATCAAGTAGAGTGCACTCAAAGACTTGATCAAAAATCTCGCAACTGATGAGAGGTGCTCCTTTATCTTGCTTCTTCTGTGGGAGATTGTTGATGGCTACTACAGTAGCCATGGTGAGAACATGCTTCTCAACCTATCGACGTCTTTTGTTTTGTGTTGGACGACGCTTACTCGTACATGTCTCTTTCAATCATTTCTTTACAGTTGGCATGTAATCCATGTCCTTCATCAACGGAATCTCAACAGTCAAGTTATTGATAATATCCACAACTCTAGGATCAGACAATGCACTTTTTGTAATTTTTTTGGATTCTTCTATTGCATCAGGAAAAGGACTATGTACATTATTGGAGTTAGAAACAGAGTTCTTATTTACAACAAAATCCTTGTCCACAATATGTTGTACATTCGGGTCACAAAAAGGAGTACAATCTAGAATCTGAGATGCTGGTGGACAGGCAAAAAGTGAAGCCTTTGCTCCGTCGGCTGGTGTAGAATCGGTTGCTGCTGGTTGCTTCATGGATGGCATGGCTTTGCATCGGCGACGATCATTTTTGTTCTTTTTGCTTTTGCTGATTTTTTTGTTATTTTTAGTGATCGAGATGGTGGTGGATGGTAGTTGGTGGGAATCGTCTCGAATTATTGATAAGGTCGAGTCCACAGAATCGATGTAGGTGTCGGCAGGGTCCTGACTAAACCATCCATGGATCGTCTTCGTGAAGGAAGAGGAGATCGATGCAGGAAGAAGGATACGGTGATAAAAGAGGAATAAAAATGGAGTAAAAATAGTAGAAAGTCTCAAATCTAGTGGCAGTCAAAGGGAGAAACACATGACAAAATTTGTGCCAGTGAACGGGACTTGCTCTTTGAACCTTAATCTAGATCCATACAAACACAATACAAAATTGGGTTCACCAACTCACGCCATGTGAAGCCGTATATTTTTAGTTCTAGAGTTGTTATTTCTGGCATGTCTTGTAACAAGTCTTTAGCACGCTAACCCTATAGGAGAGAGAGTACTGCCAGAGGAGTATCACATACTTGTCCTCCTCCTTTGTAACATATATTCTGCACTTTTTGAGGTCCTTGTAACCCTTCCTGTATTCCTAATCAACCAAATAAATAGAGAGAGGAAGCCAATAAGCGAAACCAATACTTCAGTTCTCGCTCGGAACGGAATCACCCATAAGCGTACAAGAGCCTACTCGAACATAAACCGATGAGACAGACCCCCCCCCCACCCATGAAGGGCATGGCCTAAGCTCATTACTTCATACCTTGTCGATGTTCCACACAAGGCAGGAACACCATCGCTGACAAGGCCCTACTCGATCGCGTACGATAGAAGCACCAATACTTCGAAAAATGAGGCAATACACAAGGTCGTTACAGACTGGGATTTGTGCTCTAATCCTTAGTGGGTCGTGCCTCGCTCATGGGAGGGATTTTGGTCCCCTCCTAAGGTACATGAAAACAATAAGGGCTTTATGAGCCCAAAACAATGATAGCCCATTAAAGATTTTAATTAAGGTCAAATTTTATTTAGCAAACCCCTTGTTTTACTTTTGAGTTTTCACTTTTTTTGGATCTATTTCCATACAAGCACCTAACATTTTTGTAGATTTTCATTTAAGTCCTAGATGCTCAAAATCAGAGGGAGAGAGAGAAAAAGTCGTGCAAGTCGATTTGATGATGTAGATCTCACCATTGAATCTAATGATGCATGTTGAGTTATAGGACTTACAGTGATTCCCAGCTCTCTCCATGCGGTATGCAAAATAGAATTTTTAAACATATCTATATGGTGGTGTGCAATTGAAAAAATCGCCCTAAACAGTAGCTACTATTAATCATGAAGAACCATATGTTAGCCATTTAAAGGCAAACCCTAGAGTCTGATCTTGGAGACATCTCGGTGCCCGCCACAACGTGTCCTGATAACACTATATGATGTCTCTCACAACGCGTGGGTTTGAATTCAAACAACTAACATTTATTAATTCGACTAGATCCATAAGCAAGAAATTATCGGAACATGCATTCTTATTAAGGTGTGGACCTAGTTACCGAGTCAAGCAAACTAAGTCTAGGGGCTCCATGCGCACAAAACAAATAACAACAAGGTAGAAAGCTCAAAACATCGGGAAGCAAAATAGAAGAAGGCGAGAAAACGCAGAAAACTACGATGAGGCCCCCAAGTGAACAGACACTAGGGAATTGGACCTCGCTGTGAAGACTGGAGTCCAAGTTAATTTACATGCCAAAATTTATCACTCTCTCACCAAAAAATTACATAAATGATTTTTTTAATTCTAAGCTAATTTCTTCTCATTGCTTCCTTGGTGCTCTCTCATGCTTGTCATAGAGAGAAGACCAGCCTCCTCTATGCTCGGTTGCATCAGTTCTCTAGAAAATAAATATTTATAAAAATAAATAAAGAATTAATTAAAAAAAAATCCATCAATGCATATTTACAACAAGGAATTAATAAATCAATTAAATGACTATATAAAAATGACTTGTAAAATTAGGCTATGCTCATTGCTCCTTGACAACGGTGCAATCTGATAACACACATTTTATGAGGGGTCTAGAGTAGTCTACACAAGGTGAGACCATGACGTCGCTGAAGCGACCATTCACAAAACCCGGGTTAATCAGCAATTAACCCACAATATAAATAAAGGCAATGAAGAGCACAAGTAAGGTTAAAATTTATTATCTCTATCGTAAAATACATAGTGAATAAGCATGTAGAGGTCGAACCACATAGAGCAAAAATAGGTAGCCTATGGTTATTTGTGTACAATCAAGTCACTCATCATGTATATACATTTATTTTTTTGTGGGGTTTAATTATATTTTTTATTTCATTTTTAAGTTTATAATTTTGTATTTTCTTTTAATATTCTCCAAATTTTTTTATTTTCTTTTTATTTAAGTATAATATATGTATATATGTATATGTATAAATACAATATAAGATATATATAGATATAGATATAGATATTATATATATCATCAAACTACAGTAAATATGACATTTTTGTGATTTTTATATTTTTCTAATTTGTTGTTAATTTTCAGGAATTTTTGCTATTTTTTATGTATTTTCAAGTGAAAAGTATCCCAACTAAGTGGTTAATCAAATACTCGAAATTGATTTGGATTTTAAAAATATCAAATAGATTCGAAAATTACCCAAATCAATTTTAATATATAATATTTATATAAAAAATTTAGAACAGAAAAACATATTTCTGTATTTTTAAAGGATTTTCTAGATTTTTATAAAAGATTTTGGGGGTTTTTTCAATTTTTAGGCTTTTCGTTTGTCCATTTTTAGTCATTTTTAGTCTATAAATAACGTAGGCCAACATATGCTATTTTTTGGAATTTCTAGAGATATTTTTATATTTTTTGGTATTTTATAAGTCAAACAAGGAATAAAAGGGCTCCATTTCATTTTTAATAAGTGATTAAAATGCTCAAAATTGCTAAACAAGATATAGGCGTGAATATACGTGACATAAAGCATGTATCCCTATTTTTACGTATTTTTAGGAGCACAATAGGTAATTTTAATAATAGATAAAAACTACAAAAATACATATCCTAGCATGGGCAAAAATGTAATTAAAATAAACTATAGGGCTTGATGCAAATTTACCAAAAAATATACAACTTTAATTCCTTGTTATTGAACTTTTTCATAAATACAAAAATGGTAGGGATATACATGCAAAAGACCCATCACGTGGGACTACGCGTGACTCTGCCTAGGAAGGACCAAAATGTAAATACAATAAAGTCTAAGGGTCTATTAGCAATTTTTACAAAAACATACAACGTGATTCCATTTTTATTGGACTCATTAGTATTACCAAAAGTCGCAGGAATGTCCTTGCAATTTTGCCACCTCACGTGGGACAACACGTGAGGTGACGTGGAATGGCCACATTTGTAATTACAGAAAGTGCAGGGATCTATATGTAAAATTTCCATTTTATTTCACACGTTATACCTTATTTACAGGATGAATTATTAACTACAAAAAATGTGAGGGATATTTATAATTTACCCCATGCGACGCACTGGTGAACGGTATGGATCAGCTCACTTAAACATGTCGTGCTCGCTTGATAGCCGATGACGCTTCGGATTCGATGCCCAAAATTAGATCACTCGATGCATGATCAACGACTGGAGTGTATCGCAATCCAATGACAGCGGTAGAGCGTGAAGAACAGGGCTCGATCTGACAGTGGGGAAGGACAGATGAAAAACATGGAAGAACCCCCGCCTAAGCGAGGTTCTTCCGATGAGATCTCCTGACTCCGACGTTCTTTAAGGTTCCAAAATTCCCCAATTGTTCCTGGCAGTCTCCTTTGTCTACGAGGAGGCTCAGAAGGTCTGAAGACCACCCTAGCTCTCCAGCGAGGGCGGCGAAGCCAAGGTGTCCCAGGTATCTCCGACGAAGGTCCATATGCCTCCCAGGTCCGTCTCTGATGCTCCGACCTGCACAGCAAGCATGCTCAGGTCGAGGGCAAATTACCTAGACTCGATTAGTGGTGGATGGATGCGAGGGAATCGATATGGGGGTCGCTCCGACGAACTGAGGAGTTGGATCACCACAGGGCCAGATTAGAAAGAGATCTAGGGGAATCGAGTGTATGGGACGATCAGAATGCATAGAGGAACGAAGTGGGGGCGTAAGGCGGGGCGAAGAACCGAGGACGTACAATGAAGCTGTTCACCAGAGCTAACTACGATTTGAAGACCTACACTACAGCTAAGATCTACACGCTAAACTCAGTGCAGGAATAAAAATCTAGAATCGAAATAGATCTAAAACTAAAAAGGAACAACTCTTATACCTGAGAGAGCTCAGGGAGCAGGGTTGCCAGCGAGGGCAGCCGTGGGCGCACCTCCGTTCTCCCGGAACTAGTTCCAACTGCCGGGAAGCTCCTCCTGTCACGAGGAATCTCCATAGATGAAGAAACAAGGCTACTAGACTCAGATCAATGGCCAAAATCTCAAGGAAAAAGGAGTTTCATTATTTATAGACATAGTGATGCCCCTTATTGATCGCGCGAATGGGAGAGATCGGGGGTATATACCAGAGATCCAAGTAGATTGCGTGTATGTACAATGACCAATGATCATCTTTGCTGAAGAAATCCACAGTTATGGATGGATGGAGCGGCCGGGAAAAATAGAAGAAATCGCGAGAGGAGACAAGTTTGCATCAAATCAGCGCTGGGGGAGAGTTGACCAGAGGTCAACTATCTCTGAACGCTGATTGGTCCACGTCAACGCAAAACGACAAAACAAGTTGACCAGTTATTAAATTATTAATTAAACATAATAAATGATTTTATTAATTTTTTATTATTAAATAAAAAATGTTTATTTTTAATGTATTATTTTATTGTGATATTTATTTATTTTTTGCTGCATTTTATTAGTAGTTAATTTTTAATAGTGTATTTATACGTATATTTGTTTATGTTTCATACCTTTTTATTTTTATTTTGTATATATTATTTTATTATTTTATTATCTTATTTTATATATTTATAACTTATTTTTGTGTGTATAAATATATTTTATATATTTTTATGATGTAATTTGTATGCTTAAATAAATAGATATGTACATTTTATAGGTATAGTTATAGGTATTTTCCTATATAATATATACATCATTTAGTTTAATGTATTTTATTGAGTTTTATATTGGTTTTGTATTTTTAATAGAATATAGATAATATTTACAATGTTAGAAAAATATAAATAACTAAATAATAAAAGAATGAAATCCATTTTTATTTATATACAAGTAAGAACATAGGCATTTTGCCTATGTGGTAGCATAGATTTATTTTATTTTGCATTTCTTTTTGGTTTTATTTTAATTTTAATGTGCACATATGTTATTATTAATTAGTACAAAATTATAAAAATATGAATTTGTAAAACTAGTGAAGGATGAAAAAAATGAATATTTTAATCAAGTCTATTATACAATGGGGGTCAAAAACCTAACTTTCACACAGTAACTTCGAAAACTACCTTCATTAAATAGCTTGTGAAAAGTTATATATAATTAGAGGTGATTTTGATATGTTTTGAGTTTTTATTTGAAAGATATGGGTCTGGGATATTGAGTTTTTGGCTTTTTATTTTGTGTATAAAATGAACACTGTGTATTATTTTTATACAAACTCAGTTTTGTATGTTATTTACATTATTATCTACAACTTTTGCATACAAAGTTTCTTTATTTTATGTATAATGAGGAATAAAATAAGTGGCAAAATGCATAAATAATGAATAAAAGAATTGGGTTTTTATTCTATTTTTAGCCCTTATCTCTCTACTTTATTCTTTATCGACCAACTCAATTCTTGACTCCTCTCAAGGTTTAGGATCATAAAATATCTTCGATATTTTATTCCTTTTATTTTCTTCTTTTTATTCTATAATTTTGTCACTAAAAACCATGTCATTTACACAATAAATGCAATATATAATGAATGCTAATTTGTACAAATTGATGCTATTTACATGCATTAGATAGGGTTTTTATGTCCAAAATGATAGAATAAATGTGATGAAATGGAGATTCATCACCTAGTCATAGGGGAACTATCACAATAATTGATACCTTCCTTTTGCATAAAGTTCTTATCAACTAATATAGCTTTATACTTTTTAATTAATATTCATCAAGCCCAAGCCTTCTCTTAAACACCCAATTGCACCCAACAGTAAATCAACCTTTGGGTAAAGAAACTTTTGGGTAAATCAACCAATTCTCTAGTTGCATTAGTCATTTGGGAATCCACCTCTAATTTGATGATTTCTTTCCATTGTTTTGCTTCAGATAAAGCCACAGCTTCCTTGTAATTTGTCAGATCACTTTTGATCTGGTAGACAACAAAATCGCTACCAATATCAATGGCATTCGTGGTCGTTTACCCCTCCTTAGCTCAATCTCTTTTTATGGTTCATTGGGGTATGACTGGTCTCAACCCTACATTTGATATGTTTTCCACTTAGTCTGGAATAGTATCTAAAGTTGAGGCTATAACATTCATCGGATTTTGAGGAATACCAATTTTCATAGGGAAGATATCCTCAAAGAAGTGAGCATCATGAATTTTATAGTAGTTTTGACATCTATGCTAGGTATCTCAACCCTAATTACCAAGAACCTATATGTATAACTATTTTCTAAATAGCCTAAGAAGACTTCATCAACTATACTAGGACCAGGTTTATTTCTCTTATGTTCATGGACTATAACCTTAACGAGACAGTCGACACCCTGATATATTTGTAAGCTTTATTTATTATTTCTCCATAATTCAAACATATTCTTTTTATTATGTTGTGGAGGGATCCTATTCAGAATATAACAAGTTTTATTCAAGGTCTTTTCACGCATATAGGTTGGAGGTCCAGAACTTTGTATGATTGTATTCATCATGTCTATTAAGGCTCTATTTTTCCACTCTAATGTCAAATTAAACTATGTTGAATATGATGCAGTAACCTTGCGAACTATGTCAAAGAGTTTTCATTGTTCATCAAACATGTTAGACGAATATTCATCTCTTCTATTTGATCTAAAACATGTAAATACTTTGCTTGTTTATTTCTCAAACTCATACTTAAAAATAAGAAATTTCTCTAAGGCCTCATCCTTAGTCTTCATTAGATGCACATAGAAGTATCTGCTACTATCATCTACAAGCGATAACGCATTTCTTATTATCTCTGATCAACACCATTAAATTCACAAATACCCACATACACTAGATCCAAGATCTTACTATCCCTAAAGGTTAATTGAAAGGCTTCCTGTGTATCTTAGCAAGCATAAATAATTCACATTTCTCAATTTTCTCAATGGTATGTTTAGGGATAAACTCTAAACTTGTTATTATTTTAATTGAATTAAAGTTTATATGTCCTAATACTATGCCACCGATCACAAAATTCTAAGTTAGTCATTACAAGAAGAATGAAATTAGAATGTTCAAAATTTAAAACGATCATAGAATCAATATTTACTAAATCACATATAATTCTAAATAACAATCAATATATGTATAATAACCTTTTCAAAAAAGATACCATGTCTCATAATCACAAATATTTACATTTATAATTTAATTCAAAACTATTTATAACTAAGATAAAACGGATAACACATTCTTCTTGACATCAAGGGTGAATCACCCTATGCAAAGTTTAGACATGTCCAGAGGAAAACCTCAAATCGACTTGTCCTAAACCTTACACCATGATGATATAGTCATTCCACATTTTCCCAGACCTACTGATGTAGGTCTCATAAGAAGAAAATAAAGTTCTATTAGAACAGCTACATGATGAACGCAAAATCCGCCTCTTTAATAAAGTGAAATTGTAGTATAGGAGACGGAAAAATGTTTCAACAAAAATCACAATCTTTGAAAGCTGTAGAATATTTTTACTTGAGTGTACCAAGGTCGAACACAGAAAATGGTGATTTTTGCGTGGTTTTAAATTAAATCAAAATAATTAATTAATTTTTGATTGATTTCTGTGTTGGGAAAATAAATAGAAAATGACATGCAATGCAATGGTGAATAAATGGAGAGAATAATTCAGCACAACATCTGTGATTAAGATTTTTAATCCAAATAAGAATAATCAATATCATCGAAGTGAAATCATAGATTAAATCGATTGAAATTTGAATGCAGACAAGAGTCCAAATAAAACTATGAGATATCCTGCAATAATCTTCAAATAAATAAGGTGATATTGAAATTCTCTCTCTAATTAGTCATCGAGTTTAATCACGTTAAAGTATTGAGAATTAAATTTATTTTTTTTCAACTGAATCCCCTGCAAAGATTAGATTCCTAATTTATATGATAAAAAATAGATCTCTCCTCAAAAATATTTGTGCAATTTTAATTCTTCATGCCACCTACAGAGATTTAATTCATCCAATTATCAAAAATAAGATTAAACGAATAAATATTAATTAATCCCTCTACAAATATTAGTTTCTCAAAATAATAATCATGAATCTAAGAGAATTGTTCTATTTAAAATTCTCAACTAAATCCTCGCATAAGACACCATTAATTTTTCCAAGGCGCAAAAGTATCACAAATCAGCATGCATAGAGTAAATTAAATCTCAAATAATAATCATCCGAAAACAACCTTATATCTATTAAGAAAATATGCTAAATGATAGAGCATGAAAATTGCTTCAAAATGACATATTATATGGTAAAATCAGAGTTCAGATGCAAAAGATATGATAAAATGAATCTGCAAGGATAAATTGTAAAAAAATAAAGTTTTCCTTTCAGTGAGGTCCCTGGAGGGTCTTATCTACATAATCAAGAAGTCATAGGGGCCCTTCTGGAAAAATATACATGACGGGAAATATTTACAAATTCAGGGGCTTACGAGGGCATTGGTGCAATTTGTCCCTGACCCCACATGTTGTGCACATGGGCGACGAGGCTCGGGCATGAGCCTGCGACTGAGATTAGGTTCGGATGCCCGAAGCTGAGTTTTGGACACCCGAGCCTACGTGGCAAGCTGGAGAGACTCGAGATCTGAAGCGGTGGTGGACGGTCGAAGGAGCTTTGGTCGACCCGAACCTCGAGGTTGGGGTCGAGGCTCGGGGAGGTTGATGTGGTGACATCTGAGTCGTTGGATCAAGGGTCGTCCCATGATCCGACGGTTGCAGGTGGATGGCCATAGGATCAAGGCTATAACCCGATCCAATGGTGGTTGTAGGTGATGAAGAATTAGGGCAAAGGAGGAGGGCCAAGCTACGATGACGGGTGGCGAGGGTTGGGGCATCAAAGATCGTTGATGATGAAGATGACAGCGAGAGGCTTCGACGGAGGGCGGCGCTTGCTCCATGGAGCACGAGGCGGTGGCAGTAGACCTGTAAGGTTAGTACGCTCGAAGAGGACAACGGGGGTAGAGCTTCGCGTGGAGGTGAGGGGAGGAAGCTCGAGCTCCGACCTTAGCGAGGTCGGAGATGGATGGGTCTAGGAGGTAGAAGGGAAATGGAGGGGAAGGATACGGGCTATGGCACAGATCGAGGGACGGAGGAGGGCAGAGTACCTGGGACAAGGCTCGGCAGGTGTTAAATCGAAGCCAGGGGCAAAACCTCGATGGAGGATCTGCATGGCAGGAGAATCCTTGTCGGATCACGCAAAGATGTCGTCGCTCGAAGGGACTACTGCTGTCACCAGTAGCTATGGTTCTTGAGCTTCTTTCGTTGAAGGCGGATGGGGCTGGATGTTGACCGTGGTGCAGGATTTATAGGGGGAGAGGGGAACGGTTGTGAGGCCATGTAGCCGGCGTTACGCATGTGTGGCAGTAACGACCAGCTAGGAGGGACGCGAGGTGGGGACGTTACAGCCAGCGGTGGCGGCAGCGGTTACATGGAGGAGCGGGCGGTTGCAGGGGGCGGAGACCGAAGGGAGGAAGGGGAGAGGCATGTCACGTGCCTCGCACGTGACCTGGGAAGAGGTGGAGGTCGATGCACGTGACTAGGGGCGAAGGAGAGAGAGTGGGTTGCCACGTGGCATGCTCATGGGCTGCCACGTATCACCCTAAAAAATTCAAAAGTAAAAGAAGAATAAAAATAAAAAATAAATAAAAGGAAACCTCGGATTAAAAAATTTCCTTCATAAAATTATTCATCTCGATGAGATCTACAACTTTTATGAAGGACTCAAGAGCAAAAGAGGTCATCTGTATCAACTGATCTTTTTGGTGGTCTCCATGTGTATAGAAAACCGATTTTTTGGAGTTTTGTAATTTTTTTGGTGGTTTTAAAAGAGGATAGAAATCTAGAAAAAATATGATAAAATATAAGAAAATTAATTACATACTAATCCATTTTTTGGATTTTTAATAAATAATAAAATAGGAAAAAATAGAGGTGCGAAACATGAGACTTTTGTACAGACTAACAGAGGATACTCGGACTCAGTCAATTTCTTTGATTTCAGTCTTGATCTAGATTTGGAATTTTTTGGTACCTAATAAAACTTTAATCAAATAACACAAATTAAGAAAAATTAAATTTAAAATTATTAATTATGTACATAAAATTTAAGGTCAAAAATATCAAAAAGTTAAAATGCGCAAAAGTGGCCCAAAACCCAACTTTCACATATGAGCTTCGAATTTTATGAAATTGATCTTGTTTTGAAGGTATTTGAAAATAGAGTAATTAAAAAGTGTATAGACCAAAATCATATAATATATGAGGGAGAGATGCACGTTTTAGTCTATCATATGTGAAATTATACTTTGGAATTATTTGAATTTATTTGAGTTAGTAATTTTTATATTTATTCTTAATAGTAATATTTACACAACAAAGGTGGTTTCAGGTCTATTAGAGTTAGGATGAATTAATTAAAAATAGTTGAAGTTAGCTACTTTTTAGGTCAATTTATACTGGATTTTTAATACAATTATGCATGATGAAATGCAAATATCATTTACATATGTATGTATACTAATGATGCTCTATTAATGATTAAATGCAAATTAGTTTTAGGGCACAGTGATTAATTAACCAAATTTAGCATAATGAATACGAGATTTATCATACCCCTATACTTAAACCATGTTCATCCCCAAGCATGAACGAATGACTTGGTTGGATTCATCGCAGACCCTTAACTTAAGTGATCCTAAAATTCTGAGCTCAACCATGCTTTAATTAATAGGAATCCAACTTCTTTATTTACCAGACTCTCTGTTTGTACATATAATATAAGTATATGACTTTTGGTGTACCACATTCATGAGAGTCGAGTTGAGACATCACTCAAGGTTCCAGTCCAGGAGACTCTCCCCAAGACCTAATCCTCAACACTAGGGAATAAGTCTATTCCTGCATTCAATCCACCGTCTCATTAGTTTGTCAGACTTGAAAGTATAGATGGACGTCCATATGATGGAGGGCATAGGATTTTGTATATTGTTCTCTCCCTCACATTGGAACAAGGAGCCTCTCGAGTGCCTTTTTACTCAACACATGTAGATTTTTAGCTTGTTTATTAGTGTGTCCATCAAGAGAGTTGGAGTCTTCTGCACTTTTTTTCTGGTAGTACACAGAGGCATGTCTTTTTTGAGTATCTAAGATACCTTTGACACTCGGACTTGTAGTATTTACGATGCAGAGCCCTTTTTTGGTGTCAGCTCGACTCCTTCATCCTAATTAGCGCTTGGTCCAAGTGGACACTTTGAAAATGTTTGGGAGAGCTCGTCATTGGTGGGAGCTCATTTGTATTTGCATTTGTAATGATAGAGCTTTTTCTTGATATTTTTCTTTCTTTTCTTTGGCTAGCTCCACTGCTTTTATCAAAAGTTGGCAAACACTGATCAACAATTAAATTATGTTCATCACACCCTGGCACATAGGTAAATATCAAAAGATAGCACGTGAATGTGTTCACATACTGGCTAAAGATTTGCTGACACTCAGGTTTCTTGAAACCTTCAGTAACTTTATCCCATCCTCGAGCATCATTAGATCGGGTCTAAACTCAAATCTCTCGTCCTAGTTCCTCAAGTGATAACTCAACTCATCACATCAATTATGCAGTTGTGAAAGTGAAGTGCTGGTCATATTCCTTTGAAGGTAGAGATGAAGAGTGCAATAAAAAGCTCAAATCTTTCAAACTAGGGAAGTGTGGATTATTAAGTTCAAAACCCTAATGACTAAGGTTGGCTAACTCAGACTCTTAATACCTCAAAAATCAAGTGTCCTCAAAATCCTCAAGCCTTGAATGATAGTTAAAGTGTTAGGAATAATCTTAATTAAGGAATGCATGAGATGCTTGATGAAATGCAAGACCATGGGTGAAATTATTTTTCTCCTTTTTATTACTATTATTATTTTTTGAAAAACATATATTATTTATAGAAAGCATTTAGTATTATATACATAATAGACACTGCTTGTACCCAATCTCGATGTTAAATGAAAATAATTAGAATACGAGCAATGGATAAAGTAGGTAGAATATATACAAGCATACCCTCCTATACTTAGCATGTGATATGTCCTCATGACACAAAGTGAAATGTAGACATAGCTCGTACTAAATATAGTTAAGTCAAGAATAATAGAAGTCAGCATGCCCCCCTATACTTAGATTTTTGAGGGACTAAGCATAATAAATAAGCATGAAATGAGGCAGTTGAGGGTGAGCGGAAAGAATAGAAGTGATGTATACACAATGATCTCGTTCCCCCTATACTTAGGCTCAGCTCAGCCTGAGTATGATCGGATAAACACAGGTGGGGGACTGGGTAGATGAGTAAACTGATGGATATAGAGAAGAGTGATGGAATTGAAGAGGTGGTTTATCCGGGCAGCTCGAGTCTTTCGTCTAGTGTCATGCCCTGAGCGAAGAAGATCTGTTCTACTTGCACTAAATGCTCATTGCATTCAACAAAGTGTTTAAGCAGTTGACCATTGACTATAGATATTAGCGTGCTATCTGCGGTCTTTAAGATCTCAACACTTCCATTATTGTGCATCTCTCTTATGATGAAGGGTCCCGTCCATTTTGATTTCAATTTACCTTGAAAAATTTTCAACATTGCATTAAATAACCATGCTTTCTACCCTGGGACAAAGGTCTTTGTTTGAATGTTCTTGTCGTGCCATTTCTTTACTTTGTCCTTATAAATGGTGTTGTTTTTGTAGGCATGATTTCGAATTTCGGATAGGTCATTCAAATCCATCTCTCTGTTCTTCTTTCTTGGTGGCGGTTCCAATTGATCTTTTTGATTGTCCATTCGGATTTATGCACGAGTTCTGCAGGCAAATGACACAGCTTTCCACATACCATTCGAAACGGGAAGGTATCCAATGGGGTCTTATAAGTCGTCCGGTAAGCCCATAGAACCTGGTCCAGGAGTTGGGACAAATTCTTCTTCTCAGGGTGGACTAGCTTCTGTAAAATTCCTTTGACCTCCATGTTTGACACCCTGGCCATACAATTGGATTGTGGATGGTAAAGACTAGCGACAGGGTACTCAATGTCTTATTCCTTAATCAACTTCTTCACCTACCGGTTGACAAAGTGGCTACCCCCATCAGATATTAATACCTTAGGGATTCTAAACCTTGAAATAATATGATCTTTCAAAAACTTGCATACAGTTTTGCTATATACTGCTCGAGTAGGGATAGCCTCCATCCACCTAGATAAATAATCTACCGCGAGAAGAATATATTCAAATCCTTGACTATTAGGGAATGAACCCATAAAGTCAATGCCCCATGCATCGAATACATCACAAATTATCACTGGCTGCATAGGCATGGCATCTTTAGGGCCAATAGATCCTCCCATTCTATGACAGATCAGGTACGACCTGACAAAATTGTAGGCATCTTTAAATAAGGTCGGCCAGTAAAATCCACATTGTAGTATCTTCTCAGCGGTCCTCTTCCAGAATGATGTCCTCCTACCTCCAAGATATGGTAGAGATTGAGGATGCTTTCGTATTCCTCCTGAGGAATACATCTTCTCCATATAAAACTCGATCCTTCAAAGAAAAGGAACGGATCCTCCCAATGGTAGTGTTTGGCTTCCAACTTGAGTCGGTCGATTCTGTTCTTGGGCTAACCCTGAGGAGCTTTCTTGGAGACAAGATAGTTCACCATGTCAGTATACCATGGGAGAGAGTCAATAGCAGAAATTGACACGTCTGGGAAGTTTCATGGATGGATTCAGACTTAGGATTTTTGTTATGTTAAATCTCTTATAAATAATCAGTCACGACATTCTTAACTCCAGGTTCATCTTTAATCTCCAAATCAAATTCCTGAAGCAAGAGTATCTATCTGAGGAGTCGTGCTTTTGCATCTTTTTTCGTCATTAAGTATCGAAGGACAGAATGATCTGTGTAAACTGTCACCTTATATTCTAGAAGTAGATCAAAAATTTTCCATGGCAAAGACTACTTCAAACATTTCCTTTTCGGTCACAATGTAATTTTTCTGAGCTGGATCTAAAACTTTTCTTGTATAGTGAATAACATACGGGATTCCATCTTTTCTTTGTCCTAAAATAGCTCCAACTACTAAGTCTGAAGCGTCCGTCAAGATCTCGAAGGGAAGAGACCAGTTGGGGGCTTGTAGGATAGGAGTCTCAATTATCCTATTTTTAAGAAGCTCGAAGGTTTCAAGACACTTATTATCTACAATGAACTCGGTGTCTTTCCCTAAGAGTCCAGTCACTAGTCGGGCAATTTTTTAAAAATCCTTAATAAATCTCCTATAAAATCCGACATGTCCCAGAAAAGACCATACTTGTTTCACATTGGTAGGTGGCTCGAGTTTTTTTATCACGTCCACCTTGGCAGGGTCAACCTCCATTCCCTTCTTGGAGATGACATGCCCTAATACAATGCCCTCTTTTACCATGAAGAAGTGACCTGGGAAGAGGTGGAGGTCATGTGTGATGCACGTGACTAGGGCCGAAGGAGAGAGAGTGGGGTGCCATGTGTCATGCCCAGGGCTACCACGTGTCACCCCAAAAAAATCAAAATTAAAATAAGAAGAAAAATAGAAAAAAATAGAAGGAAACCTCATATTAAAAAAATCCTTCACAAAAGTTGTTCATCTCAACAAGATCTGCAATTTACGTAAAGGACACAGGAGCAAAAGAGGTCATTTGTAACAAGATCTTTTTGGTGGCCTCCATGTGTGTAGAAAACCGATTTTTTAGAATTTTGTAGTTTTTTGGTGGATTTAAAAGAGGATAAAATTCTAGAAAAATATAAAAATACAATAAAATTAATTAATTACATACTAACCTAATTTTTTGGATTTTTAATAAATAATAAAATAAGAAAATAAAATAGAGGTACGAAACACGAGACCTTTGTACAAACTCACAGAGGATACTCGAACTTACTCAGTTTCTTTGATTTCAGTCTTGATCTAGATTTGAAATTTTATGCTGCTTAATAAAACTTTCATCAAAGAACACAAATGAAGAAAATTAAAAGGTTAATTATGTATATAAAAACTTAGGTCAAAAATAGCAAAAAGTTAAAATGCAAAAGAGGCCCAAAACCCAACTTTCACATGTGAGCTTCGAATTTTATTAAATTATCTTATTTTGAAGGTATTTGAAAATAGAGTACTTTAAAGTGAGTAGACCAGAATCATACACTTTATAAGGGAGATATGAGTGTTTTAGTCCGCCAGATGTGAAATTATACTTCGGAGATTATTTGACACTTATTTGAGTTAGTAATTTTTTATATTTTTTATTCTTGTTAGTAATATCTAAACAACGGAGGTGATTTCAGGTTTATTGGAGTTAGGATGAATTAATTAAAAATAGTGGAAGTAAGTTGCTTTGGTTCAATTTACGCTTGGATTTTTTATGCAATTATGCGTGATGAAATGCAAATATCATTTACACATGTATGTATGTTAATGATGCTCTATTAATGATTAAATGCAAATGAATTTTGGGGTACAGAACTTAATTGACCAATTTTAGCATGATGAATACGAGATTCATCACTACGTAAATTGGTTCTTGCATCCATGTGCCACTCATTTGGATAGTGGATATGGTATAGTTCGGGTTTTACTGACACACACCTTTCCCTAGGCTCGAATCTCGTGATGATCATATTCACTTTTCGATTCTCATCTGTAGATCATTGTTGAGGCCACTATTGCAATATTCGATTGAATGGATCGAATATTCATACAGAATATTCTATTTGGGGGAGGTGACGGAGAATATTACAATTCATCCAATATTCGATAAATTGAATACCTTGCCTAAATATGGGTATTCAACCAAACATTCGATCGACTATTCATTGACTTCTATTTTTATTTTCTAAATGTTCCCTTGTATCATTACAAATTCTAAAGCTCCATATATCTAACTTGTTAATTGGTACTTTAATCTTGAATCCTTTATATCGATGACCATATTTATATAAATATATAAGAATATATGTATTAGACACAATTTTTATAAATAAAATAAATAAATACATAATCTAATAATTCTGAATATTCTTCTGAATAATGATTATTCTCTATCCAGTGAGCTCTCCTATTGAATATCAAATAATGACTTCTGCAACACAGGTTGAGCCTTTACATATATTTTTTCCATATTCGAATGCCAAACCCGAATACAATGCCAACATGATTTATTCTTCATCTCTTTATAGATCTTCCCTTTGGGGTTAATTTTATATTTTTTACTTCTAATCCTCTCTTTATCTTTACCTTTCGATGACATGAAAGTAATCTTAGCTAGGACATCTTCAAGAACCACATGTTTTTGCTTCTTGTTTTCCTCCTCTATGACAATTTTTACCAACATATACCATAGAAATTTCCCCTTTCATGTGCTTCATGGTCATACTGAGGTCTTATCATAACATGGGAAATTTTTCTATGATAGACACGACTTAAAACATCTATGGAATCTTCATTTCAACATCTTCCAATCCATGAAATAGGAACAAAAATTCATAGGCCTGTTCAAAAATTGATTTCTCCTTGGCCATAGAAAATTTTAAGAACTTCATCGAACAAGATGCAACACGACATATATAGTCACCTTACTTTCCACACAACTTGCACCTCTTGACCATCTGGTATGTGGTTTTTGGATTCAAGCATGGGAAAATTCGATCTCAGTCATAGAAATCAGACCTATGGTTCTTAACACGACATTCATGTATTATTGATGTTAGTTCATGCTTGAGCATGTATGTTTTGATGATAACAAAAATTAAACATACAAACAAAAGTTGTGCAGTTAGCTTGAAGCAAGGTCAAGAGTAGGAAATCTACTGGACCAAGAACAAGTTCAAGCCTAAGGAGCTGAAGCTTAAGCGAAGAAGAAAGCTAAGGAACTTTAGTTCAAGCTCAAAGGAAAAGACCTCGAGCTCAAGAAGAAGATGAATTATTTTCTTTTATTGATTCTTGCATCATGTAGTTATCTTAGAATGTGAAAGACCTCAAGCATCAAATCTAAGACTTTGACTTTCAGGTCAAAGGGTCACACAGATCGATCAACCACTCTACACTGATCGATCATACTTAAATGATCAACCTTGTTTCCATATTGATCACCTTTTGAATGGGTATATAACCAATTGCGATTGATGAATTTTGATCAATAATCCATCAACTTTTGATTTGGTCGATCATCTAAATCTATTTGATCGATTACTTGATTACGATTGATGATCCAAATATCTTGATCAATCATTTTCCATTTCAATAAGATTTTTTGAATGTCGATTTAATTCTTGATTTATTCACAA
Organism: Ottelia alismoides; assembly: GCA_037367405.1. Classification (NCBI taxonomy): domain Eukaryota; kingdom Viridiplantae; phylum Streptophyta; class Magnoliopsida; order Alismatales; family Hydrocharitaceae; genus Ottelia; species Ottelia alismoides. Next base: position 274,115 of record JAZKJV010004441.1, on the reverse strand, counting down.
TAGCTACTTTTTAAAAGATAACTGCTATGGGGACTCTAGCCCTATAAATAGGATCACTTACCTCACTTCTTCAACACATAATAAGAGAAACGAGTTCTCTTTTCTCTACTTTGCACTATATACTTGAGAGAAAGATCGAAGAGCTATTTTCTGCTATGTTCTTCACGCCTACAACTCTGGCGTTCTATGATCAATTCTTTTGAGCATGCTCCTCACTCTATAATATCATTTTAGTTTTGCCGCATATTATTCATTGCATATTTTACTTTATTATTAAGGTTATTAGGTATGTTATTTAATTGTAATATATCTTTAAGTTGTTAGGAACAATGCTATAATACAGTTTGGTTTCCCGTGTAAGTAAAGATGGATTGATTTCTTAAATACATGTACACTTGTGGATTGGTTGCTTATCTTGTGATTAAAAGTGCTACGTAACAATGTGGTTGTTTGAGTTTATTATTTACAACAATCCAAGTTATATTGTCTAATCCATCTGCACCCATCAATTGGTGTCCAGAAAACCAACATTGGTATCAAAGCCTCGTTCTAGTAGACCAAGTAACATTCAAACACGATCATGGCCAGTGTTTCAGTATCACAATTGGAAGGAAGCTCCATAATTTGTCCTCCTTTCTTCAATGGGATAAACTACTCTAGTTGGAAAACAAAAAATGATGAACTTTCATTGGTCGTTTGACTTTGTGATCTGGAATCTATGCGGAAGAAATTCAAGTTCATCAAAGAGAAGGAGACTTGATATTCTACCACCGAGCTAGCTCAGATGACCCTCAACTTCAAGGTGATAAACTATATATACTATGTTATATCTAAAGTTGAGTACGATTGAATCTTTCATTGAAGGCAACCTACCATATATGGAAGTGCATGGAAAAAACATATGAGGAATAGCTAAGATGAAGGAATCTCGATTTAAAATGCTTACAATTGATTATGAAATATTCAAGATGCATAGAAGAGATAGTATAAATGATATGAACATTAGATTTGTTGCCATAGTGAATCAACTAAGGAATTTGGGAAAGGTATTTCAACCTATAAAACATTCTAGCAAGATTATCATCTTTTATCACCAGAAAAGGAGCAAAAGGTGACAGTCAAAGAAGAGTCAACTGGCTTCAGCAAGACTTCACTAGAAGATCTCATAAGTAACCTTCTTGTCTATGAAACAAAAATAGAAAACAAGATGAAAGGAGAAGAGAATCTGCAAAAGAGTCTTTCCCTACAGTAAATAAGGAATCAACTAGGGCATCTAATTGTGATGAGGATATCTCATTCATGACCAATCAGTTCAAATCACTCCTCAAAAACAAATGAAAAAGGGAAGAGAAATCAAATGCTTTTGATGTGATAGGGTGGGACATGTAAAGAAGGATTGCTCTCTATTGTAGAATAACTTCAGACATAAAAATAAGTTCAAGAAGAAGTTCAAGGGGAAAGCATTGCAAGCACTTGGGATGATTCAAGCTACAGTGAAGAAGAAAGCGGAAGCGCGTGTTTGGGATTTGTTAGACTAGTCAAATCCGGCTCATCTTATTCAAATTCAAAATAATGACGTAAGTATTCTTACAATGAGCTTTATAATACCTCAAGATATCTCCTTTGCTTAATGACTTAGATGTTTTAAAGAAAGTAAATGAGTTAATTAAAAAGGATCTTAATAGTTTTATAATTAACATTACATGTATAAAAAAGTATATTGCTAATATTAAAAGAAATACTAATTTTGTGTCTATTAATGAAAAAGGAAAATGAAAGATAGAAAATCAAGCTTCTAGCTCTACTTTTTTCTGGAAAAAAATATGTTTGAAAAAGAAGGAAATGTTGCAATCAAACCACTAAGACCTAAAAAAGAAAATATATCAAATTATAATATTTCAAATACCAAATTCCAAGGAAAAGAAGATGGGGGGAGACCACTTCGACATCTAAGATGGACCCTATCATCGCCTGACGATTACCATGAATGGATGCCACCTCCATGGAGAAGCTACCAAGACTAGAGAAGTCCACCGTCGAGAACCCTAGGTGAGCTTTTATATTTTTTTGTTAAGTTGATCATTCATATCATGTATTGACGATGATGGACATGGACTCTTATCTTTAAGGAGAAGCCTTTAAGCAAAGAATAAGGGGGAGCTCTAACTTTGGGGGCTCAAGTTAAAGAATAATTTCAAGGAAAAAGGGGGAGAAATTATTTAGTTATCTCTTTAACCAATAATTGGTATTAGTCAACTTTTAATATCAGTTAAATCTGTTTTATTATGTCAAAAAGAGGAAGAAAAGAATTGTAAACAAAAATATGTTTGCTTCCACACATCATATTATCTTATTTTTGCAAACACTTCAAAATATTTTGTAATCATTAAAATAGGGGGATTGTTAATTGATGCATGAGCATGCATATTTTGGTGATAACAAAATTTGTACAGACAGATAAAATTTGTGCAGTTAGCTCAAAGCTAGGTTAAGAGCAAGAAAACTATTAAACCAAGAATGATATCAACCCTAAGGAGCTCAAGCTTAAGTAAAGAAGAATCTATGAAGCCCAAAGGAGTTCAAAGGATCTAAAGCTCTAGAAGAAGACATAATATTTCCTTTTATTGAGTCTTGCATCAAGTAATTGTCTTAGAAGGTAAAAGATATCAGCATCTTGCATTTCAAGATCTTCGACTTTCAGCTCAAAGGGTCAAGCTGATTGATCAACCACTCTACAATTGTCGATCAACCTTGTTTCCTGATTAATCGACTTTTTATTTCTAATGGCTATATAACAACCATTTACGATCGATCAATTTTAAACGTTGATCGATTTACTTTTGATTCTAATCAATCATTTAAATCCTCCTCATTGATCATTAGATTTGGATCTATCATCCAATTCTCCTAATCAATCATTTTCCGCTTCAAGAAGATTTTTGAAGGCAATTTCGTTTCTGATTTGTTCGCAATGGTTACTTTTTCTAAGTCAACGGCTATGAAAACTCTAGCCATATAAACAGGATCACATACCTCACTTGTTCAACACACAACAAGAGTAACAAGTTCTCCTCTTTGCTTTCTACTCTATATTTTGAGACAAAGATTAAAAAGTTCACTCGGTTCATGGCTCTGATTTACCATGATCAATTCTTACGAGCACTTTCCTCAATCGGATTGTGCTAGTTTTACTACATAATATTTATAGCATATTTTTCTTTGATATTGATGTTATTATGTTTATTACTTAATTGTAATGCGACATTAAGTTGTCTAAAACAACTTGTTGTAATACGATCAGGTTGTCTGCATAAGCGACTCAGGTTAGTGAAAGACACTTGTGGGTTATGTTGAATGCCTGAGTATGGAGGCTCTGATCGTGATTTTTACCCAAGATGGTTTCCCCATTAAATACATGTGCACTTGTGGATTGATTGTTTATCTTGTGATTGAATGGCTTACGCAATGATGTGGTTGTTTGGGTTTATTATTTGCAGCAATTTAGGTCATATTGTCCAATCCATCCGCACCCATCAACAGGTGTCCTGAAAACCAACAAATGCCAGCGCTTTATGTCTGTCGGATTTTTCAGGCATACATGTCACATATCCAATCTCGACTTAAACATCATATCAAACATGTTTTTAATAATGCTTCCGTATATCTTCTCTAACATTGTTGTAAACAAAATTAGTAATAATAATAAACAACTACCATTAAGATTCGTAAAGATTTATTTCAATGGCATTACAAATTAAACATGATGTAATCAATCATTCACAAATCATAATTCGATTATAGAGATTCAATAAGAACCGATTAATAACCATTAGATGCAATAAATTAAGACAAGATTCGAATACGGCAAACAAATAAACAAAACATGACAAACACAACAAAATAAATTAGTTCAAGATCACTGAAGTATCCATGATCGAGATATTCCAAGATATCTCCCCCACATTACTTGTGCATAGAATGATTGGAGATCCTCTCTAAAGATAAGACGACATCACGATCGTCATCGATGCATCCCTACAGGGTCATCCATAAAAGTACTTCAGAGAACAAGAGCAACAAGAGAGAAGGAAAGAACAATTTCATGATGGAAAGAATAGAGTGGGTGTTGACGAGGTTAAAGTTCAAGATAGAGGATATCATATATAGCCATCATAACTCATCCTATCAATAATCACCCATTAAAGAGGGCATTGCCTCGAATCTCGAAAGAGCTGGGTTCCAGAGCATCCCTTCAGATTTTCACCAACGTTCGATTTACAAATTAATCTATTGGATTAATTTATCTTAAAAATTACAATACCCGTAGTAAAAGTATTGAGATCCAAATTAACTCACCTGAATATGAGTGTAAGACTAAGATGGACATAGATAGAGCCTGGCGTGAGCAAACACGTGGTTTTCGTATATGTCCTATCTATTATTGCTACAAGATCTTGTACCCGTATACAAGCCCACCAAGTTTTTAAAATCACTTTTATGGGGTACTAAAAAACACACCCAAACTCCACTCTATGTAGAGGCCTTGCACACTATAGCTCTGATGCTTTGGTTGCTGAAGCATTACTCGTTTTAGTTGGCTCATTGTTCCATTTCCTCTTTTTAAAAAATGACATGATTTAGCACTTGAAATGCATTACATGATTGAAAATATTAAAAATATAGGATTGGGGAGATAATTTAAAGAACTTCATTGATGTTGAAAGCGATTTATATGAAAAAGTTTTTTATCTGACATTTACAAAACACTGATATTGCATCTTATAAACATGAAGCGACCGAAATCTAAATTATGGAATTATTAATTGAGTAAACTGGTACTCAGCTCACCCTTATCACAAGAGTTATTCATTCACGAAGTAAATCTCCAATCCAAATAGAGACATGGTCAGAAATAAAGGATATGACTAAAATATAAAAGTATGGAAAGAAACAAGGCGTAAGCGCCAAATTGCATTCAAATGAGGGGAGCAAAAGCCAAATATACAATAACTTAACCATATATTTATTTGATAGAAAAATTTTGAAAATGTAATTAGATGATAAGACCAATGTCGGGCATATAAACAAAAATTAAGAAAAATCACAATGATACAACAGAAGTTAACTACAGATCTATCCATCTGACGATAGCACTATGCTTAAAATCTGCTGCTAAGCTGTGATCTACGATTAATGAATCACCATCTGACTTCAAAGACCCTGACACAGTTGTCTGCACCACATGAAGCAAGCTGTGCCGCCCTCAAATCTTCAGCATCCGAACTTCGCCATTTCAGGCGATTAACTGAAGAAGTGTGGCAAAGGAATAGATCGAGTCTCACCACGGGGGCAGAAGTATACTTTGAACCTCCACAGATACTCCATAGTTCAATGGAGCCGCTTTCCATTCCAATAGCAAGAAGACCCTCATTCTGCATAAGGCGACAACCAAGCCATGACAAGGCTGTAATGCTGCTGCCGAAGAGCGGGAGAGTGAGAAGCTGCTTAACAGAAGGCGATGAGTTGTTAACACCCCATATCTTGACAGCTTTGTCCCGGGAACCTGTAGTGAATTCATGAGAATAGGGATTCCATGAACACGCCCATATTATCCTTTTATGACCTTCCAACCGTGCAAGCAACTGATGACTGACTTCACCTGTATCTGTGACACATGAATACTGAGCTCAGTAACAAATTCACTTCAATTCTAAAGATTTTTAACATATCTAAAGAAGATATTACTGACAAGAGATAGAGATTGCATTGCAGAAACTGTCTAGTTTCCAGTACACACTTGCTAAGCACAAACCAGAAAACACAATGTGTGCCTATCAAAATTTCTTAAATACAAATAGCCTCATTGTAATCCCCTCCACTAAACCAAAAGGAATTTTTACCCTCACAAACTTATAAACTTTGTAAATTGCCTTCTCAATCTTTGAAACATTGATATTCCGCCCGCCCTCGACCTATTAAACTTGTTAATCCTTACCCAACAGCCCCTGTGGTTAACAGACATCCATTTGGTTTTAATTTTTTTATCGCAGTTTATTTATCAAAATTACAAACAATACCCCTTTCTTTCTCCTCCGCACCCTCCACTTCTCCCCTTCCCCATTCTGCATTGGCCTCCTCCCTTGGCTCCACCAACTTCCCCGACCTCCGTCCCCTCCCCTAACCTCCACCCTCCCTTTTCTCCGCCCACCTTCGCAATGAAGGCCTGGTTCTCTGACACCATCTTCGCGAGCTGTCGCAGCTCATAGACAATCCGGGTCATGGTGTCGTTCGACCCCATCGAGGCCTTCAGCTTCTCGACGAGGAACGACGCCATAATCTTCACTGCCTCCAGGGCCGCCTTGGTGGCTGAACCTCCCACTTCTTGCTTCGAATCCGAGGGGTCACCAGCGACCTAGAAGGGAATGCCTTGGTCACAGCACCATTGCGCGATGAGATTCTTAAGTTCCAGGTTGGGCAACAGCCGGAGATGCGCGAGCAGCTACCTGATCTTCGTACACGTGTTGTGTCCGGAGGCGATCCACCCCTCGATGGAGATGCGCCCGTACGTCTGCCAGTTGGTGGCGACGACAGGGTACTTCATGAGCTCCAGTAAGATGGGGAACCAGAAGTCGGAGGGGACGAAGCTCTCGGAGACATTGAGAGAGCGGTTGATGACCCTCGACACGGACGCGCCGAAGAGCACGAACTTGGCGTAGCGGACGATCCCAAGCAGTGCCACTAGTCCGTGGAGAACGGAGCCCCATCCCCTTTTGTCCGTGCTTGAGGAGAACGGAGCCCCATCCTCCGGTCCATGGAGGGAGACGTCCGAGCACGAAGACCTTCATCTTGCGGACGAGGCACTAGAGAGAGTCCCTCTTTGGACTGCTCGGGACGGAGGTGCAACAACAGGAAGGCTGACATTGGAGGGAAGAAGGGGAAGAGAAGGGCGGAGAGAGATTACCTTAAAATCCACCATTGATTTTGATGTGATTTGATTAGCTCGACTTAAACCCAAGCAAGTTGAGTCAAGATGAGTCAAATTAATGGCAGAGGTCATGGGGTAAGACAGAACAAGTTTACGGGATCGAGAGAGGAATATTGTTGTTTCAAAGGTCAAGAAGGTAAATACAAAGTTTCTAGGGTTTGTGGGGAAAAAATTTCTAACCAAAAATTAGTTAATCCTGGGAGAGAAGGGTACAAGGAACATACTCTCACATGGGATCCAGAATAGGGTCAGAAGTGTTAAAAGCAGCTAACTCGTATAGAGCCATTGCAAAGGCCCCACCTCTCAAACAAAAAAACACAAAATTTCCTTCTCCAAACACGGCTATTATCAAATAAGCATCCAGAGCTGTCCAAGACGGGAGTTTATAAAAAAATGTGTGACATTGGCTTATCTCGAACGACATCTGCAGTGAACGTATACCTGATATCGATATGGAAAACACAGAGAAATGTCGATCTCTGGATACAGCGACTAGTAGATTGTCATCATGGCAGAATTCCATTCTAGTGACGGTTAAGCTGTGGGAATGCAAGCGGCCAACAGCTCTCCATGACCCAACTTCCCAAAGCCAAATTTCTGCTACAGTAGCTGACTGGGCCTGTTAAATGAAAGAGGTAGTCAGTGCCTACATAAAAAATTATAAAAAGAAAAAACAATTAATTAGAAAAACATTCAATAACAACAACAAAAAAGTATTTCCCCACGTTAAGTAGGATAATTACAAAGATTCTAATTTCTAATCTTTCTAATTAGAAAAACATTCGAGTACAAAAATAGAGTACAAAAATAGCAAGCCTCGTTAACCCTATTAGTTGTCAGCATAACATAAAATATCAATCACAAAAACAAAAAAAGGAATTGTCAAACATAGGCAGATGCACTATTCCAACTCAAAATTTAGAAGCCTCTTTGCATCAGTGTTCACGAAAGCCTCTTGGCATCTTAAAACAAAGGATCAGCGGAACTGGTCAAAAGATGAGATCCCAACGAGGCGTAAAAACACTGCAAACTCACGTAAAAACTGTGAAAAGGATTGGTATCCTAGACCCATGCACTTGGCGGCCGCTGCCCTAACTGGGCTTCCTTTCCTCTACCCAGATGAGGGTTGTCGCGCCCTCGCACGGTCAGGTGTAAGGGACACCATGACCAGCACTACTAACCGGCGTCATTGATTTACAATTTTTAAAGGTGCTCATGATCACAAATTTCTTTTAGGGTCTTTAAGAGCATTCTAGGTAGTGAAAGATAAGAACTAAATTGTCATTACTTCACATTAATTAAAATGAATTGGCATCTGGAATACTCTCACAACTTTCCCAATTAAGGTGATGCATTATTCATTTATTAACCCGGCTGCTTTCTGATTCTATGACTTATTAAGTGAGATAAAGGGATGTAGTGAAAAATCTTTGCATGAGTGGTCGACTGTCTGCCCATAATAATATGAATATTTTTTTTCTTGGGAACGGTAAATGAATCAATCCTGAATTAGAAGCAGTATTCTCCTTATGTTTATGGAATTACATCATCTGGATGGAAGTTCAGATCTGCACTTGAATTATAGGTTCCAGAGATCGAACAAGAAGAATAAGATGTTCTCTTTCAGAGAAAAGGTTGGGACAACGAGCACAAGGTTTTTAAAGTTTACATGGAGATTCTGCTCTGCACAACTACTATGATCAGGATAACTGTAACTTATTGTTGAAAGGTTATGATCAAGCCGTTCACGGTATTTTTTAAATTGATTTCATGCTAAAGTAACCCCTAAATATTGAACAGTTCTAATCCTGGAACAATTTCCAACAAGTTCTTGGTTTACCAATAGAAAGCATTCATGCACTATTATTCTAGCTCACTAAAGGATTGATCGTAGAGGGAAGTTTAAAGAAAATCTAGTTAGTTAATTTCAAGTTTATCAATTATTGCCCCCCCCCCAACCCTTTTTGCATGAATTTAATAAGTTTCCCAACAGAAAACATTAATAGCAGTAAATTTTTAATTCAATATCCTGAGTTTACATCTGAGCAGTAAATAATAGTGGACTAAGTTCGCAACATATTTCAATAGATTCCAGAAAATGAGAATCAATAGAAATCTTGTATATTCATGCAGCTGAAAGTCCTAAAAGATTAAAATCAAATGATTCAACTTATTATAAACATCAAGCAAACAGTACAATCGGCTATATCATATACATAACTAGATATTTCCTAACCTTCCCCAAATCTCCTTTACTCGAATTCCCCTACTCACCTTCAACGGAACTTTCATTTTTTCCACATGACAACAAGCAGATAAGCTCAAGCCATCAAAAATGAGTCCTCCAATTCCATCATCAGTGAAATCAATCACCAACATTTTACAGAAAACTCTACGCATCCCTCTGGTCACCATCTAACACATCACAGTGGCTAAGAACTATTCATGTCCCTCACTTTCTTCATATCAATCCCAAAACTACTACAGATCCTAAAAAAACAAATGAGTGCATATGGATGGATTAGTACGAAACAGAAGATCATTAATTACGGAATTAAATTGTGTATAAAGTGCATGCATGGCAGCAAGGAGAATGAAGATGGATTGTACCTTGTGAATTTCTAAAATGTAGCTCAATCAAGAGGTTTTCCAGCACAATTGATCAGGAGCAGGGCTTGAATAGTTGCTGATCAGCAGTAGTTGCTACTTTTTATAGCAATTTTTGAAGATAGGAAAGAGAGTGCTGGATATCAACTCGTTGGAATTTTAGGGGACGAGAGAGCTTCGTTGAAATTGGGGAAGTATCGGAGAAATGGAGAAAGAATATATGAGAAAAGAGAAGAAGGAATAGAGGAGGAAATTTCCTATGTGAATGATGTCACCCATGACATTCAGCAGGCTGACATCAACCTGCTTATGTCATAATTTCTCCTTTTTTATTTATTTTTTTAAATGTAACTGTAGCATAATTAAATTTTTACTATTTATTTTTTTAACCAATTTTTCTCTCATTTATTAAAATATTAAAATTGTCCGTAGGCGCACATCGAGCCTCCAATTTCGACACGCAATGTCTCGATTTGATCGTCTCTAAACGACGACCAATATCACAACAACAACAACAAAGCCTTTTCCCACAATTAAGTAGGGTCGGCTACATGGATTCTTCGCCTCCATTCAGATCTATCTTGGGTCAATCTCGGACTTATATCCAAAAAATTAAGATCCCTTCGTATAGTCTTTTTCCAACACTTCTTGGGCCGTCCTCGCCCTCTTTTAGCCGGCTCAACATCCCACCACTCGCATTTCCTAACTGGTGCATCAGTTGACCTTCTTTGCAAATGACCAAACCATCTTAAGCGGTTTTCTCGCATCTTATCCTCGATCGGAGCAACACCAACTTTCTTTCTGATTGCATCATTCCGAATCCGATCTTTACGTGTATGTCCACACATCCATCTTAGCATTTTCATTTCTGCTACAGCCATTCTCTGCACATGTCTATGGTTCACAGGCCAACATTCAGAACCATAAAGCATAGCAGGTCTCACGGCTGCTTTGTAAAACTTTCCTTTAATTTTTAAAGGAATTTTCTTATCACAGAGAACAACGGAGGCTCCTCTCCACTTTAGCCAGCCTGCATTTATTCTATTAGTAACATCTCCATCAATTTCCCCATCATGTTGCAAAATAGATCCCAGATATCTAAAAGAATCTCTCTTCTGAATGTTATCGTCACCAATCTTCACCTCGATTCCTTCACCATTGCTTCCATCAAAGGTATAATATTTATATATTTTAGATCGGGTTTGAATCTCCGAAACTTTCAAGATACGGTTTTAGTTTGGGTTAAATTTTATTATTTAAAAAATACCAAACAATGTCCGATCGACGAACGGTCAATTCCATTGATCTTGTTTCGTCGAATCGGATTTTATGACGGTCTTGGTTTGCTTTACGATTTCTAATTTTGTGATGCGGCTTTTTCGGGGTATACATTACGATGCGATTGATTTTTAGTCAACTTCACCCGAACGACTTTAGATTCACGATCAATTGATCGATTTAGATCATCTAATATTGTCTGATATCTTTATCGGGTTAAATGGACTTTATTTGGATCAGGCCCGGCTTTAATTGGTTCGGACGTTCCATGTATGAACCTTCATTTGAGCTAATATTCTTAGATATTTTCTTATGGCCAACTCTTTAATCTAAATGAATGCTCTTTCGATAATGTTGAAATCGCATTGTTTTAAAAAGGTCTATACTTGTTTTTCTTTTATGTTATATTTTTTGAAACATAAATCCCTAGTATTTGAATTCATTATTAAATTCTTATATATTTTTTCTTCGAAGGGATCTTAATTACTTGCAGTCCTAAAAATAAATCAAAATCGAGGCAAAGAACTCATGTAGCTGGCCCAACTTAACGAAGGAAAAGACTTTCTTGTTGTGTTATTAATTCTTAATTTTTTTTCAATCAATTTATAGAAAACTCATAATCCACATATATTTGCGCCTACCCGATTACTAGCTTCAGACTACCTGACTAAACGAATACTGCAGGCTTTCTAAACCTGGATTCGGTAGACTACAATTTTTATTATAAACATATATCCATATTGGGATTGGCTCATTATACCTTTTTTTATTTGTTTTGATTCAGGCCAAAGAGAGAGACAGTTGTTTCTAAAAAATACATAACAATAAAAATGGGTCATGAAAGAAGGAAAAAACCGATCACAAAATAATATTAACAAGAAAGGGAGATTAGTTGCCCTTTAGTCTTTTGGCCCAATAGTTTTTTATTGGATTTCTGCTTTTTGGGCCCAACATGGTTGAAAGCCCTACGCAAAAGAGAAAGAGGGGAGAAAACAATTTAACGGGGGAATTTGTTAAAACAGAGTAACAAAACAATAAAAAAATATGATCGTTCAAAAAATAGAGAAGGAACAAAGAAGGATACTTTATTTGGCGCTTGTCCTTGTTTCTCCTCCCAACATGTTTAGTTATCTTCATGTGTCGGACAAGTATGTGAGGAATTGGCGTATCAAAATAGAGTTATTCGACTCTATCATTCTTCGACTTCTACTGAGAGAGATTAATCGCAGAGTCCATCCTATATTGATCTTGATCCCCGAAACAAGATCCATCAAAGGTTCATATAATAGAGACAATGCTTCAAGGCCTATAAAAGAGGGGCCCATTTCCAATATCTGTGTAAAGGTATTCCCACGATATTTCTGTCCCTTGAGAGAGATGATTTCATCTTCCTCTAAGGAGACACATTACAAGCAAGGGATCTCAAGGAGAAAGACTCGTTGCACGATGAATCAGTATTGATGCAGATCCCAGGCACGAACACATTGTTTGCATCCAGATTGCTAAGGGATCATCATCCCATCATGTAGCCCTTAGGTTCCTCCTCGCTAGCATAGTCTGGATGCAATCGTCACCATCGCCAGCAATCAAACTATACAAGTTTGAGTGTATTCGATGTGTGAGTGTGATAAGTTTCAGTTTATCTAAGCAGAGCATTAAATGCCCCAGTTTGAGGGTCAGTATTGAGAATAGCAAATGGTTGAGTCAATTAAGAAATTAGAACTCTCCAAAATCTAATTACCCCTAATATGTTTAATCCTACATGGTATAAGTATTAGACTTGTGTGTAATGGCAGCGTTATAGAACAAGCCCAATATCGGTCAAATTCTTATAGAAAGCTAATAGAAAGATCTGACCCAGGGTCTTGTCTCGTAGAGGTGAACGATCACTATGATCGTCTCGAACCATGTAACTGATGTTTGTTTTCTTTATTGTTCCTTGATTTGGTGCATTTTATTTATGTTTCCAGAAAAAAATTCAACAATTTCTTAATCGTTGAGAAGTTTCCACATCTTTATACATATTAGCATACATCCCCCCACAAAGACCCATGGTTAACACCATGAGATGAGCAATATTATAGGTGAATTAGACAATGCATCTCCTAATGTCAAATTGGGTGGCCGTGAGATCATATCAGCATGCACAGCCAAGACCAATTGGAAAAGCCCAACCATTCATGAATCATTTAACACTTTTCATACCTTTAGATATTGGACTTAAAAGATGCGCATTTAACATATTCAAGACAGCAGAATTAAACATGAATAGGATTGTGATATATTTCACAACCTAAGCCATTAACTTTACTAATTCAATTAGCATATTGCGGTTCTTGACAAAAGAATTACTAGCTCTGTGGTAGTTGAGAAACAGTTGGATATATTATATTTGGACCAGAAAAAGGACAATCCAGAACTCTTTCTCCGTATTTTCTCCTTTACAACATTCAAAATTTCTATCTACTTTTTCCCTACAATCAGCAAAATTTACAAAGCATGTATCACCCATATATGGTTGCCCAAAACATGAACTTATTTTATCATATGAACGACGAGATTACCAACAAAGCCCAATATCTTAAACATGAATTTTTAGATCTATACCAACCAACTTCAAGATGAGGGGAAAATCTCGTATTTGCAAATGATAGAATCAGAACTGTCTAAAATATATGTGCAAAGATATATAGACAACCTTACAAGATGAAGCAACAAGTCTCCCTTTGTGGTCACAGCAGACAGAGAATAGCTCATTTCCATGACCATAAAGCTTGTGGGTTTCAGGCCACAGGGTGTGCCATGATAATTGTTCTTCCACAGGTGGCTTGGTAAAAACAGTCGGAAGTGCATCGGGAATATATTCCAGAGAATCTGAAGCATCAAATCCTGCTCCAGTTGTAGCTCCATTTGAGGTTGCTACAAACAAAACAATTCTAATTGGCATTACACAAATGGCAGAATGTGCTCGAGCAATAAAACTAATAGAAAAGCATTAATCAAATGATCCCTACCCGCAAAAAAATTTTAAAAAGTAGGAAGGTTCACAAATGAAAAGGTTAGTTTCAAAAAAACGTGAATACCACTCTGGCTACCTCTTAGAAATTATTTCAGATAGTTTCGCAAAAGATGAAAGATTATTTCAGATGGTTTCTCGAAAGGTAAATCAATGGAAGCTCTTGTTGAAGTGGGAGATTGCAAAGTCTCCCTCCATTTGCACCTTCGAGCTTCGTGTTGGTTGACCGGGTTATGGTATTATCATTAAAGAACGTGACCCCTGATCTAGGACGGCAACGACGCTCAATGGTTTATCAAATGCCGAGAATACTCCAGTGAGATTGGAAGACAAAAGGATGTTGGGCTCGATGAGATTTGGAAAAGAAGCTGATGAGTCGAAGCATGGAGTCATGGAGGGGCTCGGGCCTTAAAGGAACTCCCTAATATCCTCTACAGAGAATGAGCACCCTCGCTACCCATGTTTACTGTGCACGCCAACAGTTTATTGTGAGTACTCCAACGAAGGTTCCATTTAAGGGTTTGGATAATGCCGGATCGGATCTTGTCTATATGGCTCATGACAATATTGATAGACACGAGTCTAGAACCCTATTTTAGTACCGGTTCCATACGGCACTAAATATAACATAGGATCGCCGACACTGATCTGAAAAGATAGCTTTAAGTTCAATACCGATTCCTGAAGTTGGATGGACATCCACAGAAAGCTCGAGGGCTCCAGTGTTCGTGCATCTGGTGGGCCCACACATCTCTGTAATCGGGTGTGAGAAGACCGTGGCTGGAGAATGCGCGGCTGCGAGACACGACTCCCTAATGGTGCATCTCTCGCCCCGAACTCTCCATTGCCTTCATTGTCTACCGTACAGACTTGTCCATGAGGTATGGTTCAATGGCAAACTAGAGTATGATTTTCGTGAAAACATAAGGGAATTCTTTCGTGAAAACATAAGGGAATTCTTTCCCCATCTTGATGCCAGGAAAAGGTCAATAGAAGATATGTACGGCATCAAAGGAATCTAGTTCACTCAGGGAATCCGAACCAACAAACTGCCCTTACTACGGACATGATGACTCTTCCAATAAGCAAGACGAGCATAAGAGGCCCCTGTAAACCAAGGATATGATACAAGATGAGGACGACAGAATAATGGTGCTTCAGATGTCAGCATCCCTATATTTCACACCCAGAAGCAGGGCATGGATTGGTCTCTCAAATGAAAAGCTCTCGGAAAGTTTGGGAGCTAAGGAAGCCAGAAAAAAGGTATATAATTTTCTTGCAACTCGACAACCAGATATGGTAATGTTTCAAGATAAAAGGTCAACGAGTGGAACGAATGATTGTAGTGCTCGGTAAAAGGTCTGTCATTCATACATTTTGTGTAATTAATTCTTATGGCAACTCAGGAAGTCTACTTACAGGATGGCAGATGAGTGGGAATGTATACCGAAGAAGGAAGCTTTGTGGATACTATCTGTTCTTCTTAAAATAAGGCGGGCCAGATGAAAGCTTTGTGGATACTATCTATTCTTCTTAAAATAAGGCGGGCCAGATGAAACTATTATTCTCTAATGCTTATGGTCTGACGAATGGACGAAGAGGGAGGTGTTGTGGGAAGAGATAAGGAAGGTACCTAACGATTTCCCTCGGGTATTGTAGCTGATTAGAGGGGAATTTAACGTGACATTGCAGGTTGAGAACCACCCCAAGGTTAGAGGTGGCCAGGATCAGGGCTCGGATGCATTAGTGGACTTGGAGAACACTTGGCAGCTGGAAATGTTTGATGCTACTAAATATAACTACACATGGAGGAACAAGAACTCAAAATCAAGGATCAACCATTTTCTAGCATCTGGTGTCTGTGTTGTCATTTTCTGCTTCAAGGCATGGAGGTCCCCTTCACAGAGCGCACTCAGATCATCCCCCTCTCCTATGGGATTGGGGGATGATCATGGACGGCCATATCGCGATATATCGTCGATATATCGGTATCGACAGGTCACCGATATATCGTCGATATGGACGATATCGGGTATCGACAGGCCAAAAATGCACAATGGATACTGGATGTCGGCGATATGCTTCGATCTATCGCCAATATATCGGCGATATATCGGTATCGACATTGTATCGATATGTTGTCGATATCGATATGTCCTTCCATGGGGATGGTTGAACGAAGGCAAACTATTTTCTTCATAATTTAGAAGGTCTGGTGCTTGAAGGAAGGCTTCAAAGACTTGGTGGTGATGGGACTTGGGGGAGGTTATGTGGTTCAAGGCTCAACCACAAGGGGACTTTCTCGGAAGTTGCAGGCGCTGAGAAATAGATTGATGATGTTTAAAAGTGAGAATCACGAGGCAAGACTTAGAGCAGGGACTGGTGCCAGGAGGGGATTGATAACTTGGACCATATCGAGGACAATAGGGAGATGACAATTGATGAAATTGAGGATCATGTAATGCACCACATGATACTAACTGAGGAAGATGTGAAAAATGGGATGAAGTGGAATCAAAGAGAGGGACATCAATACAATTTTTACATATTATGGTCATCGCGAGCAGAAGACGGGTTCATATCTATCCCTTTGAGACATGCGGGGAGAAGAGTATTGGTGATAGTGAGATTTGGATATGATGCAAAATACTTCTTACAGTTAAACAGACATGGGCCAGCGAGCGATTAGGTGTGGATATGATGATGTACAAGCAGGATTTCATTTGCTAGATGTGTTAAGCTTACAACAGAGATCTCTATGCGCAAGGTGCAAAATGTGTTGCTAAACGTTAATGAGAATGGGATGTCAGGCCCCAATGATTTTCCAATATATTTATTAACGTGACTCTGGAGAGTAGTTGGCAAGGATGTTTTGGACTTTTTTACAGACTTCCTAAATGATAACAGAGGATGAAGCTTCTTGACAGGGTGGATATCTTCCCCACAACGGGAATGCAATCATGCGTATAAGGATATCATCACAATCAGAAGACCTCATTAGAGGGGCAACCGGAGAACCAGAGATAGGTAAGGTCCATGTGCCCATTCATCTCCATCCATGGTTTGTTCCCCTCTCAATAAGATATTCGACGGACGTAATTCACCAGTGCTCTGCCCATCTCCCGATCTTCCACGCGTGCATCATCCACCACCATGGTATGTATCAAATTACGTCTTCACCTTCCACTGGCAACAGTAACAAAATATTTTGCATTCGTGTACCCACTCCTTGAGCCATTTCTATCAGGATTTTTGCTACCACTATGTTGCCTACTTATCCTCCTTTAGGAAGACTCCATGGAACAAGGTCCTCTCCTCTAGCTCCTCCATTGACAAATCTTTGCCATTTTTCATCTTGCTTAATCTCGAGATTTCGAATTCTACGACTCACAACATCTTCGTAACTCCACAATTCTTTTTTGCATATGCAAAGTCACCAATGTGACACGACCAATCTCTGGACAATAGTGCAGCAGCCGAACCCATCACTCGACTGATACGACTGTTCAACAACTAGATCTGTGAAGCCATCCTCCACAAGTTGAGATCTTCGGAATCTGAAAAAGAGCGAGGAATGACCCTCCCAGGAATCCCATAGCAATGGTGTATGATAAATCCAAATCACAAAAGGAATGAGGTGCCCATGGTTTTTAAAATCATGCCTTGAGGCACTCAGGTGCAAGCTTCGAGCTGTTTTTTCATGAAAACTACCTCGAGGCTATAGTCTTCGTCAACCTACATGAGGCATGATCCTAACAGTCCCAAGGCGGTACCACAACATTCTCTCCGTTCTGCTATGTATTTTTAGGGAAAAATTAAACAAGGAAAACTAATTTAAGTTATATTTTTATGGTAATATTAAAGGTGATATGGCTTATATAACAATGATTGATAACCGTGAACCTTGGAATAACCAGCAGACTCGTAACATATTATTTCACCAATGCATAGTCATTTCAATGAAAACATCATGTATATGAATAGTGAGTGTTTTTAGTTACTATGAACATTTCATATAAATTATGGTATTTTATTGCTTGTATCATACTTAATTGTGAGAAAAGGCTTTGTTGTTGTTGTATCATACAATGAATATGGTATACGTTCAAGAGGTTCTATGTTTTTGTAAGGAATAAAACGGATTCACAAGTTCACAATATCAACACTACATGAACACAAATTAGTAATTATTTTTTAAAAGTAAAAAAAAGGTGGCATGTCATAAAGCAACATATATGTTAATATCATATGTTGTGGGGTACACAAATTTAAGATTTATGATAAAATAGTTTGTGAATACATGAAATTTAGGAGTTTATAATAATATAGTTACGTTTAAAAAAAAGTTGTATACACAAATTTAAGATTTATGATAACATAGTTTGTGAATACATGAAGTTTAGGAGTTTATGATAATATAATTATGTTTAATAATAGTTTGTTTAACATAGTTTGTGAATACATGCGTATTTTCTATATAAATTGAGGTGTATGCCCAGTGTTGCAATAGTCACCCAATTGGATCAATTATTCCGTCAAACTTCTCTATTCGATGGGGTGAATGAATAAAATACCACGAACCAATTAATCGACTGATTAATAAAAAAATATGTGTGGAAGTAAAACGGAATGAAAAGTTGCATTCATCGTATCGCTAGAGCTCTCTTATATAGGAGAAAAGCTCTAGGAAAAATTACATAGATACCAACAAACATAAATAAATAACCAAATAACACATATATAGATATAAATATCTCAACACTGCCCCTCAAGCAGGAGCATAGATATCTATCATGCTCAGTTTGGAACAACATCGGTGGAAAGGTCCCTTTGCAAGTGCTTTGGTGACCATGTCAACAATCTGATCGTCTGAAGCAACATGAGAAGTATAAACCCCTTTTGAATCAGAACACAGGTGTAGTGACAGTCAACCTCAATATGCTTTGTTCTTTCATGAAATGCAGGGTTATTTGCTATAAACAACGCAACTTGATTATCACATTGTAGATGCATAGGAAGTGGCACCTCCATCGTTAGGTCAGTCAGAACGGACTTAACCCACATCATTTATGTGCTCCCTTGGGCCATTGCCCTATACTCTGACTCCGCGCTAGATCGGGCCACAACCATTTGTTTCTTGCTCCTCCATAAAACCAGCGAGCTGCCTACAAACACAGTAAATCCTGAAGTTGACTTTCTATCCTTAGGACACCCAGCATAATCTGCATCTGCACAACCTGATACTGTCAGGGTGGTATCTCTCCTGAATAGAAGTCCTGCACCTGGAGAAGACTTGAGATACCTTAAGATCATGTTGACTGCAACCATATGAGACTGCCTAGGTTGCTCCATAAATTGGCTAACCCTGCTGACTGCAAATGATATATCAGGTCTGGTAATGGTGATATACAGTAGCTTCCCTACCAGTTCTTTGTATTGTCTCTTATCTACCTCTGCAGTTCATCATCATGAAGCCGTGCATTAGAATCTATTAGAGTAGTAGCAGGCCTACATATTGTCATACCCGTCTCAGATAAGAGATCAATGACATATTTTCTCTACGTCATTACCATCCCCTGATGTTTCTTGCAAATTCGAGTCCAAGAAAATACCTCAGCTTACCAAGATCCTTGGTCACAAACTGTTGTCCAAGAAAGTCCTTGGTTTTCTGAATCCCTTCAAGATCACTGCTTGTGACAATAGTATCATCCACATAAACTAAAATGGCCACCGTACCTTTATGGGTCCTCTTAACAAAAACAGAATGATCCGCAGTAGATCTGACAAAACCTTGTAGTCTGATCAACTCTGAGAGCTTCTGAAACCAAGCTCTCGGACTCCGCTTAAGACCAAATATGGCCTTATGAAGTTTACACACCATGCTTGACTCCCCCTCAGCAGCAAACTCTGGTGGCTGATGCATATAGACCTCTTCATGCAAATCTCCATATAGGAAAGCATTCTTGACATCTACTTGGAAAAGGGGCCAGTCTTGTACCACAGCAACATCAACAAGAATGTGTAATGTATAGTGACGCGCAACAGGTAAAAAAGTGTCAAGTTAGTCCACCCCATAGGTTTGGGTAAATCCACGAGCAACTAATCGTGCCTTGTATCTATCCACGGAACCACCTGCATGGTGTTTAATAGCAAACACTCACTTACTACCAACAATAGAAGCACTTGGGGGAGCGGGGAACAGTAACAATACTCCACGTACCACGGGATTGTAAAGCAGCCATCGCTTCTTCCATAGCAAGCCGCCAAGGGCACTCTGTAAGGCTCCCTGACAAGATCGGGGTATCTGTACCACTGATAAGGTAATAACAAATCTCTGAAAATCCCCATATAGTCGTGACAGAGAGACATGAGAGGACATGGGATGCATGGTACATGCACGTCGTGTCCTTCTTAGAACAATACAAACATTCAGGTCAATTGTATCCTCATAAATGACATCATCCTTAGAACTCAAGTATTCAGGACATACCTTGGGTGTGCTGGATGTTGGTTGTTGCACATGAGCATGAGGTCGGCGCTAGTAAACCTGAGGAAAGAAAGAAGGTGAGGCAGGAGTTGGAGGTCGCGGTGACGGTGGTAAGAATGGCGGTGGTGGTGGTGAAGTAATAGAGGTAGGAGGAGGTGGCATGTACACGTCTTCTCCATTCTCTGAGGAAATGAGCCTGTCACCTGTAGGAGAGAAATACATGACGGATTCAAAAAATGTGACATCTGCACTAACATAGTACCTTCGCCGAGCAGGGTCAAAACAACGATATCCCTTCTGGGTCTTGGAATACCCAACACACAATTGACTACTCTGGGAGAGAGCTTGTCAAGCCCTGAAGACATCTGATGAATAAAGGCAACACAATCGAAGACACGAGGTGCAAGAGAAAAAAGATCCTTCTCAGGAAATGCAATTGAGAATGGATTTTTTTCCCAGAATCGATAAAGGCATACGATTGACCAAATAACACGTAGTGAGGACAGCGTCTCCCCAGTAAGAGTGGGGAGCACAACTCTAAATTAGAAGAGTCCTAATGACATCTAAGAGATGACGATGTTTCCTTTCGACCATACCATTCTGCTGAGGCATATAAGTACAAGATGTCTGCTGCACAATACCATAAGATCTAAGAAATTGAGAGAGCTGAGTACTACAGAATTCAAGTGCATTATCAGAACGAATATACTTGACATTTGTAGAAAAGACATTCTTTATTTCTTTAATAAAGGATTGAATGATAGGATTAGCATCAGACTTTTTCTTAAGCAGGAAGACCCATGACAATCTAGAAAGCTCATCAATAGCAACAAGATAAAAACGATGTCCCTGAAGATCGGGAGCACGACTAGGATTCCAAATGTCCAAATGGATCAACTCAAAAAGACCATGACTACTTTGACCCTGACGACTCCGTAATGCATATCTATGATGCTTCCCAAGCTGGTAGGCCTCGCACAGGAAAGTAGAGCGAGGAGATATCTGAGGAAGAATATGACGCAGCTTTTGCAGAGGAAGATGACCAAAGTGGAGATGTCATGTATACAAGAGACAAATCCAGTGCGATGAGAAGATACAACAGCATATGGAGATTGCATTAGTCTGTAAAGACCTCCTTGCTCACGGCCAGTACCAATCACCCTGCTCGTTAGAATGTCCTGAAACACAAGAGCAGAGGGTCAAATATGGCACGGCAATGCAAATTCTTGGTGATTTGACTAATAGAAAATAAATTCATAAAGAATTAAGGGGCATAAAGAACAATCTAAAGCTGTGTTTCAGGGGTTAATTGCACCTCCCCTAACCAGTAATTGGGGAATGTGTCCCATCAGTTATCACCACATATCTACCAGACTGAGTCGGGTTATAGGTAATGAATTGGCCTATGTCACCACATAGATGATGGGATGCTCCTGAATCCA
Organism: Ottelia alismoides; assembly: GCA_037367405.1. Classification (NCBI taxonomy): domain Eukaryota; kingdom Viridiplantae; phylum Streptophyta; class Magnoliopsida; order Alismatales; family Hydrocharitaceae; genus Ottelia; species Ottelia alismoides. The sequence continues at coordinate 252,300 of JAZKJV010004441.1, read as the reverse complement.
TGATCCACTCTGATAAATATGCCCTGTAACAACTAGTAAAAGCAGATGTTGTACATGATGTGTATGTAGTGGCTGAAGCCGAGGCTGCTACCTCTGATGATCCTGACTGTGAGCTGGATGAGCCAGGAGATGGCACGATCTCCTTAAGCCAAGCTACTAACTCATCAAACCTCTAATCAGACCCAACAGAAGAACTACTGCCTTGTTGGATATGTTCTGCCACGCGTGCTGAAGCAAGAAACCCATGCTTAGAATAGCATGTTTCCTCCGAATGTCCAGGCATGTGACAGTAACTGCAAGGCTGACGAGGAGGTCTACTGCTCCCTCCTCTTCCATGGCCTCCTCGTCCATGGAACTGTGTAGTGCTCCCGATGCCACGAGATGCTGCCATGGCTGAGGAAGTCTGAAACACAGAAGAACCACCATAAGAAATGGAGAGTCTGCTCAGTCGCCCTTCCTGCGCTCTGAATAGGGGAGCCCCAAAATGAAGAGTCCTCGCGGCGGCGGCGTGTGGGGCTTTAGGTGGGGACGAGGAATTAGGGCACATGCTTCGATCTAGGATCGTCGCTCTAATACCATGTGGAAGTGAAACGAAATGAAAAGTTGCATTCATCGTATACCTAGAACTCTCTTATATAGGAGAAAATCTATAGGGAAAATTATATAAATACCCAACAAACATAAATAAATAATCGAATAACATATATAGATATATAAATATCTCAACAATATGTATTATCATATTTTTAAATTGATACAACTTCTTAAAGTGTAAAGTGAAAGTTGGACGTGAATGGTTCGATTGTAATTCAAATTTAGTACTTTTATCTTGCGATTAAATGACTTTATATGTATAAATATATAATATTATATGTATATATATTAAACATACTTTTTCTATTTAAAATATATAAAAAGAACCCATACACCTTGATACTTTTTCTATTTAAAATATATAAAAAGAACCCATACACCTCGACTGCCTTGAGGCTTACCCATACACCTCGACTGCCTTGAGGCTTACGCCTCACCTCATTGACAAAAAAAACTACCTTAATCCTCCGCGCATTTTTAATACTTGGAGGTACTTGCCAAACTAAAAGCATCCAACATTTCAATGAACACCAGGAAGCAGTCTAGTCATGATCGCGACCTTGAAATTCTCCAAGTAGAGGTATATTATATTCACTACCTCTTGTTGTAATTTGCCCACCATATCCGCAAATCACATGAATCTGATTCCTGGCCCACTGAAAAATGAGATTGATTCGAGGGCAATAGTGTCACATCGAAATCTCAACCATGAGTCATGCCTCTCGGATGGGAATCATTCTCTGACCTCATAGAGCCCGACACACTAGTGTTCATGAAATCAGCGGCACGGGTCACATATGGGACTGCATAAGCCTGTGCGACATGCAGACTACACCGATTGTATGAATCGGTGCAATACGGTCCTTAAGCGCATGTGTAGAACACATGCTCTGCATATTCCGCATATGCCTCGCATATCCTGCATTTACCCTGCATACTGCTCCAACAACTTGATGGCTCCGCCTCCAACGGCTCTATCTCTCCAATCCTCTCATTCAGGTGCTTACATCGGTGGCTACGTCTCTTCCTCTGTTCAACAATAAGAATATGCAATGCTTTTGTTTACAATTGCAATGCATTATGCCATCATGTATACGCAATGCTTTATATTTTGCTCATGTATTGTTTTCATGAGTATATGCAATGTATCATTTAATATTTTAATATATGATGTAAGGTTTTTACGAGTAAATTTTTTTGTGATTGAATTAATGCCAACTACTCAACCACCTAACTTGAACTGTTTTTCTTAGATGTTCTTTAACACCACTTCATTATATAAATTCAATAGTAATATTACTTATAGATATTTTTTAATTAAAATTTAGAAAATCGCATAGAGCCGCATATACCCCGCATATGGACCCGCATATCGCTTATTCAGTATCGATGACATGTCTGAACGCATAAGTATACCTCTTTCCTGAACCTTGCGGTACACAACAAAATTCTTAGAGATAGGCATAGATTATACAAATCATGGCTTCAAATTATAGCGAATTTCAACCGAAATTCTATCAAATTTTAATTTTAACATGTGATCGAAATTCGACTGCAATGGCCGATGACTGCGCCTTGAGGGGGGTTGATAGAAGAATATATGACCGAAATGGCCGAAATTTCGATCGAGTTTCAACCAAATTTGGTACAAATATACCAATGAGTTCTAAAATAAGGAAATAGCACTCGCTTTTTTGGGCAATAATAGTACCTGCCAAGATGCATACTGCATAAATCAATTTGAATTCTGATAAGGACGGAACCCTAATAGACTTCTACATTCGCTCGATTCAACCATGTATCTTCATCTCTTGTAGCAAGACAATGACTATGCACTAAACGCTCAACAAGGAGCATAGACGTGCTTCTTTGGGTCCACCAAACACCTAACATTTGAGGAGATAATCATGGAGAAACTTTGGTGTTCTATGTGGTTGGTACCACACCCACTGCACGGGTCACTTTCCTTCAAAGAAGGACCTTTCTATCTCAGCATTCAACTAACGAGGTTTGCACAGACCTAGTATTGAATCTCCAATAACCGAGTCTTGGCCACCTATGGAGTCCCCATGCAAATGTGATATCCAGGTGTAAAGTCTCATAGATGATTCCGATGGCTGAAAATGAGCATGTTCTTTCGCGGTTTATAAAGTGCTGGGAAAACTGAATAATCTGTTTATTCCATGAACCCAAGGCTCTCTTATATAGGAGAGTAGCCTATGGGTAAATTACACAAAGCATACTATGAAGAAAAACAAAATAGAGAAAGGTACAGATACTACTATTATTGCATACGTTAACACTCCCCCTCAAGATGGAGCATAGATATCAATCATGCTCAGCTTGGAAGCACACTTCTGAAATGGACCTCGTAGCAATGCCTTGGTGAATATGTCTGCAGTCTGATTCTCTGAAGTAACATGAGATGTAGCAATGAATCCTTTCTGAATCATATCACGTATGAAGTGACAATCCACCTCAATATGCTTGGTCCGCTCATGGAATGCAGGATTGTTTGCAATAAACAACGCAACCTGATTATCACATTCCAAGTTCATAGGAAGTGGTACATCTAAACATAGATCTGTAAGCACAGCTTTCACCCACATCATCTCTGTAGTAGCCTGGGCCATAGCCCTATATTCGGATTCAGCACTAGATCTAGCTACCACAGTTTGTTTCTTACTCCTCCATGAGACTAGGGCATCTCCAACATAGACAGCATACCTTGAGGTGGACTTCCTATCCTTGGGACATCCTGCATATTCTGCATCTGCACATGCTGAGATAGAAATCCCCTTTCCTTTCTTGAATAGCAGACCTGCACCTGGAGAAGATTTGAGATATCTAAGTATCATATGTATTGCATCCATATGCACCTGGCGTGGTTGCTCCATGAACTGGCTCACACGGCTCACTGCAAATAATATATATGGTCTAGTGATCGTGACATACAACAGTTTGCCTACCAGTTCTCTATATCTTCTCTTGTCCACCTCCTCTGTGTTATCTTCATAAAGCTTCATGCTGGGGTCCATTGGTGTCGTAGCAGGTCGACACTCAAGCATACTTGTTTCACTCAACAGATCTGTAACATATTTCCTTTGTGACATGACTAGTCCATAGGAATTTCTGGCAAATTCAAGCCCCAGAAAGTATCTAAGGACCCCAAGATCCTTAGTGACAAACTCACTACCCAGCATTTCTTTCGCCTGCCTTATGCCCTGCTCATCATCTCCTGTAATCAAGATATCATCAACATAAACCATAATGACAATGATACCTCTCGCTGTTTTCTGTACAAACAAGGAATGATCAGCATTGGAGTGTTTGTATCCTTGTTTCTCGAAGAGATACGAGAGCTTCTGAAACCATGCTCTGGGGCTCTGCTTAAGGCCATAGATAACCTTATGCAACCTGCATACCTTGGAGCACTCCCCCTCAACAGCAAAACCAGGTGGTCGTTGCATATACACCTCTTCCTGCAAATCTCCATATAGAAATGCATTCTTCACGTCCAACTGATGGAGCGGCCAGTCTCGAGTAACTGCAACTGACAACAAGATCCTTAGGGTGGAATGACGTGCCACAGGCGAGAATGTGTCAAGATAATCCACCCCATATGTTTGTGTGAAGCCACGTGCCACCAGACGTGCCTTGTACCTGTCAATAGAGCCATCTGCATTTTGCTTTACTGTGAACACCCACTTGCAGCTCACTGGGTTCACATCTGGGGGTATAGAAACCAAAGTCCAAGTTCCTCTGGACTGAAGTGCGGCCATTTCTTCTTCCATTGCAAGCCGCCATCTACTATCCTGCAGAGCCTCATGATGATTCCGTGGAATATCTATGGCTGAAAGTGCCATAGCAAACGTCCTGAAATCTCCAGATAGCCGTTCAAAAGATACAGAAGCTGATAATGGATATTTGGCACAACTCCTCGTCGACTTCCGTAAAGCAATTGGAATATCCAAATCAGTTGTAGGCTCATCTGGCACCTGTAACACATCCTGCTCAGAAATGTCGTCAGATCCATCAACATTAATATTCTCATTACATACCATAGGCGAGCTAGTGGACGAGTCATGACCATGAGCTGGTGGAGGAAGCCTGCGGGTATAATGGAACGGGAACGGTGAGATAGGTTGTGGTGGTGGTGGTGGTGGTGGTGTTGATGATGGCATCTGAGGTGGTAGTGGTGTCATGTATATGGCATCAGGTGGTATAGGTGGAAGCTGGTTGTCTCCAGATGCTGAAAAATACATAATAGATTCAAAAAATGTAACATCTGCACTAATCATATATCGCCGACGCAAAGGATCAAAACACTTGTACCCCTTTTGAGTTCTGGAGTACCCAACAAAGACACACTTGACAGCCCTAGGAGAGAGCTTGTCAGTACCCGGCGACAACTGATGGACAAACGCAACCGACCCAAACACACGAGGAGTGAGAGTGAACAGATCCTTGTCAGGATAAATAAGTGAGAACGGAATCTGTTCATTCAAGACAGACGAAGGCATACGATTAATTAGGTAGCATGCAGTAAGAACTGCATCACCCCAGTAGGAATATGGAACATGACTCTGTATAAGTAGAGATCTAGTGACATCAAGAAGGTGACGGTGTTTTCTTTCAGCAATCCCATTCTGTTGAGATGTATGAGCACAAGATGTTTGGTGAATAATTCCTTTTGATGAGTAGTAATTGGCAAGAGAGTTAGTGCACAATTCTAAAGCATTGTCACTTCTCACAATTTTCACAGATGTAGAAAAAACATTTTGTATTTCATTCAGAAAATGGATAATTATATTTCCGGCTTGGAGGTACTACTCCGACCAGGACGACTAGGAAAGGACGACCTGTGATGCTTTCCCAACTGACATGCCTCACACTGAACAGATGTGTGAGGAAGACTATAAGGCAATACCCGACGCAACTTCTGAAGCGGTAAATGACCAAAATGCAGATGCCACAGTAAAGGAGATACTTGGCCAGGAGAGAGGATGTGGTTCCAGCAAATGGGATCTGATTCAGGCGGTAGAGGCCTCCTTGCTCATAGCCACGACCAATCACGTTGCCCGTATGGATGTCCTGAAAAATCAAAGAAGATGAATCAAAAATTGCCCGACAATGGAGATCCTTCGTAATCTGACTAATTGACAATAGATTCATTGAAAAATCAGGTGCATGTAGCACATTCTTGAGCTGCATAGACGATGTCAGTCTAATCTCCCCCTGACCAGTGATGGGGGAATGTGTGCCATTTGCAATGACTACTGTCCGTCCTGGAGGGATCTGAGTGTATCCTATAAGTAGACTCTGGTCGCCACATAGGTGATGTGTAGCGCCTGAATCCATAATCCATGGCAATGTATCAGAACTACTACAGTGAAGTGCAAGTATACTACCTGAAGCACTAGTAGACGCGGAGGCAGAAGCAGCAGCATCAGAATGACTCTCTGTAGTTGGTGCTGGACCAGATGGTGGGATAATGCCCCTCAGACGGGCAACTAGATCATCAAATCGTTGGTCCAAGGTAGCAGCAGATGGGGGCTCTATCTGCTCAGCAGCTCGTGCGGATGCAGGAAACCCATGCTTTGAATAGCATGTATCCTCATTATGTCCAACTCGGTGGCAGTAGGTGCATGTTGGCCTAGTACGACCACCTCTCCCACGGGGTCCACGTCCACGGCCCTGGTAATGAGAACCACGACCTCTGGTTGCTGCCATGGCTGAAGAATTCTGACTTGCAGCAGTTGTGGGAACTGTAATCCGACTCAGTCTATGGAAGGCTTCCTCCATTGGAGGAATTGTAGAGTCGGCCAAAATTTGTGATCGTGTTGCCTCGTACTCAGGATCAAGTGCAGCTAGGAACACTCCTACCATAGTAGCGTTCCTATATGTCTTCTGCTGTTCTGGCGTGGTTGTCAAGGGCATGAAGCTGTATAGCTTCTCGAACATCCCTCTCAGTGACGTATAGAGAGAATGTAAGGGGCGACCATTCTGCTTGATGGTGAAGATGTCGTGCTGGAGTTGCAGAATCTTTGTCTCGTTCTTTGCCTGGGAATATGTAGCCGCCAGAATGTCCCACATATCCTTTGTTGTGGGTTGATGGAGGATGTCATTGGCAATCTCAATTGCCAACATGCCAGATAGCGAAACTTTGGCGTATGCGTCATCAGCCTCCCATGAGGCATAGATTCCAGTCTTCTCAGCAGGCTCTGGTTCAGTAAGAATATGCTTCTTACCCGTAGACTTCATCATACTCATGAACTGCATTGCCCACAGTTCATAGTTGGTACCGTCCATCTTGACAATAGGCGATGGACCACGGAATGCGCCAATAGATGGGACATTTGCCTTGCATTCTGACATACTGGATACTGAAGACTGGAACGATTGATAGAGAATGTGATTTGTCTACAAAGACATAGATGGGTTTAGTTGCACGTGTAGACCTCAAGCAACTAAACCCATGTAGACGAAGGTGTGCACTTTAGGGCTTGGCACTTGCACGCGTACAGTCAACCGTGAGACCTAGGCGCACTGGTGTGCGATGCGTGCACTGATGGCGTGCTTGAGTGGCGCTGATGTGCGTGATGAGTCACACGCGGCCGCACAGGAGACAGATGATGCTGCAGCGCTACCAAGGATCCAGGAGCACCGCAGGAGCAACGCACGTGCAGGCTACCAAGCACGCAAGCGCACGCACCAGGAAGCAGTGCGCGCAGGCGGCGCTTCAGGCGCAACGCGCGAGCGCAGGCAATGCTTCAGGAGCACCGCACGAGACACCGGAGCAGCGTGCGCAAGGGAGATGCGCAGAGGAGGCGAGCCGGCGCAGATTCGACCGGGGAACCACCGTGCGAGCAGCCCACGCAGGGCGGCGTTGATCGAAACGAGAGGGAGAGAGGAAGAGAGGCCGGCGGGTGGGGTAGGGTTAGGGTTAGGGTTTCGAGAACTCCGGTCTAAGACCGTCGCTCTGATACCATGTTGGGAAAACTGAATAATCTGTTTATTCCATGAACCCTAGGCTCTCTTATATAGGAGAGTAGCCTATGGGTAAATTACACAAAGCATACTATGAAGAAAAACAAAATAGAGAAAGGTACAGATACTACTATTATTGCATACGTTAACATAAAGTATTGTTTGGCCTATTAACCACTTTGAAATCTCAGAGGTCTCCATCATAGACCTAGCATCATCTAGTGAGGATGAAACCCCATATCTAGTCACAAATGGCGGTCTAGCAACAACCACCTCAGGACAAACCCAGATCAAATCGGGTGTGGGTGAGTTCATTGTTTTTAAAAATGCGCCTCGATGCGTTGAGGTATACATCTCGAGGCATTTTTCAAGGAAAAATGCCTCGAGCCTATAGCCTCATGTAGCCTCAGTAAGGCGTGCATCTCGAGGCTTATGAGACACGGCCTCATGTATGAGCGGATTTTTTTTCTACAATATTTTTTCTTTTCTTTTTTATTGTGAGCTTTTCATCTTTCATTAGACAAATATTTTCAAGTCCTTAAGCTCACGATTAATTGACATACATTTTTTATTTTATTAACATATTAAGCTTATTTTTACTTTGTTATGCATGTTCTTTATAAATCAACATGAACAAAAATTGAGTCTTAAGTCCTCAAATCTAATGCCTCTACTCATTAGTATGAATCAAGCATAAATGCTTTCTTTATTAAAATATTTGGATGCAAGTCCCCTACTTTGACCTAAATTTAGAAAAGCATATTTTCGTAAATATGTCTCATCTTTTCTTCTATTCAATAGGGACTAAATTAATACACATCAAAGCATGCATGAACAAAGATGGTCATAACATGCAATATTCAAGTATTTTATCCCCAATCCTTATGGTAAAGTAAAAAGCGATCAACGATTCACTGTTTACTCTCTTATCCTTCTCAATTGAATGGCACATATCTCACCTAATTTTGAAAATGGTGTATTACATCTAGTCTCTTTAGTTAAATTTTATTCAAAATTTTAAATTTTGTGGAGAGTTACACATTCTTGTGCTCGCATATCCGTATTTACTTAAGTCCTTACAGATTTAGAGTCCAAAAAAAGAGAGTTATATAATAGTTGGATGTTTAAACCATGATGTCAGCCTTAAAATGTCATGGAGATATGTATTTAATCAGTGTTGTAAAAGTCGCTCGACTGACCCGACTAGTAGGTCCGACTAGTCTAGTCAGTAGGGTGGCCGACCGAGTACTAACTAATTCCGACTAGGCATGCTAGTTGATTGATTTTTGCTTGTAAATACCATTTTTTATTTTTTATTTTTTAAAAGCAAACTTATTCTAATACGCTTAATGTTTTATCTAAATTCAATTATTCCTTTTATTTCATTATAATAGTATAAAGATGTGAACAAATATGTAAACATATAACAATACATGTATAAAAATGGCTTATATATTTAAAATAATTAAAAAATCAAAGTCGATTAAAGCCCGACTAAATCCAATTGGTTGCCCGACTGTCGATTGGTCTTTAATCGGTGACCCGACCGATTGAGTATCGACTACCGACTTTTTACAACCTTGTATTTAATCATAATTATTTAATTTCTAGAACTTGAAAATTGTAACTACGATTAATTATTATGTTTTATAAAAAAAATATTTCACGAATGAGGCTTACGCCTCACGCTTTTTAAAACCATGGGTGAGATCTCCTAACACCCATGCTGTTGTCTTTCGCCCAACGAGCCTGAGGAGAACCCCTTAGTTTCGCATATATGGTATTAAATTGTTTCAAATAAGCGGCTCTAGGTCCTAAGGAGGTCGCATAAGCAGGTCGGATCCAAGGAGATCCAAAATAAAGAAATTGTGTATCATCTCCTTCAGATTTCAGGTTAAGGAATGTTGAACTTTAAATCGAAGCGTCGAAATTGGCACTCTCATCAAATCCCACAAAACCCTAGCTATAACGTCCCCGACATTCATCAATTGGGATCTCGCCACAATTGTCTCACATGAATCCACGATAACCTCCTCCAAATTCACGATAACTGTAACCATCATCTCCGACGAGCTCTGATCTCCAGTGAGCTCCATTGCTGACGTGCCTTTCTTCAGGCCAATGGGGGAGTCGATGTGATTCCAGCTTTGATGAAGGAGGTAACAAGTAGATCTCCTTGGCCCAGTCCACCATTAACATGCACTCCACTTAAGAGGATAATGACATCTTCCCCTTGATAAATATAATCCTTGAGCGGCTTGAGCCAACATCAAATCCCAGCACATGTCCATCAAAAAGAATCTCCACCACCTCGCCCAATTCTCTTAACGCAATCTTCATCGATTCAACATTCTTTGAGAGGGAAAGAACTCCAGTTCGAGCCACCCTTGACCTCTTCACTACTTGTTCACCGTCACTAAAGCGATGTGTATTCTATGAAATCTTACACTCTTCCTTATCTACATACATATAAGTATATAGTCATATATGCGCGAAAGACCTCGCATGCATACCATAAGTTAGTCCAATGGTACAATATCCCCCCCCCCAAAAGGAGAGCCCCAAACTCCCCTTGACTTCTGATTCTACAATGGAGAAGTCCCAAATTCCCTTCCCAAATGCACCAATAGAAATGTGTCTCGACCACATGACCAAAATAAGAAATTCCTTGGGTAACTTCTCGATATTCTTTCCAAACTACCCAAACTGTTCGCCTAGTTTCACCTTATACTTGTTGCATAGCCTACATTTACTAAATATGTAGTTTATCATGTCGTTTCTTTGATGAGTTCTCTTGATCTTACCAAAGATTCACGCTTCAAGTACTCTTATATAGTGTTATATTATAGACGACTATTTGCAATAGTTTTAGAACCTATATAGCCACTTGGAGAATAAACGGTATTTGATAAAATTCTTATGAAAACACAACCCAAATAACACAAACATCGTTGATTAGGATTCAGAACTCAGACTATAATCCCCAAAAGGGAGGGTGAACTTGTTTCCACGGAGCATCTTCGTCCAAGCTCACAAGTGAGACCCTCATTTCGAATGGGACAGATATATATCAAGTTGTAAATGACTATAATAATTCTCTCAAAACGTAATTGACTATATAATGTATACTACTATTTATTTTAAAGAATAATAGAAATATTAATTTTGGAGAAAAAATCTAGTTTTATGGGACATTTCAACAACTATAATTGACAAAGGGATGCCCCCATTTTCCCCAACTAATAACGGGAGAATGTGTGGAATCTAACCCTTTCTAGATCACAAAGTTTTCCACTTTTGCCCCTTTACAAGGTGATTTATACCATGCTCTCTCCTAGTTTCTCTCTCATGATGAGCATATACTCCCCATTTTAATTTTAATATATGTCTCTCACCTCTTGATTTTTTAAGCAAAAAAAGGAACCCAATGGTGTCCTCCCCAATTATATTAGCTTAAAAGAGAGATGAAGAGTTCCCTTACATGAGCAATGACTAGAGGAGAGTCCTACTGTGGAATACAACATTTTTAACATAAAAATGATCTAAAGCAAAAAAAAACCCCATTCCATGCTAAGCTAATATCCCAAATAGCCACCAACGGAAGGACCTCGTGAGAAGAGTAACACCTATCATTGTGAACCGAGTCCCAGAAGGTCTCAATGTCACTTATAGTTAACTAAACTAATCTCAAGCTACTGGCAAACAGGTTTCGTTTTCTCGCAGTTAAAGAAAGATTATCAATAGTTTCCATCGCTCCATCACAAATTGGACAACGACCACGCACAGCGAACCTAGACCACCGATCTCATCATGATACAACCCCTGCACATCAACCACGAAAAAATAGTGATGCAAGATGGCACCTTAAGCTCTCAAATAAGCTTGTCAGTAGCTTTGTATCCTCACAGAAAATCCACATTTCTCCAAATCTGGTAATCCCCTCTGTCGGCACGTCTATGTAACTAAGAGACTCAAGGAGCTCCAAAAGACCCCCCATCCGATTATCAGATAAATCAGTTAGAAAAGAGGGCATCCAGGTTCCATTCTCCCAACAATCCACTGCCAAAACCTCGCGGTTAGCAGATGGGCCAAAAAGGCATGGGAACCGAATGCTAAAGGACCACAATAAGTCTAATTGAATGTCCAAAAAGCAAAACAACAACCATCTCCACGAATCGAATGGAAAAGCCCAGAAAATTATGGCAACAAGGAACTCATACCCTTCCAAAAAGCCAAGGTGGAAAAAGAAGGTTGATGTATTAAACGATCATAAGCTTGTATATCATAGATTCTACGGATCAGTCTGCAACAGAGGTCTTCATCTCTACCCCAAATCCTTGTGATCCACTTCAGAAGAAGAGCTTTGTTCATTCTCTAATGGAGAGATCCCACAGAGGAGTGATTGTGTCCCATTCGACCAAGAGAACACCAGAGTTATTTTGGCCATATTTACTCCAAAAATATCTCAAGCATAATCAACTCAACATGGCATCGAACACCACCTGGTAGAAGTCTCAACGACATGAAAAATACAAGTATTGTTGTGGGGATACATGTATAAGTACCAGACAACCTCATTGAGAAAGCAAAGAGGCCTTCCAACTGGTCAACTTTTTCTCCAACTTCTCAATGATAGGGGGAACCAATCAACGACTAAGTTTGCCACTAGTCAAAGGAAGACCTAGGTAGCGAATCAAGAGAGAACCACAAGCCATACCCAATCGTATACAGCATGCCTCAGCATCAATATCCAACAAACCGAAGGGGATAACCACTGACTTGTTTCTGCTCACATTCAAGCCAGGGTGCTCGCCAAAAATCTCAAGCACTGCAACCATTAATTCACATTCACACTGCTACCTCTTTTCCTCATTCAACGAAAAAATAGTGTTCACTTTTGATTTATCTCCACTAATTCTCTCCTTCCAGTCGATTGTTTAACTAACTATTTGCAAATCACATATAACATTTAATTGATTTTTACGAGATATGTTTCAATGTATCCTTTAAATTGATTTAGCCAGGGTAGTTACTGTACTAATTATTGATAAAGATATTTGGTTCATCAAATCCAAGATAGTTTCATTAAATGATTCAAGCCTCACCGATCGTTTTAAACATATTTGTAAAAGGATATACAAAATTATGATCCGTATCAGATATTACTACTGATTAATTACTACACTTCCACTACTTCATTTTAATTAAGGTTTTTATCAATTTAGAAACACCTTACTCAGAACATGTTATAGCCAATCTATAAGGTCAAATTGTTTAAAAATCGAAATCAAAGTAAAAAAGGGCATAAATACGATTAATATTGTAAAATTCTCTACATTGATTGTTAGAGTTATTATATTTACATTTATGCATGTGACCCTTCGGGTTCCGTAAAACCCCGTGACCCTTCGGGTTCCGTAAAGCCCCATGACCCTTCGCATTCTGTAACCTCCTGTGACCCTTTGGGTTCCGTAACCCTTGTACTCTCTAGGGTTTTCTCTCTATATAATGACATATCTTTATGGAATAAATATCTCATTCCTTCCTCTTCACAACATGGTATCAGAGCGATGATCCTATATCGAAGCCTAATATCCTAAATCCGTCGCAACCACCGACCCTCTCTCCATCGATAAGGAGAGAGGGTTGGACCTCCTACGTCACTCGTGTATTTGATGGTCTCACGCAAGGCAGTCCGAGTCCCCAACAGCACCAGCTGCCACCCCAGCGGCACCTAAAGCGCCACCCAAGGCTCTAGCAGCTCCACCCGCACCTCCTACATCACTGACACCGCATGGAGCACCCCCCCTCTCCAACAACCCATGTTTCACCACGACTTGTTTCTCCCAACTTTTGTTTCTCCCAACTTGATGTTCCATACTCTTTATTCTATCAAGTATGGGAGAAAGGGGGAGCCAGAGATGACTCTTCAAGACGTCTGCTCAGCCACGACTGATAGACTGACAATCTAGACTAGTACTCAGATCATCTGTCTTCACCGAGCATCAACTTCTTCGTCAGGATGTATACTTCTTCTTCTACGACCCAAATTCTACTCCGCGTTGGACTTCTTCTACAATGATTCTTCTCCATGCACGATAGAAATATGTTCCGATGACCTGCAGGCACGATAGAGATAGTTCTGGTGACCTGATATCGCAACAACTCTACAGGCATGGCAGCGATATGTTCCAGTGACCTGAAAGCCGCAAACCCGTTCTCGAACGAGGTCTTCTACCAGCATCGGAATAAGTTCTTGTGATGCATCGTGTGATGATGTAGTGTATACTTTTCCTTTTTGTTACAAGCTGCAGCTTTCTCAACTCCAGCTTGAGGGAGAGTTGGAGTAATTATATTTACATTTATGCATGTGACCCTTCGGGTTCCGTAAAACCCCATGACCCATCAGGTTCCATAACCTTTTGTGACCCTTCGCGTTCCGTAACCTCCTGTGACCCTTTAGGTTCCGTAACCCTTGTACTCTCTAGGGTTTTCTCTCTATATAAGAGACCTTAGCTTCATGAAATAAATATCTCATTTCTTCATTTTCTCAACAACATTGATTAAACTAAATTCTGCAAAATACTCAAATTTCTAGTGGTAAAATTGTCAATCTACAACTTATCCTCCCACTTATCACTTTTCAGCCAAGCTAAGAGAGATGAATTCACAGCTTATCCCTTACTTAATCGTCCTTCCAAACAAACAAAAAATTAGGATTAACTTCCAACTTTTCACTTATCCCATAATGTAACCTCCTTAACTAATACAAGAGCAACTCTTCCATGGTTACACCGATATGACTATCATGGGGAACCCTTCATTAAATAAAACGGGTCGGTGGTGGCCAATCCACACAATTGTTCAATTAGAACGGCACCTACTTTCTTCTCATGCTTTCTTAGTCATAACCATTCTCATCTGTAACAGAATTCTCTTGTGAAATAAGTACTTGAAAATTTTGGTAGACCAGATTAACATCATGTACGCAGGAATATCTACATAAAAAAATGTTATTATACAATCTATCGAGGCATCTTCATTTCATATACAAACATTCTCTTCACGTGTATATAATTAGGTACCCAATGCTCATCATGGAGGAATTGTGAGTCTCACTACATTTTTATAGTACTTTCCATAGACAGTCAGATGTCTCTTCGTAACAAAAGGAACACATAAAGCTCCTCTTCTTTTGTCTACCTCGCATTAGCTATGAGTGAAATCTCTATCAATTTATCCATCCCTTTGGAAGATCAAACCTAGGAGTTAAGAGCATGTTCCTTTATAATGAAATGTGTTTAAATCTTTACCTCGTTCACATCTCTAACTTCGTTATCATCAACTTACATTCCATAGAATTTGTTTTGATTCAACTTAGTTAGAACCCATTACATTTCCAAAGCTTAAGCATCTTGTTGATTTCCTCTCTAGCCTCATCAAGTAAAACAAAGTCATAAGCAAAAAACATGTAACAAGGCACCTTTTCATGTATATGCTTTGTTGATTCATCAATAACCAATATCAAATAATTTAGAACTCAATGTTGGTCCTTGTTGCAGACCAATATTACATCAAACTGATCTATCATCCCAGTTGGAGTCCTTATAAAAGTTGTTTAGTCATAAATATCCTTTATCATGTTGATATGCAAAATCAATAACCCTCGTTTTCTGGAATCATCCACATAATTATCTCCAAATACATCATAACCTTTCTTCATATAAGTAAAGAACACAAAGGTCCTTTCATATTTTAAAAATGTCCATGATCCATCAGATGTATGAAAACTCGGCCTCAATTTTATGTGTACCAAGCAAGAAACTAAATTTGTTCTCTGAAAGTATTAAAACTCGTCTCATCCTCATTTCAATTATCCTTTTCTCTAACTTCGTTGTAGAACTTGTCAATTTAATACTCCTAGTATACCTCATTTGTTCTTGTAAAAAGGCATCGCAATACTTTTTATTCCTTCATTTGTATTTTTCTCAGCCTAATAATATTGTATAATAACTAAAAAAAGTAATACCTTCCTCTCCGACATGTTCTAAGCATCCACAGAAATATCATATGGTCCCATTACTTCCGCATAAATATAATGTTAAGCTGAAATATATTAATTAATATTTTTTTTGAAAAGTATATAAAAAAAGACGCCTGCTGCAACTAAACATCAAACGATAATACGGATGATATATGAACCAAACACTCCAAATGTATTAACAGAATAACATCTAAATCTAAATTGGATATGAAACAGTCCCAAAATATCACAGATATCTTCTCAAAGCTACATCCTAATAAGGAATCAACACAATTAATTTTAGCGTTTATAAGGAAGCCAAGAGAAAGATGAGAGCAACAGCTCTTTAGCTCAGACTTCAAAAGGTGACTAAATTAGTCATATGCCTCCTTCTGTACAAAAAGAAAACTTCAGCCTGTTGGAGATATGGCACTCACAGTGATCAAATATAGGCTTCTGGGAGAGGCCGAGGGCAGACATGTTTGCACCTAGGACATGTACTCCTTCCTGCATATCCTCCAGATCGCTAGACCATAGAGAGTCGGCATGCTTCAATGTCCTCAAAAATGAAAGGGGGGCTTCAAACACTCTTCCTACTTTTTCATCGGCTCCGCTGATAAACCGGTGGTTGCCTTTCCCTTGAATAACAGCCACACAATTAATATCGTGGCCATGCACTTGAGGACGAGCTATTTCGTGCCAGCCACTTACACGTTCAGTATCCAGTCCATACCATGGAGCAAAAGCACGTGTAGTCTGAAATTGGTTCCTTGGTCTTGTTAGCATGCATAACATAGTACAATTGGGTTATGCAATAATAAAACAACAAACCTGGGAAAGATAAATTGAAGAACTTTGATAAGAGTAGGTGTTCCTTTTTTATTTAAATACTCATTTCTAAGTTCCGAATAAGAATATCAACATGAACATCTTATAGAGGGAAGAAGTATATCATTGTATCTTTGTACATAGATACAGATATTACAAAGAAGGGCACAAGTGAATAAATCAAACATATCTATACAGAAATACATCTGGTGAAAGAATAAAGGGCTATTTATAAAAATGATAAATGTACTGCAGATGTGCCTGTCTATTCATTTTTTAATTAAAAACAATAACACCAGAATCGAGATTCGAACATGTGATTATCTATTCATGTAGATAAGAATATTAAAACAACTAATAACAATATCAATTTCCAAAATTGTATATACATTAGACATTCCTATCTAAGAATAAGAAGTTAAGAACAGATGGGACAATTATATTTACATGCTTGTGGGCATTAGCTGTGCCATGTACAGAGGCTTTTTAGTTTTTTAGGGTAAAACGGTGCACATTAAAATGATACGCACCCATACTCCCAGATATTTTTTAGGTATATGAAATACAACTTCCATAATCTCTTTTTGGCAAATGTTATTGCTTTAATTGGAAAATAATATTTGAAAATTATTTTAACCCGAAAAATGTAAGGGTTTATAATAGTCAAAGGGAACAAGTCTTATTTTTTCCTGAGTCAAAGGGTTACTAGGTTGAGGAAGGCAGCCACCTTTCTAGAGGGAGAGGGAGAGGCACACTGTGCCGGGGTTTCACGGAACCGAGAAAGGAGATGGGAAAGAGGTGAAGGAGTAGGAGAGAGGGTGTGTGGCCTTGCAGGTGGTCGTGGGAAGTCCCTCCCGCATTGTTGGGCCTTGGTGGTTTGTTCTTCTGCTCACCCTGGGGGCAACAGAGGCTCTCGGAGGGTCTGGAGTAGGGCCAACCCATCTTCTCGTGATGTTGGACCGACAACTAAAGCATCTGGAGCTTCTTCTCCTCTGCCTGGAGGCTCCTGACCTCTTACAGGAGGTTGCAAACATCCAAATAGAGCACCTGGGGTTTTGCTCCTCCACCTGTTGCTTTAGCACCTCCGCCAGGAGGTTTCAGGCAATCACCTGAAGCACCTGGGGTTTAGCTCCATCATTAAAAGGTTCTTAGCCTCTGCCAAAAGGTTTTAAACTTCCGTATGAGAGTCTGATGCCTCTGCCTGGAGGTGGTTGGCGATGATGATTGGGAAGTGGTGAGTCGACATACGTCTCGGCAGGAGGTCGTTGCACTTCCGGTCCTCGATTTGTCATATTTCAAATATGGCATGGCAGCCTCAGGTGATTCCCACCTCGAGGGCAGAGGGGACCACCGTGCAGCATTTGAACCCTTCGGAAGCTAGGACCCCTCAGAATTTGAACTCCATGGAGAAGATTCATCCTCACGCTATGATTCCGGATGTGGCTAGCGGTGATCTGATGGAGACGACTGAGAGATGTTTTAGATGCTTCTTCGTGGACAGCTTCAATAGACATGTCATCCCTTTGGAGCCTATGGTTGCTTGTGTCCGAGGTCTTTGTACTCCCATACGACGATTATACTGGCGGCTGATGAAGAGATTTCAGGGGTTGTTCGGAGGTGGTACACTTCAAAGATGGGGCACTGGCAAGTGGTCACCATAGAACATTTCGAGTTACTGGAATAGCATTCACCTATTGACGGCTTGACTGTTTTCAGGATGCGATGACTGGTTATATGAAGGTGATTGGGATTGCTTCATACAATCTCTGACCAGAAGACATCATTGATGCTTTGATTGTCGTTGAGGGTTGTTCTGTTGGTCAGATGTTTGAGGTTGTGCATGTGGTCGGTCGAACGACTTTTCAACTTCATCTAGTCAAATGTTTATCTCTACCTTCAACTACAGGACCGCCTCCATGTTTTGGATTCTCTGTAACAAGGGCCTGACATGAAGGTTTTTTTGACCTGATGGATGTGTTTTCTGATGTGATTGGGGATGAGCATGCCCTAGAGTTGGATCCGTTGTTTGGATCAGACTCTCCCAGTCGCACGACACGTGTAGAACTCAGCTTTCTTTCTGACTCTGATCTGGGTTGCAGCTCGGGCTCACATCTATATAGTCCAACGATTGTTCCATGGAATACGGGTAGCAGTGCTAATTGAATGGAACCATTCGAATTCGATTAGGATTCGTTGATAAACATTCAAAAAAAGTTCGATTCGGAATAAAATGAAACGAATTTGAATTAACTTAAGGATTCTATTCCCAAGTTAATCAAATCCGAATCAACCTGAATGTGTTCAATAGTAATTCAATTCGATTAGTTATTTATATACATATATGTATCCATATATTTACATTTATATACATAATGCATACATATAGACATGCATATAATACATACATATTTACATGCACACATGTAACAACGGAACCCTAGGTCGATAAGGATCATTTCCAAATATTCTCGTGCAAGAAGTTATAACATAATTACATCAAAAGGTTGGCATGCATTTATTACAATTCATGTATAAGTAAATAGATACATAATACAATATATGAATATATACTAGCAAAGTCATGACATTTAGTTTACATTGAAAGATTTAGCATTTGCATTGTATCACTAAGCATAACATGTCAAAGTGTAGCAACAGAAATAAGCAAATTCTCATTTCTATTTTGATTTAATCATTCATAAAATTATTAACCATACTTTGGTGGCTAAGTACGAGAGAAAAAAGTACCACCAAATTCATGTTGTAGCAAGCATCTAAAGGTACTCTCAAACCAACTTACTATAGTGAAAAGTGGTTACACTACCAATCCCAGGGAAAGAAATAAAGGCCTTTCGACATATATTGCAACGTCCCCGATAGCATGCTCATCAACCCGCTTTAAAGATGATCGACGGGTTGCCCCCGGTACTTGGGATTCCAGATGGAAAATGGCAGAATCGGAGCTATTAGATTCAAGTCGAGGATCGACGGAAGGCTAAGGCTAGAGATTCAGACTTCTCCAACCTCTCAGAACCTGATTGAGTCCGCAGGACCGAGCACTCATAAGAACAGAGGAGGTGAGGGTCAAAGAGAAAGCAGACATGCTTGCATAAGCTCTCAAATGATTTTCTTAATTTTTGCCCGCAAGAAACAAGACAGTGAAAAGGGATATTAACTGGATGAAAGCCAGCATGTACTGCCCTAGCCCACCTGGCACCCTATACTTGAGAGGCTCCTTTTTGAGTTCCTTGCTAGTGTATACAAGTGGCCTTAGAGAAATTACGAGGTTAGAGTTAGACTTCGTGATCGGTTTAGATATCCTGTTGGTGACCCACTTCCAGAAGCTTTTCTCCTAGGCCCCGGATTCAGGACATGTCGAAGTATGGAGACCCTCTAATCAAAGAGCTAGCAGTCCTCGCTTTCCCCACTGAATATATAGAATATGTAGTGAAGTCATCGCACGCATGCCCCTCACCATTGGAAAGGCAAAGAACCCGGAACAGGGATCCAGTTAACGCGTGAAAGACTCCGTCTGGGGAGTACAGTCGCAAGATCGAACTCAAAGGAATTGACGAGGGCCCGCACAAGCAGTGGAGCACGTGCTTTAATTCGATACAACACGCAAAACCATACCAACCCTTAACATATGAAAAAATAAAACAGCCCCGAACCCTTCATACAGCTGCTGTTACATGGTTGTCAGGCTCCCAGTCTCGCTTTTCTACCTCCCATATCTTACTGGTAGTGCGTGCCCCCCCCCCTCAACCTCTGTTTGTTGGGAATAATTGAGAACAAAGTGGTGAACGAGTGCCTAAGGTGTGGGAATCTGCTGAACAGTTCGGTCCAAATCCTGAAGAAAGCTGACAAAGCATTCTTTGATGAGCCTACGTAGTATTAGGTAGTTGGTTAGGTAAAGGTTGACCAAGCCAATGATGCTTAGATGGTCTTTTCAGATAATTAGCCTCACTGGGACTGAGACACGGCCAATCATTTCTAAGCTCCATCGGTATGATTTATCACGCCCAGACTTCACGAGCATGAGTTCCTTACTCGCAGACTACACCGACATGACTTGTCAATGCATGATATGTATATGCAATATTAGACCCTTGTAGTGGGACTCGAATTTCCTTTCTCAATTGGTTTGGCTGTGAAGTATATCGTGAGTCATTCATGCATCAGTTACACAAAACATCTAAGTTCACCTTTCTACTTATTTTAAACTATTAATAGTGACTTGAGAATTTGTTACTTAGTATAAGTGTAATAATCAATCTTATTGTGCTATTCAGAAGTTCCGAGGGATTAAGAGATCAGAAAGCAATCTAAGCCATAACCAATTTAATGTGTGTGTATATGCATGTATAATCCTATTAGTAAAAGACTAGATATTGAATATAAAAAAGAGTATAAATATTAGTTATAAAATATACAAGGTAAGATCAAATGTTTAAGATTGTTATCCCAATTCCTCATCACACATCCTTACCCTACCTTTTATTATCTCATTTTCATTATCTATCAAAGATCTCACAAACACATGGTAGATTGAGGTGTTCTTTCTCCAAGCATGTGAAAATGATGGTTTTTCTACTTCGGGTTCCTCCTTAAAGCTTGTTGTGATTTGAGGTCTATCTGAATGTCTCTCATATGAATTTTTATTGCTTTGATTTTCCTTGCATGACAATATATGATGATGATTATCATTGTGAAGGCATTTATCATCACATCAGTAATCTACAAGCTCTTCTCACCATGATCTAAATTGTTCCTTTGTACATCAAAATTTTCATTTGTTTCATTTTCAATGGCTTTAGTTTTTCGTATTGGAGATTTACAAGCTACATGAAGAGGCTTTACTTTGATAAATTGTTTTTTTGCTAATCCTAGTATTCAAATAATAATATTAATTTGTATAATTTTTTGTATGAGCTTGAATTTATATTACTTTGGCGTGCAATTGTAACAATAACGTGTTCAACTTTTTCATCGATGAATTCTCTCTTTGATAGGATCATCTAATTATGATGTATTTATATTTTTTTCATAAAAAAATGGGTATATTAGATTGTAAAAGACATAAATAATTATAAAAATTAGGTATTATTATCCATAGTATATTATCGGCTTCGATTTACACAAACATTTAAATTTCATTCGGGTGTTCCCTTCTGAATGCAATGAAAAGTTGTCAAGGGTCGCTACATCGTTGCCAAGATGTAGCTCAAAATTTACAAAGGTTCTCGTATGAGGAACGTATGCAAGTAAATAAGCTAGTTCTGATGCATCGTTGAATGGATGCAGTCCAAAATTTCCAAGGGTTCTCGCATGATGAACACATGCGAGTAAAGAAGTTAGTCCAAAAGAGGTTTGTTAGAGTATTTGTTATGTGCGTCTATTGTGTTGTAGGCGGGTAAATGGATCCTAGAGAAGATCCATTTACCCCATCCATACGTTTAGTCCCACATTTTCCAGTGGTGTGACTTAGAGGCTCTATGAAGGCTATATAAGGAGCCTCAGACCTCCTGTATCCATTGAGAAAAAGGAATAGAAGCATATGCTCCTTTGAGGGCTTCTCCCGTGGTTTCGTCCTGCTCCTCACGGAGTAGGGTTCCATGTTAAATCATGTTGTCCTTATTTTCTTTATCTTTTTACATGTTCACTTCCACATGTCTATTTTTCTAACATGGTTTCAGAGTAGGCCCAATTCTCGAGGATTTGTTCTTGAGGATTTATTTTTTAGTATTATTCGAGAATCGAGTTTCTGTACTTTGTTTGGGATTTGTTCAAGAGTTCTAGGGTTCTATGAAACCCTAATCAAGTTGGATTTGGAATTGTATTTTTTTCAAGTCATTTTTTTTCTTGGAGATCTCCTCACACAAAATTACAAAATTACATGGTTCCATGAACCCCAATCCGTGACGCAACATCCAGGCTGCTCTCCCCTCAAGTGCAAGCGGATCTTCGTTCGATCTCATGGCAGCCTCGAGCTCAAACATGATATAGGGTATCCTCAACCCTAGATCTGGATCACTGGTCTCGATTCCAGCCACGGGCGGCACAACATCAAGGGCTCTTAGTGCAGCAATGGTTCCTGTGAAACCCAGAAGTCCTACCAGCCATGGTCTACAGGCGCAGGCGCCCTTCTTCAAGCGTGATGGCAGCCCCTAGGCGGTTGTCCCTTCCGAGCGGCGCAGGCGAAGTCCCTCGATCTCCAAGTCTGCGCCCGCTCCAACGCCCCCTTCCACATCTCCCTCCAGCGTGTGGCCTTTACCTCACGCATGTCTTGGCGATCAGCACCGCTCGTGACTGTGGAGCCCTCTATCATCATCGTTCCAGGCGAAAGCCTCGCCTTTAGTGGCGGCTTTGAACCTCAGCAAGCTCCGCCCCTTCCTCCCTCGCGACTGCAGGCGGCGCAGGCGACGTCCCTCCGATCTCCTGCACCGCTCCAACTCCTCCTGGCGACCTCCTCCCTTGGCGATGCAAAACCCTATGCGGCGTCCCCCCCCCCCGCTTTTTCCCCTGGCGGCACGCGACATGGAAGAACATCGAGGGCGGCAGGAGCATGGCTTCCCAATAGGGGGTAGCATGCGTAAAAACTGGAGAGGGTTCCATCGTGGGAGCCATAGGGGGGCCCAACGGGTATTTAAAAAAAAGGTTGTTTGCTTGAGCTCAGATGGGCTGAGTTCTTTTAGGGCCCAAATGGGCCTGAATTTTTTAAAAAAAATGAGGTTGTGTTTAAAAAAAAAAGGGGGGGGGGGGGGGGGGGGTTGGCCGTATGATGTAAAAAAAAGAAGAGGTGAGAAACGACTTATAAAAAAATTACAAAAAAAGGGTTGCTGAGGTTGGGCCGTAAGAGCAGTTTCAAAAAAACGAGTGTTTGTTTTGAAAAGGCGCGTACAAAGCAAAAAGCCGTACGCTAAATATTAAAAAAAGGCTGAAAAAATGTTGAAACTGCTTTAAAAAATGTTAAAAAGATGTTTTCAAAAAAAAGTGACGGCTTGAAAAAATTGATGAAAAGCCGCAAGGAATTTTTCGAGAATATTCATGTTTTCCCTGTATATTTATATATTACCTTATCTTCTCCCAACTTTGTTGATGTTCATTGTCCGACAAGTATGGGAGAAAGGGGGAGTATATGTAGAGGCACAGGTCTATTCAGATCCAGATTTCAGATTCTCCAGACAATGCAATTTACAGACTCTATAGTTGGCAGATATTCAGACTCGACATTCAGATTGGTCAGAGTCCAAGTTCGAGGCACTCCATGTTGAGAGGCCCATTTTTCGAGTTCTCCAGAGAGACACTCAATTTCAGACACGCACATGTACGCGATCTTCATTCAGATGCGCACATGTTTGCCACCATTTGTTCGTGGTCCCCAACATTATTTTTCGTTTTGTCGGCCAGAGTTTTCATGTGAGCCATAGGGACTCCGGAGTAGAGGAACATTACTTATGCCATGTTGGCAAGGGTTTTCAGGTGGTATCATAGGGACACCATAGTAGTGTACCATTCTCAGAACCAGATGGGAGAAACACAGTTCTCCGATGAGGAGACTTTTCATACTCCATTCTCCAGCGACCATGGACTCCGACGAGGATTGCACAGCCACAGCCTTTTTCAATTCGGCCCTTTTCAGAGATGGAGCAGTGTCCACATGTTGTGGGGGGTCAGAGTACTCCGATGAGGAGACTCATTTTCAGTTGCATCGACTCTGACAGGCGCAGTTCAGAGCGCATGCTCTCCGACGAGGAGATTCAGTTAACTCACACTCCAGCCCATTCGTCCTCCTCACCTGCACGGCATGGGAAGCAACGTCCTCGACTGCAGCAGTTGTGCGCGTTGAGTTGATGTTGTCCGTATGTCCTGTAGCGTTGAGTTGAGTTTCTTTCTGTTTGTCCAAGTTGAGCATTGCGGGCTCTAACTTGAGAGGGAGTGTTAGAGTATTTGTTATGTGCGCCTATTGTATTGTAGGAGGGTAAATGGATCCCAGAGAAGATCCATTTACCCCATCCATATGTTTAGTCCCACATTGTCCAGTGGTGGGACTTGGAGGATCTGTGGAGGCTATATAAGGAGCCCCAGACCTCCTGTATCTATCGAGAAAAAGGAATAGAAACATATGCCCCTTTGAGGGCTTCTCCCGTGTTTTCATCCAACTCCTTACGGAGTAGGGTTCCACGTTAAATCCCGTTGTCCTTATTTTCTTTATCTTTTTCCATATTCGCTTCCGCATGTCTATTTTTCTAACAAGGTCGTAAAAGAAGTTGATGGCAACAAGTTGGAATATTGGCACTTTGACTGGAAAATCGATTGAGATATTAGACACGATGGAAAGAAGAAAGATTCAAATACAATGTCTCCAAGAGACTAAATGGGTTGGAGAGAAAGTAAGGAAGATCGAGAAGACGGGCTTTGAATTATGGTATTCAGGTAAAGAGAGGGCTAGAAATGGTGTTGGAGTGTTTGTCCATAAGCATTTGAAAGATAGTTTGGTTGAGGTGCAAAGAATTGAGGATCATATTATTTTGTTAAAAATGGTGCTGAATAAGTTATGAATATAATCTCAGTTTATGTGTCGCAAGTTGGTTTAGAGGAAAGAATTAAACAAGCTTTTTGGGAGGATGCGGATAAGATTATGCAAGGTATCCCATAAAGAAAGATGATTTTCCTAGGTGGAGATCTTAATAGACATGTGAGAAAGGATACTTCACGGTACGTTAGAAGTCATGGCTTCGAAGATAAAAATTAAGAGGGAAAAGTCATTCAGGACTTTATAACTGCTTATGACCTTTTCATAACCAACACTCTCTTCAAGAAAAGGGAGAAGCATATAATTACTTCTAAGAGACCCAACTAAAACACAGATAGATTACTTTGCGATGAGGAGAAAAGATCGGTTGTGTTACAAAGACTACAAATTAATCCTATGAGAGAGCTTGACATCTCAACATCGTTTGCTAGTCATGAAAGTGCAATTAAAAGGGTTGGTAAAGAAAATGATGGTTCCCAAGATCATTACAACTAGATGGTGGAATCTTCAAATGAAGCAATCAAGCTTCAAAAAGAAGGTTTTAGAAGACATATCTCGGGGTTATAACGGAAGGGTGAATGAGACGCGGGAGGCGATAGCATCTTGTATCCAAAGGGAAGCCAAAGAAATGCTAACAAGTCTAACGGAAGAATCCTATGCCAAAAGGAGGCTTGGTGCTAGAGCGAAAGAGCGCAAGAGAAGCTTAAAATGATAAGAGCTTACTTTAAAGCTATATATAAGGATAGAACAAATGAAACTGCCACAAACTACATGATAGCGAAGAAGGAAGCAAAGAAGGTTGTAAGTGAAGATAAGTCAAAAGCTTATGAAATTTTATAAAAAGCTTGACTCTAAGGAGGGCTAAAAGGATACATTCAAATTAGCCAAAGCAAGAAAAAGAAGTATCAAAGATCTTTCTCGAGAGAGATGCATCATAGATGAGGAAGGACATATGCTTGTTACTCAGATGAATATAGAGACTAGATAGAAGCAATATTTCCATAAGCCTTTCATTGGGGAGGGGAATAAAGAGATTGATAGCTAGTAGTGAAAGGTACATTAATCGTGCAAGCTATAAACGTATACAAATGAAGAAGAGGAGGATTTGAAGGCTATGAAACACGAGAAAGTTGTAGGACATAATGGCATTCCTTTGAAAGTATGGACAGTTCTAGGTAAATGTGGTTTGACTTGGCTCACAAATTAATTCAATGTTATTTAGCAAAGCAAGAAAATGCTTAAAGAATGGAGGAGAAGCATCATGATGCCTCTTTATAAGAACAAAGGAGATATTCAAAATTACTCAAATTACAGAGGTATCTAATGAGCCACGCTATGGAAATTTGGGAACGTGCGATCGAAATAAGGTTGAGGCAGGTTTCCAAAGTAACAGAAAATCGGTTCAAATTCATGCCAGGTCACTCAACTGTAGAAGCTATCCACTTGTTGAGGAGAACAACAGAGATTTATAGAGTTAAAAGGAAGAACCTGCATATGATTTTTATTGATTTGGAGAAGACTTATTATTCAGTCTAACGGGAGACTGTATGGAGACATTTGGAGGAGATACAAATGCATATCCTATGCATTAACCTTATAAAGGATATGTATGATGGGGCTTCATCTTGTGTAAGGATCTAGTCCGGGAAAACAAACCTTTTTGACAGCAACATCTGTTTGCACCAAGGTTCAGCTTCGAGTCCATTCCTTTTTACTTTGATTATGGACGAATTGACTAGTCATATTCAGGATAAGGTACCTTGGTGTATATTGTTCTGTTGGAAAATAGAATAGCGTGCTTTTCATAGAAGACATAGGACTCTCTTATATATGAGAAAAGCCCTGAGTAAAATACATAAGGGTACATGAGAGATATAGAAATAAGAAATCGATACAATGAGACCTAAATGTCTCAATACACCCCTTCAAGAAGGACCATATATGTCTATCATACTCAGCTTGGAACAACACCTCTTGATTCCTTGAATGGACCTTTAGCAAGTGCTTTGGTGAATATATCGACAATCTGATCTCCTATAACGACATGGGAGGTGGATATGAGTCCTTTTCGGATCATGTATACCGTATAGTACAAATCCATCTCTATGCTTGGTTCGTTCATGGAATGCAGGATTATTGGCAATAAAAAGAGCTGCTTGATTGCCACATAAAAGTTGCATGGGAAGACGTACCTCAACTGCAAGATGAATCAACATCGATTTAACCCAAATCATCTTTGTGCTCACCTGAGACATAGCTCTATACTCAAACTCTGCGATGGATCAAGCAACAACTATCTGCTTCTTGCTTTTTCATGACACGAGTGAGCTCCCAACAAAAACCACAAAGCCAGATGTAGACTTTCTGTCTCTAGGTCATCCTGCATTAATCTGCATCTGCACAAACTTTCACCTCAAGAGATGTACCTCTGCTGAATATAAGGACAGTACATGGTGAAGTCTTCAGATATCTCCAAATCATGTAGACAACATCCATATGTACCTTCCTGGGATGCTCCATGAAATGTCTCACTTTGCTCACAGCAAAGGATATGACTGGCCTGATGATAGTAGCATAGAGGTGCCTCCCAACAAGCTCTGTGTCTCTTCTTATCTACATCCTCAGTATCATCATCATATAATCTCATATTTGGATCCATAGGGGCAATAGCAGGCTTGCACCCAGTCATACTTGTCTCTAGAAGAAGATCAGCCCCAAACTTCCCCTAGGTCATCGACAAACCACACTAGTTCCTGGTGAACTCTAATCCAAGGAAGCAACGCAGACTGCCAAGTGAAGGATATGGTTAGATCCTCAAGCGCATCACGGAAGCGTGATCGTCGTATCGAATACGACGAAGAACGACTAGTCGCACTAGTTGTTCTATGCAGCGGAAATTAAAAAAAAATTCATGTGACGAAACCACATGATCCAAGAACACTTCTCGGATCGTTTCGTCTAAACCACAAACAAGTATTAGGTTTACCTCTTGAAGCGTGGTTGCAATCGAGTCTCTAAACGAAGAGACCTCCTGTCTCAAGTCCGATCCGACGGAGGAGATGCTTGCGAGCGCGGGGATGAACCGCGTGCTTCATGCAATCCATGTTGATGATCCAAGCGGCGGATCTCCTGATCTCGACACACGAGATCCGACGTCTTCTTCACGAGCAAGGCACGCTGAAGTAGACGGAGTTCCACGAACAAACCATCGGGCAGCATAACGACGACACTGCGGCGATGGAAAACCTCTCTAGGGCATCCATGGTGGACGGCCATGAGAGGGAGAGAGAGAGAGAAAGAGAGAGAGAGAGATATTCTTCTCAAGCATTGTGTGTAAGGAAGAGCAATGGGGTGCCTCTCCTTTTATAGGGTTTTGGGATCCATGGACCTCAATCCATGGGACAACACAAATCCAATGGCTCTCATTGATTGTGTTTCTTTTAATGGTCAAGATTTGTGTTGGTAAAACCAACAACAATTAATTTAATTTAGATTAAATATATGTTGATAAATCAACATAATTTAATTACCAAATTAAATCAAGATCTCTTGGAGATCATAGGAGAGAGAGTGCCTCCTTCCATGTTGGAAGGAGGGGACGGCCACACATTCCAAATAAGAGTGGTGGCCGTCCACTCCATATACATGGAAGGTGGCTCTCATCTCTTTAATGTAATCTCCAAGATTATGCAACAACTTTTGTTGCATATTATTCTACAAAAATAATTCACAATTATTTTGTAGACATTGCAATCTTGCCATTAAAAATTTTGTGAATCACATTCACAACCCAAAAATAAAATGTAAATTACATTTTCAATTTAATGTTCAATGTGAATCCAATTCACATTAACATTTAATTAATAAATGTAAATTACAAACATCTCTCTCTTATATATTATAAATCACATTTATAATATATATGACTAATATGGATATTGCTATCCACATTATTCATATCCATGATAATTAAATCACACTTAATCATCTTGGATCTCTATTCTCTTGTGTTCAAATAATATGAATCATATTCACATTATTTACATCTTTGATAATCAAATCACATTTAATTATCTAAGATAGCTCTCTTTATAATATGAATCAAATTCATATTAATCATGATTATTAAATCGCATTTAATTATCCATTCTCTCAATGCTCGGATACATAAATCAACAATAGAATTATCCATGAACTCCTTCAAGGATAATGCGCTTTCTCCGCAGATACTTGGAGATAAAGACAGGGCGATTGTATTGTTCCACGTATAGTGACAGGGATATTGAGATCGTATCTCAAATCCAGATCGCGGGCCTCCCATAGATGCTTGATTAAATCAAGACCGTAAATCTAATCTTCTCATTGTATCTGAATCACATTCAGATAGATGTCCAACACTTGGACCAAGATCAGATCACTTCTCTACTGAGAGGAGTCACTAAAATCCAGACCCGTTTCATCACTCCATAGGAATGGAAGCGTCATGGTTATACAATCGTTTATGATCACATCACCCTCAGGTATTCCCAATACCTGTACATCCTGCATACTGGAAGACTCAGACTAAACCCGAAGTATTCGATCAACTTTATACTGTCTACTTCATGGTTTTATCAGTAAGTTTCTCATTCGATCATTGGGAGTCGGTATCGATCATATACTTTCCAAAAGCATATATCATACCTAGGTCTTGATCATATACTTTCCAAAAGTATATATCAAACCTACAAATTCAGTCAAGCTTCCAAAGCGAGACGACCGTGCGCACGGAATTTGATTCTTCCTAATATCTCATGAGTGAGCTCATGTCTTCCGGTTCAGTAACTGAACCTGTATGATCCCTTTGAGAGATCGTATTACTCATATGCCCTTATATGCACACCAGCGCGCCGGTGTATAGACCTTAATTAGGCCATCAACCTATTGGTCTGCCAAATGTACATACTCAGACATATAGTAACACATCTGGCTCCGGTCAGAGGATGTGTGCCTATATCATGACAGCATACGATATAGGACTTTGGTTATCTCGATCTCGTTAAGTAAACTCTTTGACCTAACTAATCTGACACCTCCGAATCTCTATTCCTATGCAGAGGACATGCATCAAGAGGTCGGTCAGATATCAGCCTTTAGAGAAAGGTTTGCCATCTCCTTCTCAGGATGGAGATCATCTCTTAACGATCATTTGACGGTGCTCGATGAGTCCTCAATCTAACTCATTAGATATTCATCTAAGCACCAGCCTCTATGATTCAATAATTGAATCAACAGCTGTATGATCATTAAGATGGCCATGGTACATAACCCTAATTGTACTAAGGGACCTATTATGCAAATTATGTACTCTTTATTTCAGTTTTAAGGAGTGAATTGCAATAACATTTATTGCATAATAGCTCGTCGTGGGCTCGCATTTCCAACACCAAGATCCTTAGTCACAAACTACTTACCTAGGAACTCCTTAGCAGCCTGAATACCAAACTCATCATCACTCGTAACAATAATATCAACAAACATAAACTAGAATGGCAACGGTACCTCTTTATATCCTCTGAACAAAATGTGAATGATCCGCAGTGAACCGCACAAACCCCTGGTGCTCTATCAACTTTGAGAGACTCTGGTATCAAGCTCTCGGACTCTGCTTCAGGTCGTAAATTACATTGTGGAGCATGCACACCTTCTGAGACTCTGTTAGCAATGTGAGCCCCGGGCGAACCATTCCTACAATAAATGTTATTGGAATAAATGATTTATCAATAAAAGTTATTGATTATTTTCACTCCCTTTTTGAGATTGAATGAATGAATGCACTATAAGGTCCCTCTGTACAATAAGGGTTATGTACCATGGCCAACTTGATGATCATACAGCTGTTGATTCACTGAATGAATCATAGAGGCTGATGCTTGGATGGATATTTAAGGAGTTAGATAGAGGACTCATCAAGCATCGTCAAATGATTGTTAAGTAATGATCTCCAGCCTAAGTAGGAGATGGCAATCCTTTCTCAAATGGCTGATATCTGACTGACCTCTTGATGCAGGTCCTCTGCATGGGAATATTGATTCGGAGGTGTCAGATTAGTTGAGTCAATGGGTTGACTTAACGAGATCGAGATAACCAAAGACATATGTTGAATGTTGTCACAGCATAGGCATGCATCCTCTGACCGGAGACAGATGTGTTGCTATATGTCTGAGCATGTACAGTTGGCAGACCAATAGGTTGATGACCTAACCAAGGTCTATACACCGACGAGCTGGTGTGCATGTAAGGACATATGAGTAATATGATCTCTCAAAGGGATCATACAGGTTCACTTATGAACCGGGACATGAGCTCACTCATGAGGTATTGGGACTTATCAAATTCCATGCATGGTCGTCATGCTTTGGAAGCATGACATGAATTAGAAGGTAAGATATATGCTTTGGGAAAGCATATGATCTATACCAATTCCCAGTGACCAAGATTGAGAAACTTAATGATCAAACCCTGAAGATGAAAGTATAAAAGTGATCTTTATCTTCAGAATGATCATAGGTCTTCCATTATGCAGGATGTACAGGTATTGGGAATACCTGAGGGTAATGTGATCATAAACGATTGTATAACCATGACGCTTCCATTCCGAGGGAGTGATGAAAACAAGTTTTGATTTTAGTGACTCCTCTCATTAGAGAAGTGACCTAATCTTAGTCCATGAACTGGACATTGATCTGAATGAGATTCAGATGCAATGAGAAGATTAGGTATACGGTCTTGATTTGATCAAGCATCACTGGGAGGTCCATGGGATCTGGATTTGACATATGATCTAAACATCCAAGTCACTATACGTGGAACAATACAATCGCTATGTCCTTATCTCCAAGTATCTGCGGAGAAATCGCATTATTCTTGAAGGGTTCAAAAATAATTCCATAAGATCTAAGCAATGAAGAAACAATGATTAAATGTGATTTAATCATCTTGATGTGTGTAGAAATTATCCAATATAATTAAATGTGATTTAATTATTATGGATAAGAATAATGTGGATAGAAATATCCAATTATTCATAATATATTATAAATGTGATTTATAATATATTAGAGAGAGCCTATTATAATTTATATTTGTTAATTACTTATTGTGTGTATTGGATACACATTATGTAATTAATTGTTAATGTAAATTATATATTATTTTGGGTTGTGAATATGATTCACAATTTTTCAATGGCAAGATTGCAATATTCTCAAATATAATTGTGAATTATTTTTGAAGAATATCAACAACAACAACAACAAAGCCTTTTCCCACAATTAAGTAGGGTCGGCTAAGAATTATTTTTGAAGAATATATCACATTAAATTAGTTGGAAATAAATAATGAGATATTTCCATGGAGATATGCAATCTCACGAAATCTCATGAGATTGCATCCATTAGGAAACAAGTGGACGGCACCCATGTCCTATTTGGAATGGCTGGCCGTCCACCATGTTTATACATGGGAGATGTAATCTCCATGTATATTCTCTCCTTATTTGTTGGTATAATTTAGGATTGATTTATATTTGATTTTGTCAAATATATTTTAATCTAAATTAGATCATAATTTGTTGGTTTCACCAACAACAATCTTGACCATTGGATTAGACATAAATCAATCTCATCCACTGATTTTATATGTCCCATGGATTGAGATCCATGGATCCCAAAACCCTATAAATAGAGAGGCAGACCATGCTCTCTAGGGCTATGCAATATTGAAGCTCTCTCACTCTCTTTCTCCATACACGTCAACCCTCTCTCCCTCTACTTGGTGGCCGACCACCAAACCCTAGGGGAGGTTCTTCGTCGATGCCTTTGCCACCGCACCGCCGCTTCGACGTTCTTCGGTTCTCCGTCTTCTTGGAGTGCTACGCTCACGAAGGAGACGTTCGATCTCGTACGACGAGATCAGGAGCAACCGTGCTTGGATCATCTTGTTGGATTGCGAGGACTATGCGGTTCATCCCCGCGCTCGCAAGCATTCTCTCTGACGATCGGACTTGAGACGGGAGGTCTCTTCTCTTAGAGACTCGATCAACCACGCTTCAAGAGGTATTCCTTATACTCGTTGTGGTTATAGATGAAACGATCCGAGAACCGTTCTTGGATCATGCGGTTTCATCGCATGAAAATTTTTAAATTCCGCTGCACAGAACAACTAGTACGACTAGTCGTTCTGCGTCGTATATGATACGACGATCACGCTTCCGTGATGCGCTTGAGGATAATTCCATATCCTTCAGACTCTCCCTCAGCAACAAAACTTAGCGGTTGTTGCATGTACACCTCCCCATGTAGATCACCACATAGAAACGAATTCTTCACATCAAGTTGATAAAGAGACCAGTCTCGAGTCACAGCAACCGATAGAAGAATGTGCAATGTCGAATATCTAGCCACCGATGAGAAGATACCCTAGTAGTCCACCCCATATGTCTGGGTGAACCATCATGCAACAAGCCTTGCCTTATAGAGATCTACATTGCCATCTCCCTGTTACTTCACCATAAAGATCCATTTGCACCCCACAACAGAGGCAACTGGTGGAGCAGAATCAATGCTCCAAGTACCACAAGACTGCAAAGTTGCCATCTCTTCCTCCATGGCAAGTTGCCAGCTACTGTCATGTACTGCCTCCTGGTATGTTCATGGGAAAGTGACTGCAGAGAGTCCCACTACAAACCCCATGTACTCTTCAGAAATATGATCCAAGGAAACAAGAGCAGCTAAGAGATAAGCGACACAGGTACGACGTGGCTTCCTCAAGGCAATAGGCACATTAAGATTCATAAACCTCTTTGTTCTCTAGTATCAACTCTTCCTAAAAAGTGCCATGTGGTATACGTATGTCACAAGTGTCATCAGCAGAAACAATGCGTTCAGTACATACCTGAGGCGTGCTGGATGACGAGCAAGGTGCATGAGTAGAGGACCAAGTAGAGGGCCTACGAATATAAAATTGTGGTAGAAACTGTATCAAGGCAGTCGGTGGTGGTGGTGAAGGAGATGACCGTGGCTCAACTTGAGGAGATGGTGGTGGAAGTAAAGGAGGTGGCAGAACAAAAATAGCTTCACCAGAATCAAAGCTAGATAATCGGTCACCTGTAGGAGAGAAATACATAATAGACTTAAAAAAAGTGGCACCAATACTCAAATAATACTTTCTCTGTATATGATAAAAACATATATACCCTTTTGGGTACAAGAATAGCCAATGAACACACATTTGACATCTCTTGGAGAGAGTTTATCCCGACCAGGAGAAAAGTTGTGCACAAAGACCACGGACCCAAAGACAATGAGAGTAAAGAAAAAGATGTCCTTCTCGGAAAACACAATCGAGAAAGGAACCTTTTCTCCAAGAATCGTGGAAGGCATGTGGTTCACTAAGTAGCGTGTCGTAAGAACCGCAACACCCCAGAACGAGTGAGGAGCACGACTCTGAATCAAAAATGTCTTCGTGACATCAAGGAGGTGATGGTGTTTGCGTTCAGCAACACCATACTGTTAAGATGTGTACGCATAAGAAGTCTAATGAACAATACCAAGAGATATGAGGAAGTCAGATAGTTGTAATGTGCAGAATTCAATGGCATTATCAATGCGAATAAACTTCACATGAGCAGAAAAAATATTCTTTATTTCAAAAAGAAATGATTTAATGACAAAACCATCAGACTTATTCTTTAACAAGAAAAACCCGCGAGAGCCTTGAAAAATCATCTACATCGATTAGATAGAACTGATGCCCCTGATGATCGGAAACATGACTAGGACCCCAAATATCAAAATGAAATAACTCAAACGACTGACTACTGTTACGACTCTGGCTACTCAGAAAGGAGGAATAATGATGCTTCCGAAGCTAGCATACCTCACACTCTAGGGTAATACGAATAGATATCTGAGGAAGGACATTACAAGCACCTGCAGAGCAAATGAACCCTGACCAACAACGAGTAAATGAACCTCATGTGTAATCACCATTGATCTACCAAAACGGATAGATTTGTACGAACTAAATTGTGCTCGATCTCCATACATATGATGAGTTGCACTGGAGTCCATGATCCAATCAGTCAAATCTGAGCTGCTACAACTGGGAAGTGCATAGGCAATACCTGACGAAGTCATAGAAGCACTGACAGTGGCTATAACATCTGAAGGTCCTACAGCTAGGGTGGGCGGTGTAGTCATCATCTCTCTTAATCTTAAGACAATATCGTCGAGCCTAGCATCATGAGAGGGAGCCGGAGCAGTCTCTGTCTGCTCAGCTACACGGGCAGATACAAGATACCCATGCATCAGATAGCATGTCTCCTCCGAATACTTAGATGGTGGTAGTGTGTGCATGGGCCATGCTGACGTCCTCCTCCTCGACTGTTGGATTCTCGCTCGCGAAAATGTGAAGTACCCCCTCTGTCGCGAGAAGCCGCCATCGCAGAGGGAGTTTGAGCCATGGTAGTAGATGAAGTAGTGATTCTGCTCAACCTCTTGTAAACCCGCTCCATTGGTGGTATCATCTCTCCAATAAGCAATTGAGTACGTACGGCATCGTACTCAGAGTCAAGAGATAACATAAAGACTCATGTCATAGTGACATTCCGGTGTGGCTGTTGCTGCTCAGTACTGGTAGTAATGGGCATAAAGCTATGGAGTCGCTCAAACATGAATCGAAGATGCGAGAAGTCGGCATGAAGAGGCTGATCATTATGCTTTGTCGGGAATATGTCATACTGCAGCTGGAGGATCTTGCTCTCATTCTTGACTTGCCCATGTGTCAATTAGGATGTCCCACAGAGCCTTGGTCGTGGGCTAATTGAGGATGTCGTTGCCAATCTCCATGGTGAGCGTCCCAGAGAGCCAAATCTGTGCATAAGCATCATCTTGTTTCCAAGAAGCATCATCCCCAGTCTTGTCGGTCGGCACTGAATCAGTCAAATGTGTACCTAGCTATGGCACTGCATAAGGGTGCGAAACTACATGGACCACAACTCATAGTTGGTCCCATCCATCTTTACGATGGGAGCCAAACCCTTGAATGCACCGGACGACAAAAATATGTCACCCTTGTTCTCTGACATGACAAAAAATTGTTGAAAATCCGAAACTGGACTGGGGAGTAGACTACTCTGAGCAAGTCTACACAATCATATGGAGGAGTGTTTGTACGTGTAAACTCATACACCATCCTCTTCAACCCTTGTTGTCTGCTAGGACCGGAAAACGTGATTTATATGTACAAAATCAAGGTTTTTGACCAAAATCAGACTATATCAGAATGCAACAACAGTCGGGTTGCAACTCGCAGAAGGTAGGGAGATGGCCCGCAGGTGCAACAACCCGCAGGGTCGGGCGGCCGAGCGACGGAGGTTGCAACCACAACCCGCGGGGCAGCAACCCGCAGGTCGCAAGGGAAGTGGCGACCTATAGAGGGGCAAGCGGCAGTCAACAGGGGGATAGTGCTCGGGTTTGGTGGGATACAGGAACTCTGATCTAGGACCGTCGCTCCGATACCATGTTGGAAAATAAATTAGCGTGCTTTTCATAGAAGACCTAGGGCTCTCTTATATAGGAGAAAAGCCCTGGGTAAAATACATGACGTACATGAGAGATATAGAAATAAGAAATAGATACAATGAGATACAAATATCTCAACATGTTCGTCGATGATATTGCGGTGATTTATGAGCCTAGAGATAAAGTATGTGTGAAGCTTAAGGTTTGGAGGCATGCCTTGGAGAAGAAAGGATTTGGTATAGGTAGGATAAGACTAAATATATGGAGTGCACATTGATGGAAGCAATGGTGAAGGAATCGATGTGAAGATTGGAGACAATATTCAAAAGGAAGACTCTTTTAGGTAATTGGGCTCTGTTTGCATCATAAGGGGTAGATCGATGGAGATATTACTCATAGAATAAATGCAGGTTGGCTAAAGTGGAGAGGAGCCTCTACTGCTCTATGTGATAACAAAACTCCTTTTAAAATAAAAGAAAAGTTATAAAGTATTCGTACAACCTATTATGCTTTATGGATCTGAATGTTGGCATGTGAACTATAGACACGAGTAGAGAATGATAGTAGGAGAAATGAAAATGCTAAGATAGATGTGTAATCATACATAAAAAGATCGGATCTGAAATGATAGAATTCAAAGGAAAGTTGGTGACCCCCCAATAGAGGATAAGATGAGAGAAAACCACTTGAAATGGTTTGACCACTTGCAAAGACGGTCAGTTGATGTGCCACTTAGGAGATGCGAGATTTGAGATGTTGAGCTGGCTAAGAAAGGGCGAGGAAGGCCTATAAGCGTTGAAATGAGAAATGGATCTTACTTATTTGGATCTAAGCACGAGAATGGCCCACGATAGATCTGAATGAAGGTCAAGAATCCATGTAGTCAACCTACTTAATCTGAGAAAAGGCTTTGTTGTTGTTGCCATATATTACAATTTGATATTTTCTTTGTTAATATAGTTTTTCAACTTATCTTAGTAATATACATTCAAAATCACAATTATACAAGAAAATCTTAAATTATAATATTCTTCAAATAATATCATTTGTATGAGTTGTAAAACATGAGTTAATAATTCAAATACGAAATAAATAAAGTGAATCGAAATTGAATGTTTGAAAAACAATAAACTGAATCTGAATTTAAGCTAGCAATTCCATTTAAAATCCGATTTGAGTTCAGATTTGAAACCTTTATAATGAATTAGATTGAAGTTCTGGTGGAATCCAAGGTATTCAATTAAAATAGTACCCCTATATACGGCTTCATGTGGAGATTGTATGGAGATCATGATTTGTCCTTTGGGAAATAATGAAACTGTTGATGCATGTTTCATGGTACAAAAAAAGCGTGTTGTTAGGAATCAAGGCCCAACACTACTTGTTGTTGCCATCTCAAGGTTGACCGTTGGAAGTTGTTTATTCATCACCATTGGAGATAACAGTTGTGCCCTTGGCTGCATAGGGCAAATGCTTAAATATGAGGGGGGTGGTACTGTTGATCCAAGATGTGAAGTGGGCC
Organism: Ottelia alismoides; assembly: GCA_037367405.1. NCBI lineage: Eukaryota > Viridiplantae > Streptophyta > Magnoliopsida > Alismatales > Hydrocharitaceae > Ottelia > Ottelia alismoides. The sequence goes on along the minus strand of JAZKJV010004441.1, from coordinate 214,243 downwards.
ATGATATTGAAAGGTCCGTGGCCCTTGCGAAAAAGGATGAAAAACAAGTGATGATGATAGCAAGTTGCGTGGACGAGGTTTTGGTGGAGGTGTTCCCCACTTTTGTCAAATTGAATATTATTTCATGGAATGTTCAGAGCCTTAGCCAAGCGGACAAAATGAGCAGTAGGACTGCTTCTGTTAACGCATATAGTAGTAGTGTCTGTATCCCTTCTCTATTTTTATGTTTCATTGTATGCTTTATGTAATTTATCCATAGGCTACTCTCCTATATAAGAGAGCATAGGGCTTATGGAATAAACAACTCACTCATTTTTCCCAACATGGTATCAGAGCGACGGTCCTAGATCGGAGTTCTCGAAACCCTAACCCTACCCCACCCCACCCGCCGGCCTCTCTCTCTCTCTCTCTTCATCCGATCGGCGCCGCCCTCCCTTCCGTGTGCTCCCCTCGCCTGCGCGCCTCCCATCTACTGCGCGAGCGCGTGCGGGCCTCTCCGATCGGCTGTGCGGGCGCTCCCATCGCCTGCGCGCCTTCCATCATCGTGCTACAGCGCCGTAGCACCTGCACAGTGCTTCTCCTGTGCGCATAGCAACTGTGCGGCTACGCTGTGCGGCTGTAGCATCTCCTGGTGCGCGTGAACTGCACCAGCCCAACGCGCGACCAGTGCGCACTACAGCGCACTTCCAGATCGTGCATCGCACACCAGCGCACGAGTGACTGTGCATCCCCCCGGTCGAGTTTACGCCAGCGCGTGTACCTACTGTACGCGTGCACGTGTCCAGCCCTAAAGCGCAGAAAATCATCGTCATGGGTTTAGTTGCTTGAGGTCTACACGTGCAACTAAACCAGTCAATGTCATTGTAGACGAAGATCATCATTGGTCAATCACTCCAGTCTTCAGTATCCAAGATGTCAGAAAACAAGTCAGATATCCCATCTATTGGCGCCTTTCGTGGTTCAGCGCCTATAGTAAAGATGGATGGTACAAACTATGAACTGTGGGCAATGCAGTTCATGAGCATGATGAAGTCAACAGGCAAGAAGCACATCCTTACTGAACCAGAGCCTGCTGAGAAGACTAGAGCCAATGCCTCTTGGGAGGCTGATGATACATATGCCAAGGTTTGGCTATCTGGTACATTGGCTATTGAAATTGCCAATGACATCCTACATCAACCCACAGCCAAGGATATGTGGGATATTCTGGTGGCTACATACTCTCAGGCGAAGAACGAGACGAAGATTCTGCAACTTCAGCAAGATATATTCACAATAAAGCAGAATGGTCGCCCTTTACATTCTCTCTATACATCATTGAGAGGGATGTTCGAGAAGCTCTATAGCTTCATGCCTCTTACAGCCACGCCAGAACAGCAGAAGACATACAGGAACGCGACCATGGTGGGTGTGTTCCTGGCTGCACTCGATCCAGAGTATGAGGCGGCACGTTCATAGATTTTGGCTGACTCTACTATTCCTCCCATGGAGGAAGCTTTTCATATATTGAGTCGGATCACAGTTCCTTCCACGGTTGCGAATCAGAACACTTCAGCCATGGCAACCAACAGGGGTCGCGGATTTCATCATCAGGGACGTGGACGTGGACCCCGTGGAAGAGGTGGTCGTACTAGGCCAACATGCGCATACTGTCATCGTGTAGGACATAATGAAGACACATGCTATTCGAAGCATGGATTTCCTGCATCTGCACGAGTCGTTGAGCAGATAGAGCCTCCATCAGCTACTACTTTGGATCAGCGGTTCGACGATCTAGTTGCCCGTCTGAGGGGTATTATCCCTCCATCTGGTTCAGCACCGACTACTGAGAGTCAACCAGATGCTGTCGCCTCTGCCTCTGCGTCGACCAGTGCTTCAGGTAGCATACTTGCACTTACCAGTAGTAGATCAGATATATTACCATGGATTATGGACTCGGGCGCTACACATCATCTTTGTGGAGACCAGAATCTACTTACAGGTTACACTCAGATTCCTCCAGGTCGAACTGTGGTGATCGCCAATGGTACACATTCCCCCATCACTGGTCAGGGAGAGGTTCGATTGGCATCTTCTATGCAGCTCAAGAATGTGCTACATGCACCTGATTTTTCGATGAACTTATTGTCAATTAGTCAGATTACGAAGGACCTACATTGTCGGGCGATTTTTGATCCATCTTCTTTGATTTTTCAAGACATCCATACGGGCAACGTGATTGGTCGTGGCTATGAGCAAGGAGGCCTCTACCGCCTGAATCAGACCCCTTTCGCTGGAACCTCATCCACTCCAACTGGACAAGTATCTACTTTATTGTGGCATCTGCGATTTGGACGTTTTACCACTTCAGAAGTTGCGTCATGTGTTACCTTATGGTCTTCCTCACACCCCTATTCAGTGTGAGGCGTGTCAGTTGGGAAAGCATCACAGGTCGTCCTTTCCCAGTCATCCAGGTCGGAGTAGTACCTCCAAGTTCGAGTTATTTCATGTCGATGTCTGGGGTCCGAGTCGTGTACCTGATCATCAGGGACACAGATTTTATATAATCAGTGTTGTAAAAGTCGCCCGACTGGCCCGATTAGTAGGTCCGACTAGTCTAGTCAGTGGGGTGGCCGACCGAGTACCGACTAATTCCGACTAGGTACACTAATCGACCAATTTTCGCTCAGAGATACCGTATTTTTTTTAATGTTTTACTTTTTTTTATAAGCAAACTTAGTATAATATGCCTAATGTTTTATTTAAATTCAATATTTTCTTTTATTTTATTATGGTAGTATATAAATGTACAAAATCTATGTAAATATATGTATAAAAATGAGTTATATATTTAAAATAATTATAAAATTCAAAGTCGATTAAAGTCCGACTAAATCCGATTAGTCGCCCGACTGCCGATTAATCCTTAGTCAGTGACCCAACCGACCGAGTACCGACTACCGACTTTTGCAACCTTGTATATAATATTTGTGGATGATTTTTCTAGAGTGTCATGGGTGTTTTTGATGAAAAATAAATCTGAAGCAGGAAATATCATTATCCATTTTCTGAATGAAATACAAAATGTGTTCTCCACATCTGTGAAGTTTGTGAGAAGTGATAATGCTTTAGAATTATGCACCAATGTTCTTGCCAATTATTACTCCTCAAAAGGGATTGTTCACCAAACATCTTGTGCTCATACATCTCAACAAAACGGAATTGTTGAAAGAAAACACCGTCACCTTCTTGATGTCACAAGATGACTTCTCATACAAAGTCATGTTCCCTACTCCTACTGGGGTGATGCAGTCCTCACTGCATGTTACCTAATCAATCGTATGCCTTCTTCTGTCTTGAATGAACAGATGTCGTTTTCCCTTATCTTCCTGGGAAGGATCTGTTCACCCTTACTCGTGTGTTTGGGTCGGTTGCATTTGTCCATCAGTTGTCGCCTGGTACTGACAAGCTCTCTCCTAGGGCTGTCAAATGTGTTTTCGTTGGGTACTCCAGAACTCAAAAGGGGTACAAGTGTTTTGATCCTCTGCGTCGGCGGTATATGGTCAGTGCAGATGTTACATTTTTTGAATCTGTTATGTACTTTTCAGCTTCGGGAGATAAAGAGCTACCACCACCATCTACTGATGCCATATACATGACACCACCACCTCAAATAGTGTCACCACCACCACCACCACATATATATGTCTCACCGCTACCGTTCCATTATACTCGCAGGCCTCCTCCCGCTCATGGTCATAACTCGTCTCCTAGCTCGCCTATGGTATGTAATGAAAATATTTCTATTGATGGATCTGACGACATTTCTGAGCAGGATATGTTGCAGGGGCCAGATGTGGCTACAACAGATTTAGATGTTCCAATTTCTCTACGCAAATCGAAGAGAAGCTGTGTTACATATCCATTGTCAGCATCTGTGTCTTTTGAGAGATTATCTGGAGATTTCAGGACATTTGTGGTAGCACTGTCAGCTGTAGATATTCCACAGAGTTATCAAGATGCTCTGCAGGATAGTAGATGGCGGCTAGCAATGGAGGAAGAAATGGCGGCGCTTCAGTCCAGAGGAACTTGGAGTTTGGTTCCTATACCTCCAGATGTGAACCCGGTGAGCTGTAAGTGGGTGTTTACAGTGAAGCACAAAGCAGACGGCTCCATTGATAGGTACAAGGCACGTCTTGTTGCACGTGGCTTTACGCAGACATACGGGGTGGATTACCTTGACACATTTTCGCCTGTGGCTCGTCATTCCACTCTTGTTGTCAGTTGCAGTTGCTAGAGACTGGCCGCTCCATCAGCTGGACGTGAAGAATGCATTTTTATATGGAGACTTGCAGGAGGAAGTCTATATGCAACAGCCACCCGGTTTTGCTGTTGAAGGGGAGTGTTCCAAGGTATGCAGGTTACATAAGGCTATCTATGGCCTTAAGCAGAGCCCCAGAGCATGGTTTCAGAAGCTCTCAGACCTCTTTGAGAAACAAGGATACAAACGTTCCAATGCTGATCATTCCTTATTTGTACAGAAGACTGCTAGAGGTATTATTGCAATCATGGTTTATGTAGATGATATCTTGATCACAAGAGATGATGAGCAGGGCATAAAGCAGGCGAAAGAAATGTTGGGTAGTGAATTTGTCACTAAGGATCTTGGTGTTCTTAGATATTTTTTGGGGTTGGAATTTGCTAGAAATCCATATGGGTTAGTAATGTCACAAAGGAAATATGTTACAGATTGTCGACCTGCTACAACACCAATGGATCCCATCATGAAGCTTTATGATGATGACACAGAGGAGGTGGACAGGAGAAGATACAGAGAACTGGTAGGCAAACTGTTGTATGTCACGATCACTAGACCAGATATATTATTTGCAGTGAGTCGTGTGAGCCAGTTCATGGAGCAACCACGCCAGGTGCATATGTATGCAATACATATGATTCTTAGATATCTCAAATCATCTCCAGGTGCAGGTCTGCTATTCAAGAAAGGAAAGGGGATTTCTATCTCAGCATGTGCGGATGCAGACTATGCAGGATGTCCCAAGGACAGGAAGTCCACCTCAGGATATGCCGTCTATGTTGGAGATGCCCTAGTCTCATGGAGAAGCAAGAAACAGACGGTGGTAGCTAGATCTAGTGCTGAATCCGAATATAGGGCTATGGCCCAGGCTACTACAGAAATGATGTGGGTGAAAGCTGTACTTACAGACCTATGTTTAGATGTACCACTTCCTATGAACTTGGAATGTGATAATCATGCTGCCTTGTTCATTGCAAACAACCCAGCATTCCGCGAGTGGACCAAGCACATTGAGGTTGACTGTCACTTCATACGTGACATGATTCAAAAGGGGTTCATTCCTACGTCTCATGTTACCTCAGAGAATCAGACTGCGGATATATTCACCAAAGCATTGCTACGAGGCCCATTCCAGAAGTGTGCGTCCAAGCTGAACACGATTGATATCTATGCTCCATCTTGAGGGGGAGTGTTAACGCATATAGTAGTAGTGTCTGTATCCCTTCTCTATTTTTATTTTTCATTGTATGCTTTATGTAATTTACCCATAGGCTACTCTCCTATATAAGAGAGCCTAGGGCTTACGGAATAAACAACTCACTCATTTTTCCCAACAGCTTCTATAGAGATGGAAAGCGGATATTGTTTGTTTACAGGAGACAAAGTTGGACGTTAGGGACTATTTCAGCTGGCGCGAGGTTGTTTGCTCCCGTTTTACCGAGTACAATGAGTTGTCGTCTATCTGAACCTTGGGGGGCATGCTTATTGGATGGAATAATGATGTGTTGTACGGCTCTTATGGATTCGGAGTGCGGTACCCAAGTCATGTTTGTGTCACTATGTAGGAGTTCTAACGGGCTCCAGTTATTGATCGTTATGGTCTATGATCCTACAAGTGCCCAGCTCTCTAATATGAGGAAAGAGCTACGCTTGGTGCGAATGCGATCACATTTTCTAGATCCTGCTTGAATTGTTAGTGGTGACTTCAACGTCACTCTGCTTGTGGCAGACCACTCACTTGACAGGGGTAGATAGGACCCTGGATCTTCCTCTTTCGCAGATTTTATTAGTGAGAAGGCATTGGAAGTCTTGGATGCTATGCATCTAAAGTATACCTAAAGTAGCACATCTTCTATATCTTGGTTGGATCACTTCCTAGGTTTGGTTAGTCTAATAAAGTGCCTCCCCTTGGGTTCTGTGTTGGACTTACCAAAGTCACATTCAGATCATGATGCAAAGTGAGAAAAGTCCAACAGTGAAAATATGTTTAAGGTGGAAAATTTAGTGGAGAAGAAGTTGGAGGGAGGAAGAAGATAAAACGCGCCGGATGCGAGGGATTTGGAGAAAAAGAGCTGCGGAGATCGTGAGGAGGGAGAAAGAGGGGGGAGACGATTTGGAGGAACTCCAATTTAATTTCAACTTGAATTGTTTTGAACAATAGACTACCATCCTCTTTATACATGAGGGGTGGAATTACAAAAATAGAAAGAAGATAAAATCAAATCAAATCCAAATTCGGATTGTAATTTAACTAACCAACTAACTAATTGATCAAACTGACTAATTAATTATTTCGAGATCACATACGATATTGTTATTTAATTAGAAAAAAATTACAATTAAATCAATTAAAAATACAATTAATTAACCTGACCGTAATTTAACTAGACTCTAATTAAATGGAGGATGGGGAGCTTGCACCAAGGTGCATGTAATTTTACATGCACCGGGGCTTATATCTTCCACATTTTTTTACTTTTTTGAAAAATACCATCATTTATATTCATCTATATATCCCTTTAATATGCCATTCAAATTTCGTTAGAAACAGAGACTCCTATGACGTCCATCTAGAACAGGTCGATTACAACGATTCCAAGTCCGTTAAAATTGCATGTTCTAGATGGAGGTCATACGAGTCTCTGTTTCTGATGAAATTCGAACTACATATTGGAGGGATATATAGATGAATATACATGGTGGTATTTTTCAAAAAAGTAAAAAAATGTAGAAGATATAAGCCCCGGTGCATGTAAAATTACATGCACCTTGGTGCAAGCTCTCCATCCTCAATTAAATGGATGGAAAACAAACCCCTAATTTAAAACCAAATTTGAACGGACAAAGAACCCAAATTTGTCGGTCCATGCTGCACTAGATCATACGCCAACCTGGCAGAACTCGAGTAATGGTCAGCGCTCGGGCAACATTTTTTAATGTGAACGTTCATGCATGCAAGAGGAGGATTTTCGTGCAGTCACGAGAAGTAGGTTGAAGACAAAGGTAGTGCAGTCAGCTTCGAGGAAAATGACGTAGAAGCTTAGAACATTACATAACATGCTTATTCAGTTTAAGAGGGAATCCCTGGTACTGTAAGGGCAAAGAAGGGACTTAGCGCAGGCATAGGTTTTAAACCTTGACAAAATTGAGGACTCTAGAGAGCTACAAAAATAGGAGACGGCAGTGAGTAATGAGCACACCAACATTTTCTTCGAGGAGGACAAGAAGCGAAGGATTGAAAGGAGGAAGTGCTCGCAACAAAAGTGGCTGAAGGAAGGGGATGAGAACACCAGGTACTTTCATACAATGGCCAATGGATGTCAAAGACATAATCTGATTCATTCGATCAAAGTAAATGTGGAGGAATGGGAGGTGATTATTGGTGACATAGTGAAACGGCATTACATTGAGCTCAGCATGCATGTGCCCGGTAAAGATGCTAGATGGTTAAGAGGTAACTCGTGGTTGTTGGACTTGTATTCAAAGGAGTTGATGCGTCATCGGGACTGAATGGTTTTTTATCTTAACTCTGATGGATCCTCGAGACTGAATGGTTTCTCGATTTTCTTCTTCCGAGAGTTTTGGGACATGGTTGGCAACGAGATGCTAGATGTGACCAAGGAGCTAGTCAGTTGAAAGGTGTGTCTAAGTAGCTGAGTTGTTCCCTTCTCTTCCTTATGCCTAAGAAGGATGCGGTGCGACTGATTGAGGATTTGCACATATATCATTACTAAATGATGTTTATCTGATTGTTACTAAGGTATTGGCCAACATGTTGCGAGAAGTGATGGATTCAAATATTGATCCGGCCTGACGGCTTTCATCTTGTAAAGTAGCATGATGGATGGGGTGATATTGGCATTTGAAATTGTTATCAGGTATGGAAGGTAGACTTCTCGAAAGCATATGATTGTGTCAACTGATGTTTCATATGGGCACCCGTGAATCGTAGAGGTTTTCCCAGTGAATGCATCGACTCTGCAGTTTTGGTGAAAGGCAGATACGAGCTTGATTACTTTCAACCGTAGAGAAGCGTTCGTAGGGATGTTCATTGGCACCATTGCTTTTTGTTAAAGTGGCAATGCTTTGTCTACAATGGTGTTGAAGTCAAGGGAGGGTGATTTTCAAGTCGGTTTTAATGAAGGGATTTCTGTCCTCATTCTCCAGTATGTTGATGATAGTATTTTCTTTGTGGAAGGAGAGGCTACAATTAAGGAGATGGCAATTATATTCGTTGTTTCAGCTTGTATCTCGAGACTAAAGATTAGCCATGCCAAGTTTGTAGATGCTCCATTTGGGATGGATGAGTAGGAGATGGCATTTTGTGAAACTTCTTTGCAGATACAAAAGGGGGAACTCCCCATACTTTATCTTGGGTTGTCCCTAGTGAGAGGCAAACTACAACAGTCTGACTGGTTATTGATGAATCTCCATTTCATCACTTTTATCCTTTCCTTTTGGCATTAAATCCCTAGTTAAATGCATATACATATCATTAATTTGTCAAAATAAACACTCTTTAATTTGTACAAAATACTGAAGAAAATATTGTATATTTAATGTATTAAATCCGAAATAAAAGAATAAAGGAAGAAAAGAAAAAAAAAGGGACACCATAGGTGTTGAGTGATCCTAAACCCCGAGACCCAATCATCATGACAACTAGGTCAACAAGGAATAAAGTAGGGGGAGAAACGACGGAGAAATTATACAGAAAATACATCAAAACCCTAATTTACAACTCATCAATAATTACTTTTTTGCACTTATTTTATTTCACTATTTTTACACTTCAAATAATAAAACTCTCAACATGAATATTATAGATAAAAATATAAAGAAAAATGCAAAAATGATTTCACAGAAAAATAATGAATAGTGTGCCCAGGATACACAAAATAAAAACCCAAAATAAAAACTTCACAAACATGTATCTTCTCCATACAGTATCAAAATGGATAAAATCATCTTTAATTGTATATAACTTTTAATAAGCTATTTAACGAAGGCGGTCTCATTTAATTTGGAGCTAAGATGCAAAATTTAGATTTTGGGCACGTATTATGCAATATACATATATATTGTAATCAATATATTCATTATTTACATTTCTTAAATTCTTTTATTTTTACAAAATTGTATATAATATTTAAAACACGTGTATATAGTTAAAATAAAATAAAACCATTAAATAAAATCAAAATAAATAATACATTACAATACATTGGTTAAGTATACCTATAATATATACACATTTTTAATTAAGTGTACATATAAATTCAGAAAATTAAAATAAAATTACCTAAATATGTACTAAAATAAACTAAAAATATAAAAAATACATGTATAAAGTAATAATATAAAATACAAAATAAAAATAAAAATATCAAAACATAGGTATTTGAACTTATATTTTACATGTAAATATTAACTCTTCGTAATAAAAAGCCTTGAAAAAATAAATAAAATAGAATAAAATACTATAAAAACTACAAACATTTTTCATGTTTTCACTAAAAATCAATTTTTTTTGAAGCCAAGAAAAGGGGAGACACTCATAGGTGTTCACCCCACGAATTTATTAATAAAAGGAAAAGCAAAAACCAATTACAAGGAGACGCATTAAGCGGCCCAAGAGCTCAACAAACCCGACACGTGCATATAAACATTTTCTTTATAAAACCTCTGCCCCGAGAACAGCAGCACGTTTCTGGCCAGCCAAATGGCCCATATCATCGCGAGTGGCCTCAACAGCTCCCTCCTCGTCTGTTGCTTCGTCGCAACCAAGCCACCACAGAAAGCCCCAACGTCCACTCTGATGACCCAACCCAGCTCTGGGTCATCCCATAGGGGCGACACCTCCTGACATGAAAAAAAGAGATGCTCCATTGTCTCAATCTCTACATCACATATAAGGCACATGTTAGAGACCACACCCGGCAGCCTAGCGCACCGGTCACGAGTCATAAGCCTCTTCCTCCTGAAACGCCAAAAGAATAAACCAATCCTCTCAAGAAGACCAAGCCCCCAGAGGAACGCACAGTCACGCATCAGCTCCGCCGAGAGAGAGGGCGGGGGCATGCAAATCGATAAATACGCCTTCCACAAAATGCACTATTGCGTCATACCCAGTGATCACGCTCCGCAGAAGGACCCTTCACCCCCCTGAGCTCGTCAAGCAACCGCATGAACTTCTCCAACCGTTGATCCGAGAAGTTCGAATGAAACATGGTCATTCAGTTGCCATCAACCCAGTAAGCGGCAACCCGCGCGCGTGGTACTAAAAGGCTAGCCTCGAGGCGGTCGAGGCGGAACGAGGCGGTGGCTTTTAGCCTCGAGGCGTACGCCTCAGATGGAATTAGTGAGGCGTATGCCTCAAGAAGGTCGAGTCGGTCCGAGGCGGTGACGCGGTCGTGGCGAGGCGAGGCGGTCTGTGAGGCGTTTTCTGGAATTTACAGCATTTTTTAAGGATTTAAATTGTCTTATTGGTAGCTTTGGATGCTTCTAAATGTATAGTTGTCTAGGATATATATTTACAAGATGAATGCTTGGAATTTTAAGTTTGTTCATATTCATATTAAGCATTAAACTTGTCTAATTTTTTCAAGAAAATCTCAATATTGCACTTTTAAATACACACTCCATAAAGCTTAAAGAAAAGCTAGTGTTAAGAGAGGTGACATAATGAGCAACGTAATATACCAATTAGAAAAAAACAAGATTAGATTCAAGGCATGTCAATGTCGTCATAATTTATATATTAGTCATATAACAAGTACATCTTATCATAATTTTTATGCACCTTAATAGTTTAATAAAAAATATACTGTCTTTGATATTTTAATGATAATTGTAGCTAATGAGTCTATTTTTGATTGGGTAAAAATTTAGTAGATAGGTTTATAGAATTTACAATCCTTTCACGTTCTTATCTTCACAATTTCATCATATATTGCAATGTTATATTATATGTATGTCAATTAAGATAATTTCATCAGTAAATATATTTATTATACTTTTTATAAGTATTTTCCTATACAAACTGAGGCTTACGCCTCGACCGCCTTGAGGCTACGCCTCACCTCGTCTCCAGGGAAAACGCCCGTACGTCCTGGTCCTCCGCCAAAGCAAACAAACGAGGGAAGCACGAAGAGAGAGCCCCCCATTCCGTCCAATTGTCCCTCCAAAAAGCAAAACTCGCACCATCCCCCAGCACAGGCCTAAACAACTCCTGAAAGCTCTGTGTGACCGTCAAAATACCCTTCCAAAATGGCGAGGGCCTCCTCGCACCCCCCTCCGTGGCGCCCATCGACGCTGCCCCATTGACCCTGTAAATCCGTCGAATAAGAGTGGTGCAAAGATTGTCGCCATTGCCTCAAATCCTGGCCACCCATTTAAGTAATAAGGCCTCGTTCAGAGCGCCCAGCCGATGCACCCCCATCCCGTCGTCGCTCTTCTGCAGCGTAATATCATCCCAGTTGACCAGGTGCATACCATGTGATCCCTAACCGCTCTTGCTCAACAGAAATCGCCGCATCAGTCCCTCAAGCCGCTTCCTAACGTCGGCCAGCAGGAGCCTCGTAGAGGAGTAGTATACAGGAATAGCGGAGAGCACCGCCTTCAGGAGCACCAGGCGGCCACCCTTAGAAAGGATCGTCGCCTTCCACCCAGCCAGCCTCTTCTCCACGTTCTCCACCAGCGGCAACCAATCGGCCAACTTTGATCTCCTCATGGTCAACGACGGACCAACACACTCAGTTCCCAAAGCCGTACTACAAAGCTCCGCCTCATCCTCACTCAGAGAGAACGACACAACCTTGGACTTACTTGTATTCTACATCAACCCGAACATCTCGCTGAAAAGCTCGAACGTCGCAGCCATCCCTCTAGCCTCCTCAATACCCCCTTCAATGAAGAAAATAATGTCATCAGCGTACTAGAGCAACGGGATCCTCAACTCCTCTCTCGAGTAACTGCACGTGAACCCCCTGCGTTGTACCTTGTCAACCATACAAGCCAGAACGTCCGCGACGATGATGAAGAGCAGGGGGCAAGAGGGTAGCCCTGCCTCACCACCCTCTGCGGCTGAAAAAAACCACCCTCCGGGCGCCCAATCACAAGGACGGTCATAGATGTCGTCGTCACGCATCTCCTCATCCATGTAATCCAGATTATCGGGAACCCTCTCCTGTGCAGCACCGCCCAAAGAAAATGCCAGTCCAAAGAGTCAAACGCCTTGGAAAAGTCAACCTTCCAGAGCAAGAACTTCCTTCTGGTCCTCTTCCAATCAGCCACAACCTCAGCCACCAAAACCAAAGAGTCCGCTATTTGTCTCCTTGGGACGAAGGCCGATTACAAGGGGAAATAAAGTGCCCCAGCACTCTACTCGATCTGGACGCGAAGCCCTTGGCAACAATCAAATACAGCGCGTTGGAGATAGCGATAGGCCTGAAATCCTCGATCATGTCAGCACCGTCACTCTTCGGCAGTAGAACCATCAGAGCCTTATTTACACGCTCGAAACCTGTATTGCAACGGCAGCACTCCTGCGCCACATCCAGCACCTCTCGGCCAACCAAATCCCAAAATCTCTGTAGAAAGAAACGAGGAAACCATTTGGGCCCGGTGCGCCATCGCCGTTGAGATTCCACACCGCCGCCTTCAGCTCCTCAAAAGTTATCGCTTGGGTCAAGTTAGACGCATGAGCGTCCGACAACCGCACTGCATCCGAGCCAGTCCACCTCCAGCGCCTGCCATCCCTCCTCACCGAGAACTCCTGAAAATGATCTGCAATTGCTCTCCCCAACTCCCTGTTTCCCTCCACCCGCACACCACCAACGAACATCGTCCTGATAGCGTTCCCCCTCCGTCTTCCGCTAGCAACCCTGTGGAAGAAGGCAGTGGTCGTATCACCCTCAGTGAGCCATTTGTGCCTAGATCTCTGCTTCCACTCGGTAACCCTCTTTCTGTCTTCAACAATGATCTTCCTCTGCACCTCCGCCCTCTGCAACAACTCGCCCTCCGACAGAGGTCGCTCATCCTCCAAGCAATCAATCTGGCCTACCACACCCTCAGCCTCCTCCCTGTGAGCACGGCGGGCCACCCTCGAATCTCGCTTGAACTCGCACAGCCTCGCCCGCAGGGACTCAAGCTTCCGAACAAATCTCACCGTTGCCGAGCCCGACCCCACCATCGAATTCTAGTGCGAAACCACCAGACCCCTGACGGAGTCCTCGAGCAGATAAGCCTTCTCGTAGCGGAAAAAGCCACGCGGAGGCGAGATCTCACCAGAGTCCCAAAGGATGGGTGTGTGATCTGACCAGGACCGAGGCCTGGCAGCAACAAAGGAGAGAGGGAAGATCTCCAAGAACTCCGCCGATGCAAGAAACCGATCGAGACGAGACCTGGAGCCAGAGTTCCTCCAAGTGTATTTCGCTCCCGCAGCATCCAGAACCTCCAATTCCAGTGAATCAATAACCTCCACGAAAATCTCAAGTCAGGGGTCATGCCCGCCTCGCAATCTCGACCAGTCCGAAGTGAACAGCGTAACATTGAAGTCTCTCCCACCAGCCAGGGGATGCCAGGGAAGGCCTCCCTAGCCGTCTTCAAGTCCGACCAAAGCTGAGGCCACGCAGATGCAAGACAAGGACCATATACGCAGGACAGCGCATACGTCACTCCCGACCGCAGGCACTCCAAAAGAAAAGTGAGCAAATGAGTCCCCTTTGACTCGGCGCACAAAGTGAAAGTCGAGTCCCTCCAAGCAACAAGCAACCCGCTCGCAGAACCAACCGCCCAAATTGAACAGGAGTCAGAGATCAAACACGCCCCAAAAGGCTGCCAGTCTGAGCTCGTGAGTGCATCCAGCTTAGTCTCCTACAGGAAGACGTCATAGCCCCACTCCAAGAACCTCGACCCCATAACCTTCCTATTCTCCGAGTCACCCAAACTAAGCTGCCCCCTTACGTTCCAAGATAGGATCTTCATTAACACCCATTTTTGCCCCTCCCCCCCCCCCCCGGTCTCCACATTCACCACCCTCACTGCCTTCGCAACCACGAACTTCAATTGGGAGACTGGCCCAGCCCCCGCAACAGCAGATCTGGATTGTTGCCTCCTCCGGTACCTCTTCCCCGATTTCTTATCCGCTGCTCTTTCTCCTAGAAAAGCTGCCACAGAGCACTTTAAGCACACAGCGGGCGAAACACCCACACAGGCATCCTCTGCGACAGCAGGCCCGCTCCCCACCACCGGAGGCTCCTCGTAGCCCTCCCCCTATGCCAAATCCCCCGCACCGCTCCCATCCCGCGCGCCCCTCGCCGTTGAGCCGGAGCCAACGACCTGACGCCCCCAAAAGTCCAACCGCGGAGGTGAATCGTAAGGAGCCCCAGAAGCAGCAACCAACTCGAAAGGGGCTCGTCCCTGGATCTGAGAGAGATAGAATTCGGGCCATTGAAACAGGAGTAAGTGACCTGAGAGATAATCAAGTCCAGCACATCCCGCGAAGCCGGTAACACACCGCCTTGAGGATCCATAAAGACGACTCCCAACCCGACACCCCCCCGAGAGACGGGAGCGTCAGAGGTTGCCCCGCACCCTCCAGAGGAATCTCAACCGCCGCCTTGGGAATGCGCGAAGAGTGCGGGAAAGCCGACCAAGTCGAGAGACACGAGGAACCAAGAGTCGCCGAAGACGACAGTTCAACTCCTCGCAGGGAAAAGAGAGTGACGCCGCCGCGCCCCGCCCCGTTCGACGGTGGCGGAGGAGTGAACAGCCGGATCTGAAGCCTGAAGGAGAACTGTCCAACCTCAAGGATAACCTCCGAGACTGAGCCAACCCCGAGAGGGCACTCCAACAAAACCAGTGCCACCTCTGGGTCGGCTCCTGGTATAGTACCATCATCCACGACCTTCACCACCGAACCCACATGCCTCAGAGCCAGACCCAAAGCCCCGACCGTATGGGATAGGAAGGGCGCGCCACGGATCTGTGCCAACCGGACGACCGCTCGATCGACGAAATCGTCAGTAATCTCGGAAGCCTCCAAACGATAGGCTCGCTCGGACCGGAGGCCAGCAGAGCTCCCTTTTACTGAATCGTCAGGCCACGGGCACAGACCCGACCCGTACCCAACCAAGCCACGTCTCCTCTGAACCCATTACCGAGGCAGCGCGAGATTTCAGCCTTCACCATCAGCGTTGATGACGTACTGTACGAAATCCCAGCCAAGACGCCAATCAAGAGACCGTCGATACCCTTCTTGGCACTGACTGCATCCACGTTATCCCTCGAAACAGCCTCCTCTGCTACTAGGATGGTCGCTTTGGCCCCCGAGCCGCCAGCTTCTCCGACACCCCTAGCCGCCCCATCGCCCTTCGCAGCAGCACACCCACTCTAGCGATGACCAAGCGCTCCGCACGAGAAGCAATGTGGTGGCAACGAACAAGCAGAAGTGAGGTGCCCCCTCCACCCGCACCGGAAGCATTTTCTCCCCGGTTTTTGATGAGACACCACTTTCCAAACATCGCCATAAGTACCTTCCCGACCTTGCGCTTCATCTTCACGATAGGGCACCTCCAAGATGCCCCCACGCCTCCTAGCCGCTTTCGCCACCTCCGCCCGGCAGACCTTATGCCAGGCCTGCGCCCCTCCCCTCGTCGCTCCACCTCTCATTCCCCCAATATCAAGGAAATTTTTCTTCATTAAAAATCAATAAAAATATCTATTATTTTTTAAGGGGATTTAACCATGGATTTTTCTGCTTGGTGCACATGGATCAACTAGAATCAAACCCTAGTTGACCCCCGGTCAACTACCCCCCTCTCTCTTCCAGGGGCGTCAGACGATGCAACCCCCATCCTCTCCCCTTTTTCTCCGAGTTTTTAACCACTCCAATCAACTCAATCTCTCATGCAAACATACCATCAATCATCCCTAGTGCACACCTAAACCTTCGTACACACCCTCGATTCTTCAATAATCGCGGGTCAATGGATCTCCTTGATATCTGTCTATAAATAATGCTCCCCCGTCTCCAATCCGACTTTGATCCCTCGTAGCCCCTCAGATGCACTATATCCCTCCCCCTCTTTGTGATAGCTAAAGATTGGGAGACTCTGCAGTGAGGAGCAGCAGCAGAGGAGCAAGATCCGACCACCGCCGAAACCCACATCCGGTTGGTTCCGCTTCCTTGGCTTCCAGGCCAAGTCGAGGCACTATCTTCTGTAATTAGGTACTTTCTTAGTCATAGTTGTGATTCTCGCATTTAATTTTTGGTATATTTGCGTTATTAGGATTAATTTTCAAAAATCCCCAAATCGATTGGAGGTTGAGCTCCAGGCCAAATCACTATGAGCTGCTTGTTCCCACATCCCGCTTTCCACCTCATTCGACTTCCCTCCATGTTCTTCGCATCTGGACACCTTTTCCCCTCTGATTTCGCATAAATCAGAGCGATTCAGTGCTCCTTCCTCCATCGCCAGGTACAGCACTCCGCCTCTTCATTATCTTGGGCTTTGCAGCTTCATTGTAGGTTGAGGAGCGTCGCCTCAAGCCAAGCTTGCTTATGGGGCAGAGAACGGATTAAAAGGATCGCGTCTGGAGGCCAAACAGTCCCGGGAAGAAGCTCCATGACCTTGTTCGAAACATTGATCTCCAGGACCCGATGAGTAGGTTTCGGATACATTACAGGTCCTGAGAGGTATGGAACGATTGCAGGAACAAGAGGAGTTTCTCAGCCGAGCTCCAGGTGCCTGGAAACTCAAGATCCATCAGATTCAAGCTCGCCATGGGCGAGTTCGTCGTCAGTTCGTTCAGGCCCCTCACACACCATTCGATGAAGAACAAGGCTCCAGATGGAGCAGCAGTCGTTGGATTGACCCGTCATCGACCGTCAGATCCTCAGCGAGGATCTAATCTAGAGTGTCCACGACGAAGGGATATCGACCGTCTAATTGGCGACACGTCAATAAGTTAGCATCATTTGATCGTTCGCCAATGCGTATATATTAGGTATTTTGCAGACACCCCCCTCCCCCCTCCAATTTTTTTCTTTATTGATTGGTTATGTAACATTTTATTTCAGTGTAATATTTTGTGTAATATTTGCAAGTGAACCCCTATATTTTCTGTGTATTAATTTAGGTTAGGTCCGTGTCAGCTCAGCTCACATGGACACCCACGTGAGTTAGGTATTTCGCAAACATATCTAATACGATTTTTGTAACTGTATTTTAATATTTACAAATCAAGTTGCAGAACAAAGATTGTGGTTATTTTGCATGCTAGCCCATGAAGTCTATTTTAATTGCAAATATGCCCCTGTCAGCTTGATTGAATTTTATTTTAGCTCTTTTATTTATTAAAAATAGCTCATGTGTTCTAAAAAATTTGCAAAATAGGTGTAAGTGCATGATTGGTTGCATATTCACGCTAGATATATTATTTGTCATGTTGCATGCATTTGCCATCTATTAAAAAACAAAAAGAGCTATTTCATTCCGTGTTTGACTTAGAAAATACAAAAATTAATAAAACTTTTTCGAAAAAATCCCAAAAAATTCCCTACTGATTATTAGCCCAATTTCCCACTCCAGACCAAAAATCACAAAAAATATCAAAAGAAACTCCAAAAATTAGCAAACCCATGCTAACAAAAAAATTGCAAAATATTCAGTAAAAATCCTATGCAATAGTTCTTGGATTTATATTTTTATATATATTATCTACTATAACTTAAAATTGATTTTGAGAAATTTTGAAGTCGTTTGCTATTTTTAATTCTCAAATCAATTCAACCTAATTAAAAAGTTCCTATTTTTTACTCTTTTCATTTAATAATACAAAAAAATGGTAAAAATTCCCAGAAAATTCTCAAAAACATAAGAATAATTTAAAAATAAAAAAAGATGTTATTTTGAATTTTTTGATTATTTATACCTATATTTATAAATATTATGCCCTATATATTCTATATATACCAATATAGTATTATATAATTTATATTATTAATTATTATAAATACCTTATAAATATTTTAAAACCTTCTAAAAAAATAAAAAAGACTGCTCTTTTTTATACTTTCTGATTTTTTATATGTATTATATATATTATTATATATTACCCTTATTATATATATCACTTTATATACTTATATATACATCCTTATATATTAATTTTATTTTTAAAAAATGATTAATTAAAAATCAGAAAATTAAAATATAAAAACTATATTTGTTAAAAAAGAATTAAATTAAAAACCCACAACACATTGATGATATTGTGCACACTTGGACATACATACATTCTTATATTATTTATTCATATATAATAGGGATATTTACACCCATAACCCTAATTTCGTAATTACCCCAGAAACCCTCGATAATTCGTAATTACATGAGTAACCCCGAATAATGCTTAACTCTTACACGGCATGACCCTGTGTGATGTTCTGTTTGAGATGCCCGTTATTTATGATGTTTTCCGTTAAAAAAGACAAAATTACCCTTAATGATCATTCTTATTTGCAAATCATGCCATATTGTTCTCTCTATTATCTTCTCCTTCCTCCCCCAGCCTACTCCAACCAAGAGAATTTTGTTGCAGGCATATGCGGAATGGAGGTTGCAGGCGGCGACGGCCGAGGGGGAGTGGGGACTTCGATCTTCCATGATGGGCGTGGTAGGGCTTCCAAAGGAGGGTGGGCCTTCGACCTTCGATCGGGGACAGCATGGTTGGGCGTTCAGGGGGGGCTTCGACTTTCCATGTGGGGCGTCGTGGTCGAACTTCTAGGGAGAGAGGGGGTGGCCTTCTTGCCTAGCAGAGGAGGGGAGGTAGGGTCGGGCCTCTTGGGAAGGGGGAGGCTTCGACCTTCCATGGGACGTGCGTCGACCTTCCACAAGGGAGGTGTGGTCGGGCATCCTGGTGGGAGGGGGGAACGGGGGGCGGCGTGGTCAGGCATCCAGGGAAGGGGAGCTTACGGGGACGGGAGGCGGCGTGGTCGGGCATCCAAGGAAGGGGGGCTTGGGAGGACGGGAGGCGGCGTGGTCGGGCATCCAGCGATGGGGGGCTTGGGGGGATGCGGGTCGACGTGGTCTGGAATCCAGGGAGGGGGGGAGGCTTGGGGGGACAGGGGCCGGCGTGGTCGGGCATCCAGGGAAGGGGCGAGCATCTAGGGAAAGGGGGGAGGGCAAGCTAGGATGCAACTTGTCTCTCGAGAGGTGGTCGGTTGGTGTTGTTGAAGACGATTCTTTCTACTATCCTAGTGCCCATCCTGTCTAAGCGCTTACAACTTGTTGGGTAAAGGGGAGGTTGGAGGCATGTATGAGATGATTCGTTCGGGCTTCTTTTAGGGAGTCTCAGAAGATGCCTTTAGTAGGGTGGAAAACATTCTTGCTAAAGGGGGTGGCAGACTCAAGAACATATACATGACACAATGAATAATGCCTTGTCGTCGAAGAAGGTGACCCAAATCTGGGGAGGAAGGTCGGGACTACTTTACTATATGGGGAACTCGATCTACGAGGTCTCGTTTGACCCCTCTTCATAGATACGTATTGCATCGGTGCCTTCCAATTTTTGGAAGGGGGTTTGTTCAATGCTTCCTCACGTGGAGTTGCTCATGAGGTACGTTATAGGTGATGGTTATAGCTTTCAATATAGATCCGATGGATGGATTGGGCAAGGACACTTATTGTATATATCTCCCCTGACTTTTAGCTTTGGCAGCTGAAACAGATTGTTATACGAGGGATTACTAGAAGGGTGGCAGTTGGCTCCTTTTTTTGTTTTGCCATATCACATCAGCTTTTGGAGACTCCGCTAACTTGCGAAGGATTGGTTGCCTTTGCTAACCATCGGTTATAGGGTAATGGGCATTTCACGGTGCGAAAGGCATATAAAGCATTTTACCTGCTACAACCTGTGTTTAATACATGGTAAAGAGGAATGAACTTAAAGTTGGACCTTGATGCAGACTAATGTTAATGTCAAAATAGTCCGTCTTCCCAGATTAAATCCTACACAAAATGAAGCTCCATCATACATACCTTTTATAAAGTTAATGTATAGGACAGGCACTTGTCTCTTCTCTAAAACTCTCCACAATATTTCCCATGGGACAGAATCATAAGCCTTCTCCATATCAATAAAAATCATGTGAAGATCTTTCCTTTTAGATATATAAATCTCCATTGTTCTCCTCAACAAGTAGATGGCTTCAATAGTTGATCAACCTAACATGAATCTGAATTGGTTTTCTTTTACTTTAAAAAATCACCTCAATTATTATGTTTCCTTTAATTTAAAGAAAATATGTGAACTGAATACGAACTTGACATAGGAACTCTACATATGTATTACCAATTACTTAAAAGTAAAAAACAAGAAATGAAAATAAACTAAGGCTTGCTCTTCTCTCTCCCTTGTGGATTGTGTTCCATTTTTCCATAAAAAGCTATGCTTCTATCAATTGGCAAAGGATGCGTGAACCACGGTCAATGTTTAGGAAGGTGGTATATGGAATTCAGTTAGAGGGGTCACTACATAGCGAGTATGTTGTATGCGGAAGAGTATGCAGTTTTATATTGTTTGGTATTTTTTATTATTAAAAAATATAAATAAATATTTAATATTATGTTAATATCCTATAAATATAATTTCTCTTGATTACAATAATAAAGAATTGAAGGTATAAGGAACAAAATTATTAGGATAAAAAAGTAATATAGAGTAAATGAGAAAAAGCTTATATTGAAATAGCATATGGCTTTTAGTTTAAGGCGGTGGGATATTTGGGTTTGGGGTAAATAAAAAAAATTAGAAAAGCGACTGAGTAGGCGGCTGCATAGGGGGTTTACTCGGCCGAGTATGCGGGTCAACCCGCATACATGGCTATTTCTTAAAAAAAAGGTCGAGTATGTGGTATACTCGGTTGCTTTCCTGAACATTGACCACAACAATTGTTGATTAGGTCTCTACCTCCGATTGTGTTGACTTCTGGGATTCCCTAGACGCTTTAGATATGGGAGTAGCCCCACCAAGATTTGGGTGGCAGCTATCCTATGCTCTATGTGACTTTCACGGAATGGATCTATATTCCGAATGAGCACGTGTATACGTAGAATACAATCGAGTATGCAAAAAGTCTAAAGACATTTTCGTCGTTGTAATTTTCTTCACTGTGAATAATATAGATGCTTAATGGGTAGACATCTCCGATGCTTTGTTGAAGAATTCTGAACCCTCTGGGTTGCTGAAAGGATCGGAGAAACCAATGTTGAAAAAAGGTTTTCTATCTGCAAAGGCTACTCCATATACTCCATCAAAACGTCAACAGTACCAGGAAGAGAAAATTCAAGGAGAAACCATTGAAGAACAGCAGAACCCTATGGAGATTGAAGAAGAAGCAGGACCAATCAAGAATGGTGAGGGTCTTGTTACCATTCCAGAAATTTTTGATGGGATATGTAGTGCTGAACAAATCCGATTTGATGATTACATTAAGGAAGGATGGTCTAAAGTTAAAAAACCTTCTAATAGTGCAAAGTATTCAGGATTAATGACTGATGCTTATGGGAATGTTTCTCCTATACCTTTCAAGCTAAAAAAGAAGTTACAGGATGCTGATGTTGAAAAAGCTAGGGTGGATCATGCTCCAAAGGGATTACTGTCAGGTTTGGTGAACACGGAAGACTCTGTGATTCCTTCCAATAGTTCTGTGATGGTCAAAGATGTTAAAGCATTTAGGGTTTTCTGAAGAGGACAAGGATGGAAGTGTAGAAGAGGAATCAGATGAAGCTCATAGTGAGTTTGAATTATATACTGAATTCTCTTTCCCTGTTAAGAAGAAGCTTTTGAAATCGATAAAGATGAGAACTCCTAAGTATAGGAGAGCAAAAGACAAAGCAAGGAGGAAGTTTATAGATAGTGATTAGCTTATTTTAGGCCATGTTGGCCATTAAACTTTGAAGGCCATGTTGGCCACTTTAATGTTTTAGTGTCATCTAAGAGGTCTATACCTCACATGTGCGTCATTGTAAAATCTTTCTTTTATTAATGAGATGGGATACCCGGACCCCCACAATTACCGGGCTTGCAAAAAAAAAAAGACATCTCCTCGACGGTGTACTCTGGTTTTCTTTAGAAGTTCTAATCTTTTTGGAAATGATGGACCGAGAACATAATAATTGTTTTTTAACTATTATGTTTCCTTTAATTTAAAGACAAAATGTGTACTGAATACGAACTTGACAGAGGAACTCTACAAATGTATAACAATTGCTTGAAAGTGAAAAACAAGAAATGGAAAAAAAATAAGACTTGCTCTTTCTCTCTCCCTTGAGGATTGTGTTCCATTTTTTCCATAGAAAGCTCTGCTTCTGTCAATTAGTATGAGGACGCCATAGTGAAGCAAAAACATTATTTTCTCAAGATGAAATGAGACGGGTGACATCATATAAAATGGTTGACAAAAACAAAAGGCCACCACAAAGGAAATACAGTTAACTACCTGATCATGGCTGACTGATAATAAATAATGGCTTGATCTGGCCCACTCAATGTCAGATACAGCAGCAAAATGACCACTAGGAACATTCTGAGGTTGCCAATTTTCATCATCGTCGTCACTTATGTTTTTCCACAGGTGGAAAGCGCCACCATAACCATGAGCTAGAATTGAATTGCCTGAAGGACTCCAATGTCCACCATAGAACCCCAGGGCACAATGACTCATCTCCCCAACTGTTGTCGTATTTACCCATATTCCAGTATTTTTTTCTGGTCTCCATATCATCATAGTCTTGTCCATAGATGCAGACAAGATACTGAGAGGTTGAAAATACCTGCTCTTTGAGTTAGGGTTTGGCAAAGGAGGATGCCATTCTACAGAATATACCCAATCCTCGTGTCCAATCAACAGAGATTCCAAAGACATCTGACAAATGGAAGAACCAGCAGAAAATACAGGACCCTCAATGTATGATTTTAAGCCAACATCTCTCTTATATGGAACGTTGGAACCAGATGATGAAAGTAAAGCCAATTTCCATATGCGTATGCTTCTATCCTGTGAGGAGCTTGCCAACAACACATATGCACTGCCAGAATCAGGATCAATGGGGAAGGAAAAATCCAAACTTCTAATCCAATCTGTGTGACCTTTCAACTCACAAACTCGGTTCAACTGTACACAATAAGAAGTCCAGTCCATCTCATACAGTTATACATATGAACAAATTATAAAGCAAAAAGAAGTACGAACCTTTTTTGTACCGTCTAGGCAAAATAGATGAATTTTATGGTCCAGACCTCCCATTGCTAGAAACACAAGTCCACCATTTCCCCGCAACTCGGAAAAAGACAATGCCACCATTGGCCTGGGACCAACAGATATAGAGTCCAACTGTGACAATCTACATTCATCTGCCAAAAGCTGTCACACATTAAAAAATGACTGCAAAATATTTCAATATTTACAACCCAAAATGCATTCTTAAAAATACAACCCACAAACAGATGCATGCCAAAACACCAGCAGTCTATACTTAATTACCATGACATTATCACTTTGAGTCTTTACTTGATTACTTAAAAGAAATGATTATTTATATATACACACGCATATATTAGCTGACGGTAAGAGAGATAAAACAATTTTTATATAATAAGTTTCGTCTAGAACCCTCTGCTCTGATCTAGAATCTCACAACACTATGTAAGGCTGTCACGTCAATGAACAAAATAGAATCACAACCGTTAGCCTTCCATTCAGTTGATGCTAGAGCATGGTATCCAAATAGTACTCGTGATTTGACGATCTTACAGAATATAAGAGTACCAAAAAGCTATGAAGAGGATGTGCATCATCTTCCTATGAAAGGCAGTCATGTCAACGTTCAAGATAGAATCGTCATAAAGCAGTCGCGTCAACATTCAAGATGGAATCGCAACCTTTAGTCATCCTGATTCAGTTGATATTAGAGCTTGGTATCCAAATAGCCATCATGATTTGATGATCTAATAGTAGGGGTGCACATGGATCGGATAAAATCCGCAATCCGATCCAATCCGTTGTCATTGGATTGGATCGGTTTGGATTTATAAGTCTAATGGATCGGATTGGATTGAGAGTTTTCAAATCCGTTCATTTATGGATTGGATTGGATTATCATCAAAATCCGATCCAATCCAATCCGTTAATCCGTTGATAAAAAATAATATATAATAATTTATTTCTTATCGTTAAAGCAGATTATATATTTAATTTTACTCGAAGGCTATGTGTAAATATCCAAGCTACTCTTTTTAGAGTTCAAAACCCATTCCAACTCAAGCTTTACCCCCACAACACTTGTTGTAAACCCCCTTATCCCATCAATACCTACCCACAACATCCTTCAAGCCCTTCAAATTTTATAAATGAAACATCCTTCTTAAAAAAATACCAAAGCCTAAACCTCCTTGGTACCATTCCAAACAAAACATCCACCCGCGTTGCACCTCAGGCGCACACATCTCTACAGGATGTCGTCTTCGTCCCCAGTTGTGCGCATGCACAACCATATCTCCCTCGCACATGTACAACCATACATGTTCCTCGACTCCCCTAGACCTCCCTCACGCACATGTATCCAGATCTCCTCAACCAGCTACCGTCTCGTCATCAACAATGCCCTCCATGTCCCCAGTCATGCGCGCGTTTAGCTAGAACTCCCCCGTGCCTATGTAGACATACCTCATCTTCAGCTCTCACGGACCTCCTTTTCACACACACACACATCCATGAACCTCGGATGTCTCCCTCCCGCACCACGTAATTGTGCATGGTTCTTGTCCCAAACCTCCTTCGTGTACAATCCTCCCTCTTGCAGCACACCACTAAGCATGTTAGTTCTACTTCCTAGTTGATATATATAAACTTGAAATTTATTCAAACTCAAGTTGCTTTTATGGAATCTCCAGATTACATGCATGATATTTATATTTAGTTATACAATGATTGTTCTAACTAAATTCATAACAGGCATATATGTATTTGCCTTCCGAAAATTATCTATCATTTTCTTTATATTTATCTACAATCTCAATTTTAGAATCATGATTTGAATGTTGAGGTTTAGTGTGCTACAAACTTAATCATAGATTAGACGAATATTAAAAATCTGAACCAATCCTATCCAATCCGTAATCCGATGGATCGGATCGGATTGGATTTGCATGTTTAATTGATTGGATTGGATTGGAAAAATAAAAATCCGTTAAGTATGGATTGGACATGGATTAAGCTAAAATCCGATCCAATCCGATCCATGTGCACCCCTATCTAATAGAATATAAGAGGACAAATAAGCAATGAACAGACTGCATCATCTTCCTTACAGGGAAAATCTTTTACGATAACTTTATGGAAGTACATGGGAAAGCTTTTCTCTATGGAAGGTTTAAAAAAGCAGCCATCAAACCTACTATGTTCTATGGATCTGAATGTTGGCATGAACCATAGACATGGGCAAAGAATGACAGTAGCAGAAATGAAAATGCTAAGGTGGATGTGTTGTCATACACGTAAAGAACATATTCGTAATGATGCAATCAAAAGGAAAGTTTGTGTAGCTCCAATAGAGGATAAGATAAGAAAAAACCGCTTAAGATAGTTTGACCATTTGCAAAGGAGGTCGCTTGATGCACCAGTTAGAAGATGCGAGTTTCGGGATTATGAGCCAACTAAAAGAGGGCGAGAAAATCCCAATAAGAGTTGGAATGAGACTGTCTGAAGAGATCTTAGTTTTTCAGAACTTAGCCCGAGAATGACCCAATATTGATCTGAATAGAGGCAAAGAATCCATGTAACCAACCCTACTTAATGTGGGAAGAGGCTTCGTTGTTGTGCATGAAAAAGTTTTTCTATGAATTTCATTATTACATCTTTGAATCATGTTGGATTCCTTAGAAGATATACTCAAAGAAAACTAGAAAAGGATAATGGCAATGCTCCTCGCAGAGATAGCACCCTTGATAAGGAGCCACTTAAGTAAGCTCCACATGTGACCGCCATGTGGTACTAACATGTAGCGATCATAACGAGTGATCCTGACCATGTCTCACCTACATGTGTTGTCTCAGTGGTGCTACAAGTGTGTCCCGAAACGATGCACATCTGACCACTTAAACGACCATTGCACCAACCATCGATATTGTTCATCCCTCGGAAGATGCAACAACCGTTAAGCTCGAGTTATCAATGATGCCTATTACAATTTGGAAAAAAAATGAATCCTAGCAACCAATGTTGCTTCTCTCATGGGATCGAATCACACAATAAATTGGTGGGTACTAGTGGATTTTAAAAATGCCCTCCAAATATATTTTTTGAAAAGGTTAAAGTTGGGGAAGTGCTCAAGGGGTCCTTGGACTGGTGAGGAAGAAAATATGCAATCAAGACATCTGTTACAAAGAAACTTCAAAGTGAACAATGATAGGGGAAAGACTTGAAGACAACCCATCGATGAGTTTTCAAATTGGAAGAGACAAACCTATGAGTTTTTCAAAGTAAAGGAACATTAATGCATGCGGAAATTGGAAAGGGGTCCTTGGACAGATGAGGGGGAAATTTTCCAATCAAGACTTTGTTAAAAAGAAACTTTGAAATGAACAATAAAGGGGAAAGACTTCAAGACAACTCATCGGTAGATGGGCTTTTCAAGTTGGAGACAAACCGTGAGTTTTTTGAATTAAAGGAGCATTGATGCATGCGGGAGATAAAAATTAGGCCAAAATAAATTTTTCGTCCAATTTAAGTCCATAAAAAAACATTTTGTGACAATAATCAAGGTCAAATAAAATCCCTATAAAATAGCATAACCAGTTACAATAGAGTCATTTTTAGGGGGGGTCAACTAAGATTTGCTGACATTTTGTTTATTTACTTTAACTTTTTATTATAAAAAAGGGGCCTTGGTTTGTTAATCTAGGCACCATCTCAATCCAAAATTTAAGTAACTCTTGAAGGTCCGGCGTATTAGGGATTCATTCTCCTAGACTTGTCATCCAAGGATCCCAGGAATCTTTCTCCTAGACTTGTCATCCAAGGATCCCAGGAATCTACTACCCTAGGGTAACACCTCATAGGCTTCCATTCTTGGATCTCAAAGGATCTCTCCAAGCTGCCTCACGTTGTCACCCTAACTTCATAGTTCTTTTGATATTAAGAGATAGGTGACCTAAGTGGCATACATAGCATGCATACTTAAGCCTTCCATATTGTATCCTCTTTCATGCAATATTCTATAGGAGTAGATAAATTGAACCTTAATGGGATAAGTACTTAGCCTTCCTTACGCCAGTGGGGATCCTTTGACCTCGATATGGTTATAATATCGCCTCCCAAGCAAGCGACCTTGTTCCATGAACCTCCTAAACTTTAGATCAACCGAGAGAAGTTGATGTTCAGTACGGTAGGAAACTGTGGTGGTTTAAGGTAACTATTAAGTTCACTTAGTTGTGGGTTCCCCTCAATTTATCTGGGACTACCTTTAACGAACGATAGGTTGTAGTTATTGCCCACATTCTGAGATC
Organism: Ottelia alismoides; assembly: GCA_037367405.1. Taxonomy (NCBI): domain Eukaryota; kingdom Viridiplantae; phylum Streptophyta; class Magnoliopsida; order Alismatales; family Hydrocharitaceae; genus Ottelia; species Ottelia alismoides. The sequence goes on along the minus strand of JAZKJV010004441.1, from coordinate 186,369 downwards.
TTTGCTGGAGAAGATGGAACATAAGTTGGCGGGATGAACTGGAAGATGTCTCTCGAGGTAAGCATTTAATGCTCCTAAGGTCAATGTTGTTGATGAAGCATGTCCTCTTCCCCTCAATATACAAAATGTCGATCAGGATTCATCAGAGGCTTGAAAGCCTCATGCAGAGATTCTATAGGTCCTTCTCGAAAGTTTGAGCATTGGGTAGGGCAAGCACGGCCCATCCCATTGCCTGACCGGCCAAAACACAAGGATGCCCAAAACTTAAGGTGTGATGGACAGGCTTGGCTATTGATTTAGGCCCAATAAGAATATCAGGCCAGGCTCAGGCCTCGGTTAACAAGAATTCACTGTTAGCAAAATAGGAACAATTGTTTTATTTCCGGTGGATTTCTATAAATAATGTGCATCAACGTATTTAACTTCAGATGAAATACTGGTAATGTTTAAATGAACAGATGATATAAATTATCAATTTATTAGCTTTTATACTTTCAAAAATATTAATGAATAGCTTATTCTTTCAAACTAAATAGGTTGGCACGACTGACAACCCACAAGCCATGCACGGGCTTGGGCAAAACATCCCAAATTTGAATGGCATAGACCAGTGTTGTAAAAGTCGCCCGACTGGCCCAATTAGTAGGTCCGACTAGTCTAGTCAGTGGGTTGGCCGACCGAGTACCGACTAATTCCGACTAGGTACACTAATCGACCAATTTTCGCTCGGAGATACCGTATTTTTTTTAATGTTTTACTTTTTTATAAGCAAACTTAGTATAATATGCCTAATGTTTTATTTAAATTCAATATTTTCTTTTATTTTATTGTGGTAGTATATAAATGTACAAAATCTATGTAAATATATGTATAAAAATGAGTTATATATTTAAAATAATTATAAAATTCAAAGTCGATTAAAGTCCGACTAAATCCGATTAGTCGCCCGACTGTCGATTAATCCTTAGTCAGTGACCCAACCGACCGAGTACCGACTACCGACTTTTGCAACCTTGGCATAGACGCAACCCATGGGCTCAATTTAGGAAACCATAGGCCCGACCTGGTCCAATGCTTAACCATACATTCTTAGGGCGGGAAATAAGAGAAATAACTTTGGTTATCCGTTACTATGTTTCTAGACCATTGATGGATGGTGGCCTCATATTCGGGTAAGTGTAGGAGATGAATAAGGAAATATTATGAAGTATATGGGAACTGGGGACTTTGATGTCTTATAAAGGAGTTGTACAATGTGGGGAAAAACCTCGATGTCATTTCCCGGGGTTAGGCACTCCTTGTGCTTTTATTAGGATTTGGTTACAACACAATCGGAGATGGCTACCAATATGCTATCGATTGTGGGTGACGATATGTCCTTTGGATTCTTAAATAATTAACTGGAGGAGTGGGAGGGTCGGAGCGTTCATTATGCTAAATTCCCCAACTTTTCGCGCTAGCAAAGAATAAGAGGGCAACATTGAAGGAATGTTGGGCCACGATCGCGCTGGCTCCGAGGTGCAGAGTTCAACCTTCTCCTCAACACTTTCTGGCCATATGATGCATGATATTAAGGATGTTCTGGGGACTAAGGGACTAGAAGAGGGGCCCCCGATGGGTACTTGAACCTAGGTTTGGAATAACTGAGTTTCACATACTTTTCTCAAAAAAATGTTCCACAAACAGGGATGCTTCAACAAACGTAGTTGAAGGGGACCATGGAGGAGGAGATGATGACTCTACTATCTGGGGGTACCTAGACTAGACCTTGTAGCCCATACAAGAGCTGCAGGGTGATTAGTTTCAAATAGGTGTTCATTGTGAAGCACAACCCCGATGGATCTACTTCAAAGCATAGGCATAACTCATTAACAAAGAGTTCACCAAGACCAACAAGGTGGTCATGCAGCACAAAACTATGAATCATGGTTAAACTAAAATTTGTTGGCCTCTTTCTTCGTCAAATTTGAGTCTCATAATTTTACTTTTTAAAAATATAAATCGAGATCAAATAAGATTTCTAAAATATTGTGGATGATTTCGTTATTTAAGTCTTTTTATAATTCGAGTTAGGATTGTTAGGGTTTTATTATTTAAATAAATTATGCATTAAACCATACCCCCTCTCTATATAAAGGGGCTATGGGAGTCTCAAAATGAGACATTTTGAAATTTTCTCACCTCTCTCCCTTTCTTCCTCTCTATCCACGCATCTTCACGCTTCTCTATTAAACTCCCGAAAACATGTACATCTTCATCCTCCTATTATTTCCCAAATTCAGTTTGCATCAATTGGTATTAAAGGGCAGTGTTCGACTCATTCCCATAATTAGACGATCTTATGATATATGCATGGAAGATTAACAAAAGAGATAGAGAGCATAAATAGCCATTATCTTATCATCGCAAATAGAAGGAAATTTATAAGGCATGTAAAAAAGAACAATCTTTGTCAAATGTTACAAACTAATTGGTGAGACTTCAACAAACATTGAAACTATTGTGAGATCTATATCTTGTACAATATATAAGCCAACCCAAAATCACCTTGTTGGAACCATCATTGACACTTGGAGCCATTACATCTCCATTAATGTCATTAGTTTATGACGTGCCATCATCACATACAATCCAGCCATACAACCAATTTCATAGCATGGCTTTGACACCCCTGTCAAGATCTTTAAAATCTACATAACCGCCCCTTGATGCCATGATAACGGCCTTGTTGATGCCTAAACCTCAACCCTATTGCACTCATGTCCATCACCGACTCCAAGGTTGACAGACACTTACCATATCGATGTAGTAATGATGCCTATATACCTCTAATTAAGGCAACAAAACCTCAAACACCGCTTCATGTAGACTTCCATACATGTCACCACAAAAGAGTCGCCACCGCATGATCGGCCTCGAAGTGACAATCGACGCAGTTGTCCTGGTTATCGAGAGAAGCAACTCGAGGTCTTTGCAAACTATCAACTTTGCGAACTTTTCTTAACCCTGTCGCGCATAATCATGAGTCTCTATGTCAGGGTAGATGTAAAAATTGAATTCTTCTAATGGTTGTATGGAGCAAGGCCCTAAATGTCGGTTTCGGTCACCATTTCGGTATCGACAAAAACAGAATTTCGGTGGAATTTCGGCCGAAATTTCGATCATTTTTTGTACTAGGACCCCCATATTTCGGTCATTTCGGCGGTCATTTCGGTCGAATTTCGATTTCGACTGGATATCGATATTCGACAGAAATTCGACCGAATTTCGCTGAAATTTGAGGCCATGGTATGGAGCACCCACCGTCAAAAGGTTTACTTACTAAAGATTCTCGAAGCTGGATTTCAAAAGCTCTCAAAGGTGCTAAAGAGCAAGGGCATTCTCAAATCATCCTCAAACTATTATGTTTATCAAGAGGACATGTAGAGGCATGATGGATATATTAAACTATGTCGATGACATATGGTTAAGAGGTGATGACACATTCAGAATCAAAGAAGTGAAACAAGTGTTGGTTGATCACTTTATGACAAGGATTTCGAGTTATTGAGATATGTCCTTAACATGAAGGTGGTCCACAACCGCAAAAGGACTTGTTCTATCCTATTAAAGTATGAAGTTGATCTTTTACCGGAGGTTAGAATATTGGATATCAGGAGGATAACCTAAAGCAAGAACGGATGGGAGGCAAGAAGGGGCACAATCCCCCCACCCAATTTTAGGGAATTAGACAATCTGTTGATTATTGTTTCATCTCATAATGCAAGTTGGATTCAAACAATAGAATCTGACCTGAGAAGCAAATGCCCCGTGATTAACTTTACAGTTGCAGAGGTTTATCGATGGTGGTGGATATTTTCAGCATGGTATCTGGGATGAGAATGAACAGGGACAAGTCAGAGTTTGTAACTTCCAGCATTTCAAAGGAGGAGAATGGGCTCTGTGTAAATTGGTTGCGCTCAGCATGGATGGCCATGCCGCTAAGGTACCTTGGTGTGCCCCTAGTGACTGGGACATACGGTTGACTGGGAACCGGTTGTTGAAAAGATGAAACAGAAATTGGCTAGGGGAAATCGGTTTGACTATCTAGGGACGGCAGGCTGGTGCTATTGCGTTCCGTCCTCTCAGCAATACCAGTCTTCTACATGTCAGCTACAGTCGTATATGTCAGTGTGTGGAAGAGGCTTGAGCCCATTATGAGGTGGTTTTTCTTGTCATCATCTGGGCAGACAAAAGGTTTCCACTTGGTGGACTGGAACACGGTGTCGTATGCCAAGGAAGATGATGGCCTTGGTGTGCGCAGTTTAGAGGAAATGAACAAGGCTTTGCTCGACAAATGGGTCTTGTGCATCTGAGGGGGCAGTGATAGCCTTGTGATAAGACTTGTCCAAAAAAGTTATGTGTCGGGCTAACGTCCCGAGACCCCAGCGATCTAGGTAATTCTTCATCTTTGTTCCAGAGATGTTTGCAGTGTGGTGGTGGAGATGTGGTCTTATATGAGGCTTGTGATTGGTGACGAGACTAGTTTTCATTTTTGGACTGATGATTGGACAGATAGGGGAACGTTGGACACAATGCTCCCTCTGTTGAAGGCACTAACAGTGGACTCAACTTGCTCGTTGGCGGACTCGTGGGATGGACAATGTTTTTTCCTGTGTTTTAGAGCTGAGCTTTCTGAGCAACGAGTGGACGAGCTTCAAGTGATGCTTGCTGAGGTTTAGGAGATGATTGGGCCCACAAAGGGGTAAGCTTGTTGGTCCTATTTGATGGTTCCTTTTCGATCAGGGAGGCTTACAGAGTGCTAAAGGGTGTTGTGGTTTTTTATCCCAAGGGGTGCGAGGATGATTGTAGACGCATTTGGAACTGGAAGGTTCCAACTCGGGTGAAGGTTTTCTTGTAACTACTGAGAAGAAGACAACAACTAACAAAGGACAGGTTTGCACGCTTTGTGCAAGAGGCTGGCCCAAGATGTCCACGTTGTGTGGAGAGGGTGGAGGATGCGGATCATCATTTATTCGGTTGTGGACATTCTGTAGATATCTGGAGCCATTTTCATGGCAATGTGATTACTATTGGTGAAAAGAGCGATCTATTATTCCATAGAACCATAGGCTCTCTTATATAGAGAGGACCCATGGGTATATTACATAATAGGACATCCGATAAACAAAAATAGAATAAACAGTACATGGAATATATAATTATCTCTACAATCCCCCTTATATCAATCATGCTCAGCTTGGAAGAACATCTGTGGAATGGTCCTCTGAGCAAGGGCTTGGTGAAGATGTCGGTAGTCTGCTCCCCTGAACTAACATGTGCAGTAGAAATCAGTCCCTTCTGAATCATATCTCTAGTGTAGTGGCAGTCTACCTCAATGTGTTTTGTTCTCTCATGAAAGGCTGGATTATTGGCAATGAACAAGGCAGCTTGATTATCACACTGTAACTGCATGGGTAGAGGTACATTTATATGCAAGTCTTCTAGTACAGCTCGAATCCACATCATCTTCGTGCTTGCTTGTGCCATCACCCTATATTCAGATTCAGCACTTGATCTAGCCACAACAGTTTGTTTCTTGCTTTTCCAAGAAACCAGAGAGCTGCCCACAAAAACTGCAAGCCTGAAGTATACTTTCTATCCTTGGGACATCCTGCATAGTCTGCATCTGCACAGCAATCCCGAGCCTGGAGAAGACTTTAGATACCTTAATATCACATATATGGCATCTATATGTATATGTCTTGGTTGTTCCATGAACTGGCTCACTCGACTCACTGGAAAGGCAATATCAGGCCGAGTTATAGTAATGTAAAGAAGCTTTCCCACCATCTCTGTGTATCTTCTCATATCAACCTCCTCAGTATCATTGTCATATAATTTCATACTTGGATCCATAGGAGTACTCGAGGGTCTACATCCAACCATGCTCGTTTCAACCAGCAAATCCGTAATATATTTCCTTTGGGTCATGACAAAACCCTGTGCATTCCTGGAAAACTCTAGCCCCAAAAAGTATCTTAGGGTACCAAGATCCTTCGTGACAAAGTGACGGCCCAAGAATGTTTTTGTCATCTCTATCCCCTGAGCATCATTTCCTGTAACCAATATATCATCAACATATATCATGATGACAACTATACCTCTAGAAGTCTTGTGAATGAACAACGAGTGATCCGCATTTGATATTTTGAATCCGTGTCGTTCAATTAGATGGGACAGCTTCTGGAACCACGCTCTTGGGCTCTGTTTAAGGTCATATATCTCCTTGTGAAGTCTACACACCATATGGTTCTCCCCCTCAACAACAAACCCCGGTGGTTGTTGCATGTAGACTTCTTCTTGCAAATCACTATACAAGAATGCATTTTTGACATCAAGCTGAAAGATGGACTAGTCGCGTACCACAGCAACAGATAAAAGAATACGAAGAGTAGAGTGACGAGCCACTGGAGAGAATGTATCCATATAGTCCACACGATAAGTCTGAGTGAAGCCACTTGCCAATAGCCTTGCCTTGTATCGATCTAGGCTGCCATCTGCAAGATACTTTACTGTCAATACCCATTTGCAGCTAACAATAGATGCACCAGAGAGAGCGGGAACCAAGCTCCATGTACCCCGTGACTGTAAAGTTGTCATTTCTTCTTCCATAGCCAAACGCCAACAGTCTATCTCACTACAGGCCGGTGGCTCTAAGGGGACGGTCAAAGACCGTCCTTTTTGTTGTTATAACCGTCCCTTCTGATCAGAGGAGACGGTCTAGGAACCGTCCCTTCTGCCACTGTCTCATTTGATTAGATGGGACGCTTACCACGAACGTCCCTTTTAATCAACCATTGGGGATGGTCGGAACCGTCCCTTTTAACCTTAACTATGGAGACGGTTCCGCCCGTCCCTATTATCGCGACTAGTAGGGACGGTCACAACCGTCCCCACTGGTCGGACATAATTTTGAGACGGCCACAGAAGATCGGTCGGGACGGTGACAACCGTCCCCCTTGGTAATTACAGGGGACGGTTGTGATCGTCCCCAATGGCCGGACTTCTTTTTGAGACGGCCACAGAAGATCGGTCGGGACGGTACCAACCGTCCCCTTTCATCTCCAAAGGGGACGGTTGTGACCGTCCCCTCTACATTGGGATCTATAGCGACACCAACAGAAGAGTATAGGGGACGGTTGTGCCCGTCCCCTCTACGTTGGGGTCTATAGCGACGCCAACAGAAGAGTATAAGGACGGTTGTAACCGTCCCCATTAATCTTTGTAAGGCAAAAATGCGTCGCGCGAGCTATCTTGGACAGGCGGGACGTTTCTGTAACACCTTAGGGGACGGTTATAACCGTCCCCAATACCACCTGACAGCAAAAAAAATTATTACATTCATGGTGTTTTTCTCACGCTCCCTCTGCAAAATCAAATAAGACATTTAAACACTCAAAATTCAACACCATAATAATAGTCACAAAGTAATATTTTTTTCAATTATACAACATCGTAGGCACTACTAGAAATATTACAATAATAAGTTAAAGAAAAAACTAAAATTTACTACATCAATGGTTATCTATTCTGATTCTTCACTCTCGTCGCTCTCCTCCTCACTCTCCTCATCGCCGCCGAGTTGTGCAGGTTGTACAGGTGGCGTGGCTTGACTTTGAAGACGGCTTATATGGGACATGACCAAGGTTTGAAAAAACGAAAGGCGGAACGAGGCGTTTTCCCTGGAAGCGAGGCGAGGCGTAGCCTCGAGGCGGTCGAGGCGTAAGCCTCAGTTTTGTATAGAAAAATAAATATAAAATATATAATACATATATTTATTGATGAAATAATATAATCTGACAAACATATAGTATATAACAATGTAATATATGATGATATTATGAAGATAAGAACATGAAAAAGGGATATATCAATGACTCAATGCCATAAACCTTTCTAAATTTCTACCTAATCAAAAGAAAATCATTGGTTATAACTTATAACTATCACTAAAAAATTATCTAAAAGGGATTGGCTATAGTTGTCATTATAAATATCCAAGTTGTTGATATGAATCATATGATTTGAATCCTCACTATATGTTCTACTAAACCCAGGTGAAGAACGGTTGTATGCATCCCCCCTGTTGCACCATACCCTACCAGAACGGGGGTCTCGTTGCCCGGTCAGCGAGCCTGGGGGTGCTAGGGGTGGCCCAGGTTGGCCCCCCCATGCGGGGGTGCAGGGGGCAGCACCCCCGTCCCAAATTTTTTTCTTTTATGAGGATTCGAATTCGTATACACATTTTTATATGTTTAAGGATGTAATAGTAAGTTTTCACTAAAATAATTTGGCATGTTAATGGTAAATATGAATATGAAATAGGTCAAATTCAAGCATATGAATATGAAAGAGGTCAAATTTAAGCATACATTTTGCATAAATTAATAGTTAGATATAATTAATAGTAAATATGAAGTAGTTTGCTGAAATAGTTACACATAATTAATAGTAAATGTGGAGTTATGGGTACGAAAGAAACATCAGATTTAGGCATTTAACTTGTATAATCATTATCCTAAACAAGTATATATTTATAAGCTTCTCAAACCACCATGTAACTATCAAAATCATACAAGAAATCTTCAAAAAAAATAAAAAACGCCTCGGAAAACGCCTCGACCGCCTCGAGGCGGAACGCCTCGAGGCTACGCCTCAGCCAATCGAGGCGCACGCCTCACTGGACAAGGCCGAGGCGCACGCCTCGAGGCTAAAAAGGCCCGCCTCGCCTCGAGGCGTACGCCTCGACTGCCTCAAGGCGCGCCTTTTAATACCATGGACATGACGTTCGTCATGTCCCTACGCATTTTAGCCATTTCTTCATCTTGTGCAGACATCTTTGCCTTCACTTCGCGCAGCTCCCTCTCCATCTCTCTTTCTCTCTGGCTCCCTTGTGAGAAAGTCTGCGACCCACTTGCACCACCCATTCCGTACCATGTACGGATCATTTCTCCACGTCCTCTGCAACGGATGAGTCCACTGTGTTCTGAACCAGTGACTTGACGGAAGGCATCATTGACGCACAACGGGGGAGTGCTCGTCCCCGTGCTATCTACCGAGGATGTGGTGGAGAGCCTAATCATTTCTTCCTGCATGTATAAAAAAATTAAATATTTTCAATATATTAACAAAAGTCATTCTATAAATTAAAAATAAATATTACTTACATGAATTGGTGCGTAGGCGTCATCAACCCACTGCATTTCTCCTCCTAAATCTCGGCTCTTTGACCCAGCAAAAACCTTTATGCGGGTCATTTCTCGCTTGTTATCCCTCAACTTAAAAAATATAAAAGAAGTTTTTAAAATAAATTCTACACTCAAACTTAATCATTCTAAAAAAATTTTAAATACTTACAAAGTCATGCTTCAATTGGTTGGTGTTTTTCCTTCTCATCTTATGGGTGGACCTAAAGCCTTTGGAGCGATTCGCCGTATTTTTGGTAGAAATCTCCTGAAATTAAACAAAATTATACAGGCATTCGCGACGGTTACGCAACCGTCCCCTATAACCAACTATAGGGGACGGTTAGCACCGTCCCCTATAGTTTCGTATACGCCACGGCAACAGTGGAGTAACAGGGACGGTTAAAACCGTCCCTTCAGACAGGAATTGGTGACGGTTTCGCAATCGACCCCTATAACCAACTATAGGGGATGGTTACCACCATCCCCTATAATTTCGTATACGCGACGGCAACAGTGGAGTAATGGGGACGGTTAAGACCGTCCCCTAAAGTACTCGGGTAGGAAAAAACAAGCTGGGGCTCTCCTATTAAGGGACGGCTATATAACCGTCCCTAAAGGTCCTATTAACGGTGACGATCGTTACAGACCGTCGCTATTACGCTGGGAATGGGACGGTTAACCTACAACTGTCTCCTATACTACTATAGGGGACGGTTGCTCCCTGACCGTTCCCAAAAAGCGTCCCCAAAGGCCGTCCTGTTTGTAGTGTCTTCATAGCATCTTGATAATTCCGTGGTATCTCCACGGAAGATAGAGCCACAGCAAATTTCTTGAAGTCTCTAGTGAGACGATGAAAGGAGACCTGGGAAGCAATGGGATAAGATGCACAAGTACGTTTCTGCTTCCGAATAGCAATGGGAACATCAAGATCATCATCTATTGCACTCGTTGGTGCACATTCCTCCTGCAAAGTAGAATCCGGCACAGGCACACTATCTGACCCATCGTTAGTAATGGCATCTGAACATACCTGAGGCGTGATAGATGGTTGGCTTGCATCCTAAGCATGGCCTGATTGATGAGTAAATTATTTAGGGAATGGCAATATAGGTGGTGGTGGTGGTGGTGGAAGTGAGGATGATGTTGACGTTACAACCGTATTAGGAATGGACAGGGGTGAACTCACACTAGGAGGAGGAGGAACATACACATCGGTATTGGATGGAGAGGAAGTCAACCTATCACCTGCAGGAGAGAAGTACATAACAAACTCAAAAAAAGTCACATCAGCACTGACAAAATATTTATTGTTGGTTGGATCATAACATCGGTACCCCTTCTGGGTCCGAGAGTAGCCCACGAAGACAGACTTGACTGCTCTAGGAGAGAGTTTGTCAAGTCCAGGAGACAGCTGGTGAACAAAAGCAACAGCACCAAATACACGAGGTGTAAGAGAAAATAGATCCTTATCTGGAAAAAGGACAGAAATTGGTATTTTCTCACCGAATACAGAGGACGGCATACGATTCACAAGGTAACATGTCGTAAGGACCGCATCACCCCAAAAGGAGATGCGCACACAACTCTGGACATGCAGGGTATAAGTAATATCAAGGAGATGACGATGTTTTCGCTCTGCCACTCCATTCTGTTGAGATGTGTAGGCACATGTGTTTTGATGAATAATTCCTCTGGACGACAAGAAAGGGGAGAGGGAGAACGAGTGCAAATTCCAATGCATTGTCTGTATGAACATATTTCACATAAGAGGAAAAAACATTCTGCACTTCTATTATAAGATTTCGAATAACATCTCCTGCTTCAGATTTGTTCTTTAATAGAAAAACCCACGACACACGAGAAAAATCATCAATGGCGACAAGATAGAACATGTGTCCCTAATGATCAAGAACACGACTGGGACCCCAAATATCAACATGGAACAACTCGAAAGTGGAGCTACTGCTATGACGCTGACGACTAGGGAAGCTAGCTCGTTGGTGCTTTCCCAACTGACAGACTTCAAACTGAAAAGACGAACTGGGAGAAATCCGAGGCAATAGATGACGCATCTTCTGAAGCGGGAGGTGACCAAAACGAAGATGCCAGGTGTACGGGGAGACTGATCCAGCTGAATAGGAGGAGACGCCAGCATAGAAAGCCCAGACCAGACGATATGAAGACCATTCTGCTCAGAACCATAGCCAATCACCTTGCCCGTTAGTATGTCCTGAAAATAAGAGAAGATGGGTCAAATATAGCCCGACAGTGCAAACCTTTCGAAATCTGACTAATGGATAGTAGATTCATGGAGAAATCAGGAGCATAAAGAACATTATGTAGATGCATGGAAGGTGACAAGGTAATCTCCCCTTGTCCAATGATGGGTGAATGAGTACCATCAGCAATGATCATGGACCGTCCTGGTGGAATGTCTTTGTATGACTCAAGTCTGTCTCTGTCCCGGCAAAGATGATGGGTTGCACCGGAATCCATAATCCAATCTGAAATAGTATGACCGAATGTAAAAGCAGAAGCACTACCTGAGGTGCTAGCGGAGGTAGAAGTACTGGCAAATGCTGAGGCAGCAATGTCTGAAGAGCCCCCTGGGGAATCTATAGATGCTTGAGGCATAATATCTTGTAATCGCGCCACAAGCTCCTCAAACCTATGATCTGACGTGGACGCCGATGGAGATGCAACATGCTCAGCTACGCATGCCAATGCTGGATACCCATGCTTTGAATAGCATGTATCCTCGGAATGGCTTGTGCGATGGCAGAAAGTGCACAGTTGGTGAAAACGACCTCCTCAACCACAAAGACCACGTCCACGGAATGAAGACTGACCACCTCTCCCTCGCCGCTCGTGACACAGCCATTGCCGAAGGAGGGGATGTAGTAGTACTAGAAGAGACAGAATGCGGCTGAGCCTCCGATATACTTCCTCCATAGGAGGAATGGTAGCATCGGCAAGTATCTGTGAACGGGTGGCATCATAATCAGGATCAAGAGCCGCGAGCAGCACTCCCACCATGGTAGCATTTCGAAAAGCCTTATGTTGCTCAGGGGTAGCCGTGAGAGGTATAATACTATAAAGCTTCTCAAACATCCCCCGCAGAGATGTATACAAGGAATGCAATGGCCAACCATTCTGCTTCATATTGAATATGTCATGCTGAAGCTGCAACATTTTCGTCTCATTTCGCACCAGTGAATAGGTAGCCGCCAGGATGTCTCACATCGCCTTAACGGTGGGTTGATGGAGAACATCGTTCGCAATCTCCATTGTCAACGTGCCTGAAAGCCAGACCTTGGCATATGAATCATAAGCCTCCTAGGAGGCATAGATCCCAGTCTTCGCTGTCGGTTCTTCTTCAGTAAGAATGTGTTTCTTACCATTCGACTTCATGAGGCTCATGAACTGCATCGCCCAAAGCTCGTAATTTGTCCCATCCATCTTGACTATTGGCGCAGGACCTTTGAATGCGCCTATGGAGGGCATATCAACTTTGTTATCTGACATGTGCCGGAGACGAAGAACTACGATTCGTAGACCAATAAAGAAGTGTCTACATAAACTGGACAGGATTTGAGTGCATATGTAGACGTTATGCACTGCACTCAAATCCATGGAGATGGAGAGGAGCCTACGAAGGAGAATGGCGCCGGCATTGAGGAGAGGTCGGGCGGTGGAGGCCCCGACGGTGGGCGGTGGAGACCCCGGCCGGCTCGCGGCGGCAAGTGTTGGACATGCGAGCCCACGGCGAGCCATTATGCAATAAATGTTATTGCACATATCATTCCCTGATCTGAAATGAAGAATAAATAATTTGCATAATAGGTCCCTTAGTACAATTAGGATTATGTACCATAGCCATCTTAATGATCATACGGTTGTTGATTCAATTATTGAATCATAAAGGCTGGTGCTTGGATGAATATCTAATGAGTTAGATTGAGGACTCATCAAGCACCGTCAAATGATTGTTAAGAGATGATCTCCAGCCTGAATAGGAGATGACAATCCTTTCTCAGTTAGGCTGATATCTGATCGACCTCTTGATGTAGGTCCTCTGCATAGGAATAGAGATTCGGAGGTGTCAGATTAGTTAGGTCAAAGAGTTGACTTAACGAGATCGAGATAACCAAAGTCCTATATCGTATGCTGTCACGATACAGGCACGCATCCTCTGACCGGAGACAGATGTGTTACTATATGTTCGAGTGTGTACATTTGGGAGACCAATAAGTTGATGATCTAACCAAGGTCTATACACCGGTGCGCTGGTGTGCATATAAGGGCATATGAGTAATACAATCTCTCAAAGGGATCATACAAGTTCATTTACTGAACCGGAAGACATGAGCTCACTCATGAGATATTGGAAAGAATCAAATTCCGTGCACGGTCGTCTCGCTTTGGAAGCTTGACTGAATTTGTACGTTTGATATATACTTTTGGAAAGTATATGATCAAGACCTAGGTATGATATATGCTTTTGGAAAGTATATGATCGATACCAACTCCCAATGATCAAATGAGAAACTTACTGATAAAACCATGAAGCGGACAGTGTAAAGTTGATCTAATACTTCAGGTTTAATCTGAGTCTTCCAGTATGCAGGATGTACAGGTATTGGGAATACCTGAGGGTGATGTGATCATAAACGATTGTATAACCACAACGCTTCCATTCCTAGGGAGTGATAAAACGGGTCTGGATTTTAGTGACTCCTCTCAGTAGAGAAGTAATCTTATCTTGGTCCAAATGTTGGACATTGATCTGAATGTGATTCAGATGCAATGAAAAGATTAGATTTGCGTTCTTGATTTAATCAAGCATCTATTGGAGGCCCGCGATCTGGATTTGAGATATGATCTCAATATCCAAGTCACTATACGTGGAACAATATCGCCATGTCCTTATCTCCAAGTATTCACGGAGAAAGCGCGTTATCCTTGAAAGGATTCAGGATAATTTCATTGTTGATATGAGTATCTGAGCATTGAGAAAATGGATAATTAAATATGATTTAATTATCATGATTAATATGAATTCGATTCATATTATAAAGAGAGCTATCTTAGATAATTAAATGTGATTTGATTATCAAAGATGAAAATAATGTGAATGTGATTCATATTATTTGGGCACTTGAAAATAAGAGAATGGGGATCCAAGATGATTAAATGTGATTTAATTATCATGGATATGAATAATATGGATAGCAATATCCATATTAATCATATATATTATAAATGTGATTTATAACATATAAGAGAGATGTTTGTAATTTACATTTGTTAATTAAATGTTAATGTGAATTGGATTCACATTGGATATTAAACTGAAAATGTAATTCACATTTTATTTTGGGTTGTGACATATTCACAAATTTCCAATGGCAAGATTGTAATATTCACAAAATGATTATGAATTATTTTGTAGAATAATTTTACAACAATTTTTGTTGTAAATAATTGGGGACATATGGAATCATGCAATCTTGAGATTGCATTAAGATTCCCCTTTTCCTAATAGGAGAGGGGGGACGGCCACCAATCCCTAAAGGAAAGGGTGGCCGTCCACTCTTCCTATATGGAAGGGAGGAGCCTCCTTTCCATTATCTCCAATGTGAATTGATTTAATTTGGTGATTGAATTATATTGATTTATCAATATAGATTTAATCTAAATTAAATTAATTGTTGTTGGTTTTTACCAACACAAATCTTAGCCATTAAAAGAAACACAAATCAATGAGAGCCACTGGATTTGTGTTGCCCATGGATTGAGATCCATGGATCCCAAAATATTATAAAAGGAGAGGCACCCCTTTGCTCTTCTTTAGACAACACACAAGAGAACATAAGTCTCTCTCTCTTTCTCTCTCTACAAGTCTACTCTCTCTCTCCCTCTCATGTGGTTGTCCACCATGGATGCCCTAAAGAGGTTCTCCATCGCCGCAGTGTCGTCGTTATGCTTCCTGATCGTTTGCTCGTGGATCTCCATCTCCTTCGGTGCGTCTCGCTCGTGAAGAAGACGTCGGATCTCGTGTGTCGAGATCAGGAGATCCGCCGCTTGGATCATCAACTTGGATTGCGAGAAGCACGCGATTCATCCCCGCGCTCGCAAGCGTCTCCTCCGTCGGATCGGACTTGAGACAGGAGGTCTCTTCGTTTAGAGACTCGATCGCAACCACGCTTCAAGAGGTAATCCTATTACTTGTTTGTAGTTTAGACGAAACGATCCGAGAAGTGTTCTTGGATCATGTGGTTTCGTTGCATGAAAAAAAATTAATTTCCGCTGCATAGAACAACTAGTACGACTAGTCGTTCTTCGTCGTATTCAATACGATGCCCATGCTTCCGTGATGCGCTTGAGGATCTAACCATATCCTTCAGCGAGTGGGGTGATAGAGGGCGGTGGCGGTAGATAGAACGAGAGAGAGGGGCGGCGGCGCCTCTAGGTCTCGACGGTGACGGGAGAAGGAGAGGGGAGAGGAGGCGGCGCCAAAGGGGAGGGGGTGGGGTCGGCGGTGAAGGGTTAGGGTTAGGGTTAGTTTTCCTACTCTGAAACCATGTTGGTGAAAAGAGCGATCTATTATTCCATAGAACCCTAGGCTCTCTTATATAGAGAGGACCCATGGGTAAATTACATAGTAGGACATCCGATAAACAAAAATAGAACAAACAATACACAGAATATATAATTATCTCTACAATTACGACCGACATGTCTAGCTTCTAGGACTCTATAGGGAGAAATTGGAACGGCGCATAGAGGGAAAGATCGAGATGTGTGGATGTGATCTGGGCCATTTGGATGGCCAGAAAAGGTGTGGTCTTCCGTCGGAAATGCTTCTACGTTAAGAATGTATTGGCCCAAGCCAACGTCTAAAGTGAGGGTTGGAACATGTAAAGTAGTGAACCAATACATGAGATAGTTCTGTAATAGTGTTTTTTATAACAGACGAAGTTTTTGGACTAGCACCTGTACGGTGAAAGCACTTTTTCCTTTCAAAAAACTTTATCCCTCTATTTATATCAGTGCTCTCTCTCCCACTCTCACAATCATGCTCTCTCCATCGCTCTCTCCCTTTCTCTCTCTATCGATCTCCCTCTCTCACGCATACTACTGTTTTCAAGATCTGAAAACATGTACATTTTTATCACATAGTTTATGCTTAACATTAAACATGGTCAATATGATTTTTCAAGTCGAGCTCAGACCACGGTTGGCCCAAGCATAGCCTACCTCGCTAGTCCAAAATAATATACGATGTTGGAAAAATGATGGTTAGTATACATTAAGTGATAAAGATACAGTATACATTAAGTGATACGATATTTATCTTAGAAAAATCATATGGGTATTTTGTTTTTCATATGTTCTAAAGTGCATAGTCAATACAACAACTAAGCCTTTTCCCGCATTAAAAAGGGTCGGCTACATAGATTCTTTTCCTCCATTCAAGCAAGGCCTCAAATTTCGATTTCGGTCATCATTTTGGTGAGTGACCAAAGCGAAATTTCGACCGAATTTCGATTGAAATTTGACCGAAATTTCGATCATTTCAATCAGTTTTTGAATAGGAGACCCCAAATTTTGATCGACATCAACCATTTCGGTCGAATTTCGATCACCCACCGAAACTTAAATTCAATCGAATTTCACCAAAATTTGATCCCATGCATTCAAGCCTATCTTGGGCCAATCTCGAAGTTAGATCAAAAAAAACTAAGATCCCTTCGTATAATCTCATTCCAACACTTCTTGGGCCTTCCTTGCCCTCTCTTAGCTGGCTGAACATCCAAAACTCCCATCTCCTAATCGGTGCATCAGGTGACCTCATTTGCACATGGCCAAACCCCATTAAGCGGTTTTCTCGCATCTAATCTTCGATCGAAGATACACCAACTTTCCTTCTGATTGCATCATTCTGAATATGATCCTTACGTGTATGCGTGTGTGTCCACGCATCCACCTTAGCATTTTCATTTCTGTTACTGTCATTCTCTGCACATATCTATGGTTCGCAGGCCAACATTCAGATCCATAGAGCATAATAGATCTCGTGGCTGCTTTGTACAACTTTCCTTTGATTTTTAAAGGAATTTGCTTATCACAGAGAATAGTAGAAGATCTTATCAACTTTAACCAACCTGCATTTATTCTATCAGTAACATCTCCAACAATTTCCCCATCATGTTGCAAAATAGATCACAAGTATCTAAAAGAATATCACTTCTGAATGTTATCGTCGCCAATCTTCACCTCGATTCCTTAATCAGTGTTTCCATCAAAAGTACACTCCATATATTCAGTTTTAGCCAACCTTATACGAAAACCTTTAGTCTCCAATGCATGCTTCCAAATCCCAAGCTTCTCATTTACTCCATCTCTAGTCTCACCGATCAACACAATATCATCAGCGAATAACATACACCAAGGTATCTCATACTGAATGTGACTTGTCAACTCGTCCATAACCAAAGTATAAAGGAATGGACTCAAAGTTGAACATTGACGCAGACCAATGTTGATTTCAAAATAGTCAGTCTTCCTAACTGACTGGATCCTTACACAAGATGAAGACATATCATACAAACCTTTTATGAGTCCATGTGCATTACAAGTACTTGTCTCTTCTCCAAAACTCTCCACAATATCTCCCATGAGGCAAAACCATAAGCCTTCTCCAAATCAATAAAAATCATATGAAGGTTCTTCCTTTTGACTTAAATCTCCATTGTTCTCAGCAAGTTGAAGGCTTCAATAGTTGAGCGACATGGCATGAATCCGAATTAGTTTCTTTTACTTTAGAAACTTGCTTCAACCTTCTTTCGATCATGTATTCCAAAACTTTCATAGTGTGACTCATCAGCTTGATACCTTTGTAATTTGAACAATTTTGAATGTCTCCTATGTTCTTATAAAGAGGCACAACGATGCTTCTCCTCCAATATTCAAGTATTTTCTTATTTTGTCAAATAACATTTAATAAATTTGTAAGCCAAGTTAAAACGTGTTCACCTAAAACTCTCCATTATTCAATACGAATGTCATCAGGTCTTACATCTTTCCCAAGTCTCGTAACTTGTAAAGCCTCCTCTACTTCCTTCCTGTGTATTCGTCTATAGCTTATACGATTTAAGTAACTTTTACTATTAGGTAGATCTCCTGAAGTGATCTCTCCATTTCCTTCCCCGATGAAAAGCTTATGGAAATATTGCTTCCATCTAGTCTCTATATCATTCTAAGTAACAAGCACGTGACCTTCCTTATCCTTAATGAATCTCACTAGAAAAGGTCTTTTATCTTTCTTTCTCTTACTTTGGCCAACCTGAAACTATCCTTCTTGCCCTCCTTAGAGTCGAGATTTTTGTACCAAACTTCATAAGCTTTTGACTTAGCTTCGCTTACAGCCTTTTTTGCTTCCTTCTTCGCTATTTTGTAGTTTGTGACAGTTATCTCTGTTTCTGTATTCAGACATAGCTTTAAAGCATGCTCTTTTAATTTTGAGCTTCACTCATGCCCTTTCGCTCCATCACCAAGCTTCCTTTTAGCCTGGAGCTCCTCCCTTTGACTCGTCTAGCATCTCTTTGGCTACCCTTCTGATACAAGATGCCACCACCTCCCACACCTCGTTTGCACTTCTGTTACAATCCCAAGATAAGTCTTCTAAAAACTTCTCCATGAAGCTTGATTGCTTCAATGGAATATTCCACCAACTTGTTCTAGTGATTTTGGAAATCCTCCTTTTCTTTATCGGTCCTTTTATTTGCACATCCATGACTGACAAGCGATGTCGGTTTGTCGAACTCTCTCCTGAGATTACTTTGCAGTCTTTGCAACGCAACCGATCTCTTCTCCTCAACGTAAAGTAATCTATTTGTATTCCAGTCGGGCCACTCTTATAAGTAATTAAATGCTCCTCCCTCTTCTTGAAGCAAGTGTTTGCCAAGGCCCTAAATGTCGATTTCGGTCACCATTTCGGTATCGACCAAAACAGAATTTCGGTGGAATTTCGTTGGAATTTTGACTAGAATTTCGATCATTTCGGTCATTTTTTGTACTAGGACCCCCATATTTCAGTCATTTCGATCGAATCTCGACTGGATATCGATATTCGACAGAAATTCGACCGAATTTCGTTGAAATTTGAGGCCATGATGTTTGCTATGAAAAAATCATAAGCCATTTCAAAATCCAGAATGACTTCACCCTCTTCATTTCTATCCCCGAAGCTAAGGCTTCCATGAACACTAGCATATCATGAAGCATCCTTTTCACATGTCCATTAAGATCGCCACAAGGCAAATCATCTCTTTGTGGGATTCCATGCATAATCATATCCAAATCATCCCAAAAAGCTTGTTTAATCCTTTCATCTGAGCTAAATTGTGATGCATAAACTGAGATGATATTCAGAATTTCTTCTTCAAGCACCAATTTTAGTAAAATAATCCCATCTTCCTTCTTTCCATCGTATCTATTATTTCCATTGATTTGCCAGTCAAAGTGCCAATATTCCAACTACTTATCCGCAACTTCCTTTGCAACCTCTTTTGGACTAACTTCTTTACTCGCATACGTCCATCATACGAGAATCCTTGCAAATTTTGAATTGCTTTCGAGCGTCGATGTAGTAGAACTAGCTTATTTACTCGCATGCATTACTCGTGCGAGAACCCTTCCAAATTTTGAACTACATCCAGGCAACGATGTAGCGGTCATTGTCAACTTCTCATTGCATTAGCTTGATGCAACGCGTCGCTAGTAGGGAACACCCCAACGAAATCTAAATGTTTGCTTAAATCCATGTTGAAAAGATCCGCACTATTTTGAGACAAAATCTTAAATAGTGTTCTTAAAAGAACACTGTTTAGGAATTTCTCTCTATAGTGTTGGTTGTCAACTGCCTAACACACAACCATCATCAACTTACCTGGGCTTGGGATCGATTATGGCTGAGTAAAAGTGCCAAGTCAATATCGACATAATATACCAAGTTGAATGCACCTCAAGTTTACGCGGCCTTTCTCATGATAAACTAAAATGTAAGGTATCGCACTCCTCTAAGACCATTAATAAGATATTATACGAGAATATTATAGGTATGATATGTATTCTTTTTGGAACCATGAGTATACACATAGTAGTTTATGGATTTTATAACCAAATTTTGCTAAATTATGTTAATTTCGCTTGATAGTGTTAATAAACAACCTAGGAAATTATTGATTTTATTATTATTAATGAGCAGAATAATTGAATTTATCCACACTTTTTTTAAGATGTAAGAAAATTTTACGTACAAATTTTAAATTTTTTAATTTTTTATTGAAATATATGTGATTCTACCTGTCATCACATATAATTGTATAAGAAGAAAATTATGCAGCGTTAATGTGAAATTATCATTTTATAATTTGGTTATCATTCACACACAAGATAAAAATCATTTTATTCTACTGTAATGTGTTTTTACATGCAACTCAAGCAACTAAAAATTTCAACTTGAATTATAGCTTGGTTACTGGTATCGAAAAGGAAATATTTACAAATGTCAATAATGGAAATGTCAATAATGGAGAAATTATTCAATGATTTCAAACTAAAATCATGTAAGGACAACAATAAAAAGATAATTAATAAACAGTTATATTATGCTTTTTGTATTGCAATTAGTTTATATGTTAGTTTATTTTATTATAATAACAACAGATACATGATTGGTTTCATTTATGCCCCTACCTCTTGGTTCCATCCCCGACCTCAAGGATGATGTATTTTGTATGGTATTTCATGGGCAGTTTCGACCTATTACCCCGCATGCATATATGGATAGGCTTACTTTTGTATCCTTGGCTCGAATATTAGCTTAAAATATGGATCAGTATAATTTATTGAATGCTTCACATACGCATGTCAGTCGATCAGGAAGATCCTCTATCTTTTTATAACCAAATCTGACATCTCCCTAGCATCTAGGAAACGTACTCATTTTATGAACGGGCTAACATAGACTCACCACAATGCAGTCATGATGGTTTTGAGATATCAAGGACGCCTATAGAAAGGCATTATTCTATACAGCAAGAATGGCACTAGATATTACAGCTTATTATGATGTAAATTATGCATGATGGGTTGCAAATAGAAAGTTTGCCACCATTACTCGAACCAACAAAGGAGACAATTTAATCATCTCGAGGAGCACGAAACAAAAGTGGCATCTTGCTCAAGCGAAGATATCAACTACATGGCAATAGTGCAGACAACTCCAGAGATGCAATGTATAAACAGTGTTGGTTGGTCTTCATATTCCATCAAACCGAGGGGTGGAGTTAAAAAGCGACCACATAATATCATTCATGTAACCAATCACCATATCCACGAGTGAACTAAACATGTAGAGTTACGCCATTTCCCTGAAGACATCATCTAGAGTGGTGTTCATCAAACTTCCATTGTTATATTTGCAAAAACTGATATGTTCACTGAGGCACTTCCTAGAGTTCTTTTACGAGATGTTGTAGCAAGTTGAGCACGCATCTATCCTCTATCTTAAGGGGGATGTTACGGTATGACCACTAGGATTGAGGTTTGAGAGCCCACCCCTTGAGGTTATTTAAGTATTTTACATTTATTTATGAAATCTCCCACCCTAGCCTCGTACGTAGAGATGGACATCAGTTGTGATGTACTGACCTAACCTAAAACCTCACCCACTTGATCAAAGCTCAAATTTAAAAATGGTTGGCCTTGGGCAAAATATAGATCAATATAATTTTTCATGTCAGGCTCGAACCGAGGTTGGCCGAAGCTTAGCCTACCGCACTAGTCCAAAATAACAAACGATGTTGAGAAATGATAGTTAGTATACAATAAGCAATACAGATATTATTTATCTTAGAAAAAATCGTATAGAGATGAATCCATGATTCCTCACACTAAAAGTTGAAAAAAGAACTCTATTCCCGAATAACTAGTTGCATTTCATCGTTTATTATGCATTTTTACCATTCATGCGCTTAGGATTAATGTCTGCGTTTTTGCATGCATTTTTGCATTAAATAAGAAGTCAAATTCCATATATATTCACCATATTTCCCCTGTTTTTATCAATTTTTCACTAACTCAAATTGAAAAAAAAATCAACTCTATGGTATAAATATCACTAATATTAATAAAGGGAAAATATCAAAAAAAATATTAATTTGTTAAATTGACCAATAAACCCCTAACCCTAGCTTGATACTAAGAACCTTAAAACCATGGAAGGCCGTATCCCGATATATCGGCGATATATCGGTATCGACAGGTCACCGATATATCGCCGATATGTCCGATATCGGGTATCGACAGGCAAAAAAGGCAAGTTGAATCCCGATGTCCGTGATATGGCGTCGATATATCGGCGATATATCGGTATCGACATGGTACCGATATCGATATGTCCTTCCATGCTTAAAACGTGAATATCTCTATCATGCAGTCTCCTATGGACTCCTACTCACTTTTAAATTAATGTACGTTCAATTACCTTCAAAACAAGACCAAATTAAAAAGAATCGGATTTCGCATGTGAAACTTGGGTTTTGATCCCCTCTTGTATATTGTACATATGTCCCTTTTATTTATTTATTTTATTTCTGTATTTTTTTAATTATTAAAAAATCCAAAAATAGATTAAGTTGTAAATATTAGTTTTATATTTTCTCTAATTTTATTTGATTTTATTAAATTTAAAAATGACAAAAATGCAAAAGACAAAAACGTGGTATTTTATACCCATTGTTGTAAAAGTCGGCCGACTAGGCCGACTAGTCGAGTCGGGGGGGTAGCCGACTCGACTAGACCTAGTCGGCCAACCCGACTACTCGACCGACTTTTACATAGAGTTTTTAATTTTTGAATTTTTTTGCTTTTTTTTAAAAGCAAAGCTATTCTACTGTGCTCAATGTTATATTTAAAGTCAATTACTTCATTTGTTTCGTTATGATAGTATAGAAAGCGTACAAAACTTCTTTCAAATGAAAGAAAATGTACAAATATATGCAAATATATAAGAATACATGTATAAAAATGATTTATATATTTAAAATAATTAATAAAATCAAAACAGACTAATGATCGACTAAATCCGATTAGTTGCCCTACTGTTGATTAATCCTTAATCAATGACCCCACCGACCGAGTACTGACTACCGATTTCTACAACCTTGTTTATACCTATAAGATAACACCCCAAAATACTTTCTGTACAGATGATTTATTTTAATTTTCGATCCTTCACGAAAGTTGTACATCTTATCGAGACGAGCAACTTTCGTGTCATCCACTTTTTGATTTGACCCTTTTGTTATTTCTTTTCTATTTTTGTTTATATTTAATTTTTAGTTTTCTGAGACCGACACGTGGCTCCTTTTTATTTTATTTCCTTTTAATTTTAATGTGTTCAATTATTATTATAATTATTTTCAATTCTTTTTATATTTATTAATTTATTTTATTTATTTTAATTATTATATATTTTATTTATTTATTCCTTTTCTTTTATTTTATTTATTTTTTTATTTACCTATTTATTATTTTAATTAGTATTATTATTTAATTATTTATTATAATTTCTTTAATTTTAAATTTTACTTTAATTGTTTAATTTACCACGTAGTCGCGCGCATCACGTGGCACCTCCCCCATATCTCCCCCCCCTCCCCGCACCCCACGATTTCCATCTCCATCTCTACCCAATCCTTCCCCGTCGCAACCGCCACCCGGCCTCCTGCAGTAGAGTGTGGTCCAACCCGCATGCACTTCTCTCCTCCCCATGGCTTGGTCCACACCTGTGCTTTTTCCTCTCACGCACGACCTGCGACAGCCACCCACGCCCCTTGCGTGCGACGCCCAACCGCCGTCCACAACCGCCTTGACCCGTGCTCTCCTACGTCATTGTTCCCTCCCACTCGCCCATGACCCGCGCGACTCACGTCCCCCTCTACCTCATGTCTCCCTCTCCAACCGCCTTTAAAGAGTCTGCTCTGCCTCATGAGCCATCCATCCACCATCTACGAGGGAGAAGGCCAGCTTTCGCATCTTCGAAGGTGACAGCACGAGGGATGGCGACAATGGCTTCATCCTCCCGCCCTTTAGCGAGATCCAGCAAAGAACTCGACTCTGTTGTTGCGAGCCTCCACACGAAGCTCGCTAAACCTCTCCGTTGACCTACGCCAACCCAGAGTGAGGCGATGATCTGGAGCCACGCATCGAGCTCCCCATCCGGCGAAGTACGCCAACCCATCTGGAGCCACGCATCTCTTCTTCCTCCTCTTCTTCCCTCATGCTCCTTCGTTCTTCGTTTTCTTCTTTTTTCCCTTTTGTTCTCTCTTCCTCGTTACCGACCTTGGCTCTAACCCACCAACACATCACCAACGACACGCCACCCCTCTGCCCTTCCATACCCTGCGCTTGGCCCGAGAACCACCGCCCGCTCCTCTCAATCGCTAGCTCAACCTCGACGGTCCTCCACCTCGCCTCTGTCAATGTAGCCAAGCTGCCTCAATCCTCATGTGCCCGCTCCCCTGCCTACATCGCCATAGGAGCAATGCGATCCCACCTCATGTCATGTGTCGACGGAGGAGGAGTGGGACATCGACCGCGAGCATCCCTGCAAACCTTCGCCTTTGATCCACTTCTTCTTCGCCCTCCGCCATCGACGGTCAGCCACATTGTGGCCTTCGATTCGAGCTCCTCCACCTCATTCACCGCCATCGACAACCTGCAGTCCACCTGGAGCAGCATCTCGCTCACCATCGACTCTCACTCCATCTGACGTGCCTCCGCAACCCGCTCACCTCCGTGAGCAACGCACCTCGGTCTCGCCCCACATTCCAGCTCCTCGGCCCGCGTGCGCCAACACCCTCACGCCGCCCTCCGGTGCGGACGACTCCACCTTGACCTTGGGAGGGTATCGCCTGAGGTTGAGCTTCCGCTCCTCCGCAGCAGGCCGTCGTCGAACCCGCCGCCTGCACGGCCCTCCTCGCGTCGCACGCCATCCTCATTACCCCCCCCCTCCCACGTGCACGGCATGTGAGCGCGGATTTGCACAATACCCCACCAGTAACATGCACATGCGATGCACGTACATGAGGATAAATTGTAAAGGAGGCCCCTCCATTCCACGAGATTTCACTAAACACCCCCGCCTCTTAAGCAGGCACGTGCTACTTACGTGCCCAGGTGGAAACATTGCAACGATCCCCTTGAGGGACTAGAAAATTTCCAGAAGTCCATTTGCACGCATTTCTTTTATTCTTTTGTTCAGTAATTTCCATTCATACCCCTGTGTGTTTGTATCCTTGTTTGAACAACATTTTGTCATTAAAACTTATTCCAAAAATTGCATTTTGTAGACCAACTAATGCTCTATCATTGTGGATGCCGAGTATGTTTTGTGAAACATCATTTATTAAATGTAGATATCTTTGTGGAAAATAGTATATTTTACCCATTACGTACTATAAAATTGTTATTAAATTAATCGTTGCTCCAAACATTCTCAAAAATTCATATAGGTAGATTTTAGGATGTTTTACATTATACCAAAATTTCATGTCATTTGCACGCATATCGATGTTTTAATAAAATGAATGGTAATTTGAGTAATTGATTTTTAATTATTCCACACTTATTATTTTAAGGAACTAAAAATTGTTCTGATTCTCATGTAGACTATCTAAGATAATTCAACCACCAAAAAATATTGGTGTTTGATATTCATTAAAACTAATTTGCTCGAAATCACCCAACATTCATATTAAATTCAGATAATTCATCTTGCATCCGAAAATTCTAAAAAAATAAAGTAGCTTAGTTTTGCATTCATACACATTGTGGTCAAATTTCATCGGGTTTGGAGTTCATTTGATCGAAAATTCGAAGTTGAGCCCCTGGAATTTGTTAAAATTGCATTGCATTTATTAATAGCATAAAAATACCAAAAAAATATTCTTTTGAAAACCCAAGTTCTTGATCATCTAGAAATTGACCTAAGGAGACAGTGGCTTCCCTGAGTTCGATCTTGGTCTTTCCCAAGTAAAATATAAATTGAACTGCTCGCTTTTAATTGAATAATTAATTTAAGTAGTTTTGATTGATCCTGATTTCTCGAATACTACAATAAAATCGACAATTAACATAGGGCAATTTGCAGGTCTTTCATATAGGTGTTTTGTTCTTCATATGTTCTAAAGTGCCTAGTCAATATCAACATAATATACCATGTTGAATGTAGTTCAAGCTTCCGCAGCCTTTCTCATAATAAACTAAAATGTAAGGTGCCACACTCCTCTAAGACCATTAATAAGATATTATACGAGAATATTAGAGCATGATCTGTATTAATAACGGATTTAAAAATCAAGTAATGATGGTATTGGCATTGAATGAGAAACTTCAACTATTACTAGTTGTTGTTAAATGTGTTAGTAGTTTGAGCAAACCCGATTCGTTATTTTCAGGCCGGGCTTGAGCTTGAGCTGAAGTTTGATAGACTTGCATTTTCAAAACTTTGGCCTGGCCCAAAGTACACTATGTTAAATGAGCTTGGACTTGAGCTTAGACCCTACATGAGCTGCAAAAATCAGGTCCAATGCTCATCCTTATCTATATCTAATGATGAATAGGGCACTCTATTTAATATATCACAATATTTCATTCCATACATACAAAAATAAGAGTTATAAAGTGGAAAGTATGATATGCAATGCAAAGGTGTTGTATGCATCAAGGGTGCTGCTGCATATATAAAAGGACATGTAAAAGGGAGACGTAATTTTGGTTATTTCGGTGCTTTAACGAAGAGTGGAAGACGTTCCTAGAATCCTCGTTAGATGGTCATCCTTTAAAAAATGAGAAACAATGGATATTCCATTGGAATGCACATACTTAGAAAAGAAGTATACTATTTTACCAAAATTATGATTAAAAAAACTCAAAAGAAAAGAAAGAAAGGCACACTGCAGGCGCATGATCATAGTCTAACTTACATACCTCCAGCATGATCAGGAAAGATGATTTCCCATATAAGAACAGAACAATCAGATGATGTGGAAGCAAAAAGTGCGACCTCTTGAGTAAGCATAATTCCAGTGATACATGTAACTCCTTTCTTGTGAGATTCTGGTATTTGCATCATTTGCCTCCACTGTCAGCAAAAGGACCCATACTAAGTGCAAGACTGCTAAAATATATCAAAATTGTGTATGTCAAGAATCTCGGTATCAATTTTTAGAGGGTAGATAGCAAATATCTCACACGACCATTAGGCATTAGATTTTTAGAAATACGTTCTTGAATATATTCTTTCTTCCGAAAAAAGATAACATATAATACAATGGAAATTGACAAAGTATAAGTTCTGTCAACAAATTTCATATCAAAAATGTGTATTAAAAAATAAATGAAAGCAAACCACATGCATTGTTTAATGTATATGATAAAATTAATCCTCGTCGTGGTAAACAATTAGAGACATCATTTTTTCCTTTTTTCCAATGAAAAATGATGAATGCTTTTTTTTTTTTGACACTCAAAAATGATGAATGCTTATCACCGTAGACATCTACAAAATACATAAAATCAATGAATACTAAATCCAGAAAATCGAAAACCCCTTGTCACTCATCCATCATCCAGAAATATCAAGATCAAAAGAAGCCTGAGAACTCCAAAAGGAAATCTCCCAACAAACTAAGACCAAAACTTATCATTGGTTTTATCACTTTGAGATGAGGATCCCAGGCTCTTCTTGAAATAGATGACCTTAACTACAGCATTCTTAAAAAAACTTCAGCAACCTTTTCAGCAGTATATCCCAAATGCAAGCTACATATTATTCTTCAAAAGCGACACCATGACCTGTATTCTTTCTCAGTGTATAACACAGATTTGCGATCACAACTAATACTAGTCTTGTATCATTTTTACCTGAGTAAGCAAGGAACTTTTCCTATAAAAAGCACTAATGTGAAACAGCCATTGCATCAAGTTCAATTAATGTGTATATGCCAATAGAAAATATTCGGCCTTACCCCTCTCTTATATTAGTTTCCTCCTAGCGCTCCGTGCTCTCACCTTTTTCACCACTTCAACCAAGCAATCGAAAAAAGAGAGGCAAGGGAGAGACGGTAAAAGATCTGAAATATTATCATCTCCTGCCTATGCTCCTATTGCTTGTCATCAACATATGTGTACTGTTAAGAGTTATTTTGTATTTGCTTATCTATTAAATCTCTCATGTAATTCGCCCTCTGGAATTCTCCTCCCTATATAAGAGTCCCTATGATCCCTAGATAATCAATTCATTATTTTAATTTTACATCATATCAGAGCTGTGGTCCTAAACTGGAGCGCAGTACCCCGGACCATAGCCTCATCTGCCCCTCTCTTTCTTCGTCAACAAGGTCTCAATGCCACAACTGCCTTCTATCGCCGCCAGCAGGGCCCAGTGGCCTCATTCACTTCGCCGCCGCCAGCAGGGCCCAACGGCTCCTTTGTGCCACCCGCCGATGTTCTTGAGGCCTTCTTGTTGACTTTAGTGGCACGACGCTTCTGTGGTTGCAGTTGAGCATGACTTAGGGCACTCCAACGGACTGATTTTGAAGTCTTGAGGTAATTTCAGACTTATAAAATGACCCCATCAGTCCTACAGCATCTCTAAAGTTGATGGGAACGGTTGTACCTTGAGTTCACACACAATTTGTCCCCCATATGTCTATGTAAGAACCTTCAAAACGGTGTGCAACCCCATCCGTCCTTTCCCGGTTCCATCATCATCATGTTAGAGAGCAAGTTGACTTATCCTCCTCCGATGTCTTCAAAGGCATACGCCCATTGTCAAGATGGATGGGACAAATTATGAGCTATGGTCCACGAAGTCCATGAGCATTATGGAATGCAACAAGAAGGAGCATATTCTGACATGGCCAGAGCTGACTGATAAGATTGAGGTGAATGGTTCGTGGAAGCAAAATGGCGTGTACACGTGTGTATGCTTGTCTAGTACTCTTACCACAGAGATAGCCAACGACATTCTTCACCATCCCACTGCCAAGGCATGTGGGACATCTTCAAAGCCATATATTCTCAAGCGAGCAATGAGACGAAGATTTTGCAGCTTCAATAAAATATTTTCACAGCCAAGCAGGATGGTCATCAACATCATTTTTCTAGTCCTGACTCGGGGGCATATTGTGAAGCTTCACAGCTTCGAGCTTCGAATGCTTCTACAAAGCAGCAAAAGGCGTACATGATTGCCACTATGGTCGGAATTTTTATGGCAGCACTTAACTCACAATGTGATGTCGCACCACACACCCATATTCTCATGAGTGTTCTATACCTCCCAAGGAGGATTCCTACATAAGACTGAGCAGGATCGTGGTGCCTCTAGCAACCACTACTCGGTCCTCCTTTGAGATGGCCGCATCTCACGATAGAGGAGGACATGCTCAGTTCATATAATGCGGAATTTGTGGCAGAGGCAGTGGACGGGTACGCCAGCAGCACATACCACCATTGTCCTGGTCATTCGGAGGACATTTCCAATCAAAAGCATGGTTATCCGTGTCAACAGAGGTAATTCGAACGGGTTGAGCCCACTACCATTTTCGTTGATCGTGGGTTCAATGACAGTGTCTCGCATTTTAGGGAGATTATGACTCCTGCCACATGGGCCACAAACATGGCCTCAAATTTCAGCAAAATTCGGTCGAATTTCTGTCAAATATTGATATCCATTCGAAATCGAAATTCGACCTAAATGACCGAAATGACCGAAATATAGGGGTCCTAGTACAAAAAATGACCGACATGACCAAAATTTCGATCGAAATTCCACCGAAATTCTGTTTTGGTCGATACCGAAATTGTGACTGAAACCGACATTTAAGGCCTTGGCCACAAATGCTCTTTCGAACCCTCCTGATGTTGTTGCATCTACTTTTGATAGTACCTCACGTATAGCTTATGTCATTACTAGATGTCCGTTGTCACCGAGCATATATTCGAGAGTGGATTATGGAGTCTGACGCATCTCATCATCTCTGCAGAGACATAGTGTAGTTCACTTCCTATAGATATGTACATCTAGGCCGATATGTTGTCATTGCAAACGGGATACATTCCCCTATTACAAGACAAGGGGAGATTCATTTGACACCGTCCATTTGTCTGCAGAATGTGGTTCATACACCTGATTTCTCTATAAACTTCTTATATATTAGTCAGATCACCAAGGATCACCATTGTTGTATTTGACCCTTCTTCTGTTATGTTTCAGGGTATACTCACGAGCATGGTAATTGGATGTGACCATGAGCAAGGGGGTCTCAATATACTAGTCCAATTTCCTGATGCAGGCACATCTTCCATTCTCATTGGATCAATCTGTATGTACATATAACATCTCTGGTTCGGTCATCTTCCTCTACAGAAGCTGTGTAGAGTCCTCCCATAGATCCACCTCGGTCTATGTTTGAGTGCAAGGCTTGTCAGGTTCTAAGGCATCACCATTCCAGTCTTTCCAATTTTCAAAGTTGTAGTAGCAATTCCTTATTTGAGTAAGTTCATTTTGACAATTGGTGTCCTAGTCGTAATATATATCACCAGTTGCACAGGTTTTATCTAGTTGTTGTCGATGATTATTCTAGAATTTCTTGGCATTTTCTTCTAAAAAACAAGTTTGGCGTTGGAAATGTTATGTAAACATTCGCTGATGAAATAAAGAAAAAAATATGTTACTATTAAATATGTTCATTCTGACAATGTCTTTGAATTTTCTACCATTCAGTTTTCTCTTAGTTCTTCAGGTCCCTTGGCAATGTACATTAGACTTCTTGTTCTTACACTTGTCAGTAAAACAATGTGGTTGAGCGCAAACACCATCAACTTCTTAATATTAACAGAACTCTTCTTATCCAAAGTCATGTTCCGCACTCTCTCTAGGTTATATTGTCCTTATCGCCCTCTACATGGTCAACCATATACCATCCTCCATGTTAATGTTAACAGAAAGATTCCTTTTTTATGGTGGTTCTTAATAAGGGTCTTTTCTCTAAAACCTCGTGCCTTAGGCTTCGTGGCTTTTGTTCATCACTTGACTCATTGTAATTACAAACTCTCCCCCAGAGTTGTCAAGTGTGTTTTTGTCGGATACTCCTGAACCCATGAAGGGTACCAGTGCTTTGAGCCTATCAGACATAAGTACTATGGCAGTGCTAACGTCACATTCTTTGAGAATGTCATATACTCTTCTTGTACATGTGACGGGAGGACCCCGTCTGAGTCTGGTGAGGACTGAGGAGGATTGCAATCCATCTCCTCCCATGCCTCCACCACCACCTCCTCCTAATGTGGTTTCTCCACCACCACCTCCCCATATGGTTCCTCCTCATGTGGCTCCTCCACCACCTCTTTCTGAGGCTCAGACTTTGCCTTGATGCTATGTTCGCAAGCTACCAACTATACCCCTTGCTCGTGAGCCCTCCCCATCATCCAGCATGTCCCAGATAAATTCTAAACATTTGATTTCTACTTATAGCATTGGTGATTTGTATGTACAGCAAGAGACTTTACATTTTGAGCAGGCAGAGTCTAAGAAGGCTATTCGACAAGATACAGATCATCCAGACGATCTTTGATCAGCTCATTGCTTTTCAGAAGCAGAGACGTATGTGTGCCACGTATCATGTTGTTGTTCATGTTTCTTTGGGACGTCTTTCAGAGGATTTCAAGAGGTTTGTGGTGGGACTGTCAACCGTAGAGATCCTATGCACATATCAAGAAGCTATGCGAAATAGTCATTAGTGTCTTGTTA
The DNA here is from genome assembly GCA_037367405.1 of Ottelia alismoides. Lineage (NCBI taxonomy): Eukaryota > Viridiplantae > Streptophyta > Magnoliopsida > Alismatales > Hydrocharitaceae > Ottelia > Ottelia alismoides. The sequence goes on along the minus strand of JAZKJV010004441.1, from coordinate 154,251 downwards.
TGGAGACGAAGATGGCTACACCTTGGTCACGTGGCACATGGAGTTTGGTTACAGTCCCAAAAGGGGCTTCCATGGTTGGTTGCAAATAGATATTTACAGTAAAGCAGAGAGTAGATGGCAGTGTTGATTGCTACAAGGCTAGACATGTGGCTCATGGGTTCACCCAGATCTATGGGTGGACTATCAAGACACTTTTTCTCATGTGGCTTGTCATTTCACACTCAATGCCCTTTCGATTGCAATGGAACGAGGCTGCTCACTTTCGCAGTTTGTTGTCAAGAATACTTTTTTGCATGGATGTCTATATGCAGCAGCCACCTAGGTTTGTTGTGAAGGGGAGTCAGAAGATATGCAGACTTCATACAGTGACTTATGGCCTTAAGCAAAGTCAGGGTCCAAGAGCATGGCTTAAGAAGTTCTCGGACTTGATAGAACAACAGGGCTTCACGAGATCAACTGTTGGATCACTCGTTCTTTATACATATGACGCGGAGAGGTATCGGTGTCATTCAGGTTTATGCTGATAACATTATTGTTACAGGAGATGACTTACATGTCATCGGTGAGGTTAAGGCATTCCTTGGACTAGGGGTGTTAAAATATATCCCGATCAACGGGTACCTAGCTTGACCCGCTCATTTTGACCCTAAACTCACCGGTACCCATTTGAAATTGAAGGGTCAGGTACTCGCTATACCATGACAAGTGCCTCATCCAAAAAATTTGTTCGGATTAACAGCTACCCACGGGTACCCAGTTAGAAGCTTTTACTACTAGAATTATTTAAAAAGATGTAAATAGTTATGTACAAATATCGATATATAAACATTATTCCTATCTCATTTAAAACGATAACAACAACAAAGCCTTTTCCCATAATTAAGTAGGGTCGGCTACTTGGATTCTTCGCCTCCATTCAAATATATCTTGGGTCAATCCCAAGCTTATATCCACAAAACCAAGGGTTTAAATATCGATTTCGGATATCGTATCGATACCCTGTCGATACGAAATTTCGATGATATTTCGCCCATATCAACCACCATTTCTGAAGAAATGACCCGAAACCACCCTCATATCGTCATTTCGCTCGAGATGTCGGTGCCTTGTTGAAACCGAAATTTCGTCGAAATTTCGACGTAATTTCGCGAAATCTGAAACCATGCACAAAACTAAGATCCCTTCGTATGGGCGCTTTCCAACACTTCTCGGGTCGTCCTCACCCTCTCGTAGCCGGCTCAACATCCCAACACTCGCACCTCCTAACCGGTGCATCAACTGATCTTCTTTGCGAATGTCCAAACCAACTTACGCGGTTTTCTCGCATCTTATCCTCGATCGGAGCTATACCAACTTTCTTTCTGATTGCATCATTCCAAATCCGATCTTTACGTGTGTGTGTGTGTGTGTCAACACATCCACCTTAGCATTTTCATTTCTACTACACTCATTCTCTGCACATGTCTACGGTTCACAGGTCAACATTCAGATCCATAAAGCATAGCAGGTCTCACGGCAGCTTTGTAAAACTTTCCTTTAATTATTAAAGGAATTTTCTTATCACAACGAACAGCAGAGGCTCCTCTCCACTTTAGCCATCCTGCATTTATTCTATTAGTAACATCTCCATCAATTTCCCCATCATGTTGCAGAATAGATCCCAGATATCTAAAAGCATCTCTCTTCTGAATGTTATCGTCACCAATCTTCACCTTGATTCCTTCACCATTGCTTCCATCAAAGGTGCAATCCATATATTCCGTCTTAGCCCTACTTATACGAAATCCTTTAGTCTTCAACTCATGTCTCCAGACCTCAAGCTTCTCATTTACTCCATCTCTAGTCTCGTCAATTAACACAATATCATCAACAAATAACATACACCAAGGTAACTCATCCTGAATGTGACTTGTCAACTCGTCCATAATCACAGTAAAAAGAAATGGACTCAAAGAAGAACCTTGATGTAAACCAATGTTGATGTCAAAATGTCCAGTCTTCCCAGACAGGGTCCTTACACAAGATAAAGCCCTATCATACATGTCCTTTATGAGGTTAATGTATATGACAGGTACTTGTCTCTTCTCCAAAACTCTCCACAATATCTCTCGTGGGACAGAATCATAAGCCTTCTCCAAATCAATAAAGATCATATGGAGGTTCTTCCTTTTAGTTCTATAAATCTCCAGTGTTCTCCTCAGCAAATGGATGGCATCAATTGTTGAGCGATCTGGCATGAATCCAAATTGGTTTTCTTTTATGTTGGAAACTTGCCTCAACCTTCTTTCGATCACACGTTCCCAAATTTTCATAGTGTGACTCATCAGCTTGATACCTCTATAATTTGAACAATTTTGAATGTTTCTTTTATTCCTATAAAGAGGCACCATGATATTCTTCCTCCAATCTTCAAGCATTTTCTTGCTTCGCCAAATAACATTGAATAGATTTGTAAGACAAGTCAAACCATGCTCACCTAAAACTCTCCATACCTCTATAGGGATGTCATCCGATCCTACACCTTTCCTGGGTCTCATAACCTTCAAAGCCTCATCTACTTCCTTTCTTTGTATCCGTCTATAGCTTGCACGATTCAAGTAACTTTCACCACTAGCTAGATCACTCAAAGTGATCTCTCTATTTCCTTCTCCAATGAAAAGTTTATGGAAGTATTGCTCCCATCTAGTCTTTATATCCTTCTGAGTAACAAGCACATGACCATCCTCGTCCTTAATACATCTCACTTGAGAAAGGTCTTTGGTCTTTCTTTCTCTTGCTTTGGCCAACCTGAATATATCCTTATGCCCCTCCTTAGAGTCGAGATTTTTATACAAAACTTCATAAGCTTTTGACTTAGCTTCGCTCACAGCCTTCTTTGCTTCCTTCTTCGCTATTATGTAGTTTGTAACAGTTTCCTCCGTTCTATCCGTAGACATAACTTTAAAACAAGCTCTTTTTATGTTTAGCTTCTCTTGCACCCCTTCACTCCACCACCAAGCCTCCTTTTGACCTGGAGCTCCTCCCTTTGACTCACCTAGCATCTCTTTGGCTACCTATCGGATACAAGATGTTACTGCCTCCCACATCTCGTTTGCACTACCGCTACAATCCCAAGCTAAGTCTTCTAAAACTTTCTCCCTGAAGCTCACTTGCTTCAGTGGAAGATTCCACCATCTATTTCTAGTTATCTTAGAAACCTTCCTTTTCTTTACCAGTCCTTTCATTTAAAATGATGTGGATACAAATATTGGTAAATATGGAAAATGTACTACTGACAAGTCATATTCCGAATGACTTACCAGGGTGTATGTTATTTGCTGATGATATTGTGTTGATTGACGAGACTAGAGATGGAGTAAATGAGAAGCTTGAGACCTGAAGACATGCATTGGAGACTAAAGGATTTCGTATAAGTAGGACTAAGAGGAATATATGGAGTGCACCTTTGATGGAACAATGGTGAAGGAATCGGGGTAAAGCTTGGTAACGATAACATTCAGAAGAGATATTCTTTTTGATATCTGGGATCTATTTTGCAACATGATGGGGAAATTGATGGAGATGTTACTAGTAGAATAAATGCAGGCTGGCTAAAATGGAGAAGAGCCTCTAATGTTCTCTGTTATAAGAAAATACATTTAAAAATTAAAAGAAGTTTACAAAGTGTCGTGAAACCTGTTATACTCTATGGATCTGAATACTGACCTGTGAACCATAGACATGTGCAGAGAATGGTTGTCGCAGAAATCAAAATGCTAAGGTGGATGTGTGGACACGCATGTAAAGATCGGATCCGGAATGATGCAATCAGAAAGAAAGTTGGTGTAGTTCCGATCGAGGATAAGATGCGAGAAAATCGCTTACAATGTTTTGGTCATTTGCAAAGAAGGTCAATTGATGCATCAGTTAGGAGATGCGAGTGTTAGGATGTTGAGCCGGCTAAGAGAGGGCGAGGACAGCCCAAGAAGTGTTGGAAAGAGATTATACGAAGGAATCATAGTTTTTTGGATATAAGCCTGAGATTAACCCAAGATAGATCTGAATGGAGGCGAAGAATCCATGTAGCCGACCCTACTTAATTGTGGGAAAAGGCTTTGCTGTTGTTATGGAAAATGTACTACAGAATGGTTAAAAAGAATATGAATATGAAATGGAGATAAATTAGATTCGAAAAATAATAGAAAATTAATAGAATAAAGATTAGATTAAATTTCATATTGATCACTCGCACGCGATATATCCATAGATGTATCCATTTTGATGGCGTAGATCAATGGCCCAAACAAAATCATAACTCGATTTTTTGTTGAATTTCAGTATCATCGAAATATCGATCTCGTCGTTATGGTACCACTGAAACGGTAAATTCACCTTGTGCATGTGTCGATGCTCCCTGTTAAATTAGGTCCAGATTCATCGAAATGTTCACAATATTTCACAGACATATCATCGATATGTTGTTTCACCAACCAATATGTTGGTAAATAAATATTCTTAGGCCATAAATAAATTATAAATCTCATGTCTATAAGGTTCAATTTCCATTTTGAATTTGGATATAAAAGATGAGAGCGCATTAAACACGACAAAAATATATTGTGAATTTCCAAGTTGATAAAGAGTGTTTACTGAAACGGAATTTTTTTTTGAGGCTCCAAAAAGGGGGAGACACTCAACGGTGTTCACCCCAATCTATTAAAAAGAAACGAAAAGTAAATATACAAAAAACAAGACAAAAAACAAAAACCAAGATCCAACGGGGTAGCGCAAGGCGAACACCCCAAAAACAAAAGAACCGGACCAGGGCTACCTAGTACACCAGTCTGCCAGAAGACGCGTAGCAAGGATAATAATATTTTCCCGGTAAAAGCGTTGGCCCGCGAAGACGGCCTCATTCCTCCCCAGCCAAATCCCCCACAACCTCGCAATCGGAGCCAGCAGGTCCTTTCTTTCCCTGCCCCTGATGCACGTCAAGCTATCGCAAAAAGCAACCATGCTCTCGGAGTTGATCCAATCCAGATCATCCCAAAGTCCACGAACCAATCTGCATTTAAAGAATAAATGGTCGATAGTTTCCCGCTCCGCATCGCATAGCCCGCAATTAGGTCCAACGTTCGGAATAAATCTCGCGCAACGGTCACGCGTTAGTAGCCTCCCCCTGCGCAGAATCCACAGGAAGACACCAATGCGCTCGGGAAGCTTTAAGCTCCAGAAGAAATTGCGGTCACGCACAAGACTATCGTCCCCCACCTGAGGACTGGGAGTAAGAGCAACATAAGCCTTCCGCGTGGTAAAGGAACCATCCTTCCATGACCAGTGATCGCGGCCATCATTAGGCTGGCTCGCGTCTGCAAGCAAGCCCAATAGCGAAAGAAAATCATCCACACGCTGATTCGAGAAATTTGCAATAAAGCGAGGACACCAGCAGCCGTCCACCCAGCACGATGCCACAGATGCGTCCTTGTCGTCCACTAAAGCAAACAAGCGTGGAAAGCTGTCCTTAAGAATACCCTTGCCCGACCAATCGTCGGTCCAAAATCGAAATGAATCCCCCATACCCAACACCGGTTTAAATAGGTAAAGATTACGAGTAAAAACTCCCAACACTCCACGCCCGAAAGGAGAGAGGTGCCCGTGAGCACTTCCCCGAGTAAAGCCCATCAACTCCTCGCCCAGAAGCTCCCGCAGGACATTAAGCATGAAGTTGTCCTCCTGCCCCCAAACCCTAGACGCACATTTCAGCAGGAGGACATCGTTAACGACCTCCAACCGCCGCACTCCCAACCCACCATCCTGCTTTGGCCGCGAAACATCATCCCAAGCCACCAAATGAACCTCCATTCCCACCTCCCCCTTCTTACCCCACAAGAAACCCCGCATACAACGCTCCAAACGCAACCGAATCCCCTTAGGCAAGCATCGAACCGAGAAGAAATATAAAGGAATAGAGGATAGCACCGCTTTAAGAAGAATCAGACCCCCCCCCCTACTGAAATGGAATTACAATTATAAATTTTGTCTCTTGATTATTATTCATCCAATAAGTAATTTCCTCTTAATAAAGGTGATAATTCCACGAGTACATGTGGTACCCATTACCCGTTGATATTAATCGACACTACGATCGGTACCCATGGGAATGGGAGGGATCGACCTATGACCCAATAACATCATGTCGGGGTAGGTCACAATCAAATGGGTCAGGCATCCGCCGCATGGACACCCCTCCCACTTGGACAGTAGTTTGTCACCAAAGACCTTAGCAAAATACGATACTTCCTTGGGCTAGAGTTTGCCATGAACCATCGAGGTCGGGTGATGACAAAGAGGAAGTATATTAGAGATCTTCTCCTAGAGATCGGGATGATAAACTGCAGACCTACCGGTGCTCCAATGGACCACAACATAAATCCTTATGATGATATATATATATATATATATGAGGTGCACAAGAGGAGGTACATGGGGCTTGTTGAGAAGATCCTCTATGTGACTACTACCAGGTCAAATATCTCCTTTGTAGCAAAGTCAATCAATTTACAGAACAGCCACGACATGCTCACATGGATGATGTTCACATGATCCTAAGGTATCTAAAGTCTTCTCCATGTACATGGTTGTTTTTAGCAGAGGAACTTCTTTTACCATCACAGCATGTGCAGATAATGACTATGCAGGATGCCCTAAAGACAAGAAGTCTATCTCTGATTTTGCAATTTTCATAGTGAAATCTTTGTTAGCCTGGAAAAGCAAGAAGCGGAGTTTAGTTGCTAGATCTCATGTGGAGTCAGAATATAGAGTTGTGGCGTAGAGGAGCATTAAGATGATTGGGTCAAATCCGTTTTGACATACTTAGCTATTGATGTGTCTCTTCCCATGTAATTGCTTTGCGACAACCAATTTGCTCTATTCATTGCCAACAATCCTGTTTTCTATGAGAGGACCAAAAACATTGAGGTAGATCGCTATTACACACGAGATATGATAGAAAAGGACGTTATCTCTACTACCCACGTCAGCTCAAGGGAATAGATAGTAGATATATACACCAAGACCCTAGCTAGGAGGCTGAACCAGAGGTGTTGCTCCAAGTTGAGCATGATTGGCATATATGCTCCATTTTGCGAGGGGGTGTTGAGTGTTATTTCATATTTGCCCATTTATTATGTCTCTCTTATGTAATTTTTCATCTAAATTTCCCTCTATATAAGAGAGATCCATAACCCTCAAAATAATCAATTTTTCATTTTCTTTCCACGCTTACTATCTCATCTCTTTATCCTCCAAATGAATAACTTGAAAGTTTTGATCTATAAAATACAACCAAGGTTCTTCGTAAACTAGCCATTATTGCAACGTCCTAGGCCCTATACTCGATCCGTTATCGGAGAATACTGGTCGAGACAACTTATTGGGGTTGAGCCCAACTGGAGCCCCTAACCACAACCAAAAGCGCTTAAGCCAAGGTTGACTAGTTGTATCAACCATTACTTATAAGCTAATACCACACTATGTAATTACTAAATGTGGTACTATGTTTGGGATGCTACAGCCACCCCCACTTATAACCGCAACGTCCCCAATACACAATTACCCATTACCTATTCGGTTATTCCAAGTAATAGTAGTGGTTACACCTCTTGGGTAGTCCTTTCCTCCTTACTCTATGGTAGGGGTAGCTCCACCTCTTGGGTAGCCCTTTCCACTATTAAACGGAATATGCTCCGATACCATATGTAACATCTCAGGCACCAGATTCGGTCTATTATCAGGAAAAACTGGCCCGAACAACTTGTTGGGCTCGAGCTCAACTGGAGCCCCTGACCATAGCTCAAAATGCTTAAGCCAAGATTGACTGGCAGTAGCCCCAACTACTTATAAGCTACTAGATACGGTATTATGTTTGGGATACTACAATAATTTTCTTTTAAAAAGTTTTGATTTCTGAAAAGCAGCTATGGTTCTTTAGAAACTAACAATCATTCTGTGTTAAAAGTATGCCTACTATAATTAATAGCCATCCATTAAATAGAAAGAAAAGGAAAGGAAACTAAACGATATCACCCAGCAATACAAACTCCTAAGCTCTGCATGCCTACCACGAATTTCTACAATAGCGTAGCATGTTCTCACCATAGCGATGAAGATCTCTAAACCACACCATTTCTCTGCAACCCTATAGCCAAATTACCATGAATGACCTTGCAAAGATCCAACATTCCCCAAGCCTCTTTCTTCCCTAAAAGACATTAGCTAAGATTTATCATCAATCTAAGGAATCAATCTCCTCTAAACATGATGTAAAACATGCATTGAAAAATAATTGGTTATTGTGCTCATTGTCCAAGTCACAAAACGAGCCACCCAAGTCCAACCATAGAACTACTTCGAGAGAAATTTTTTAGAAAGAAAAAGGTGTGGCCTAAGGCGAGCACACCTAAATAATTTTTTTGAAAGAAAAAAGGGCCACCACCGTAAATGTGTGCGCCTAAATAATTCACCATTTATCACCTCAAAATGTTACAACCCCAAGATGGGGAAAAAGTAAAAAAACTACAAAAGCCAACTCTCAGCAAGCGCCTTAACATGCGCCACCACATTTTCACCAAACACCTGTTTATGATGAAACACCACACCATTTCTGGCAATCCACATTGCCAGTATCATTGCTATGAATTAAGGTCTCTTCTTCTATGTGTCAGTCCATCCCTCTCCAATGGAATCCCAGAAGCTCGCCTCGCAGTCAACACACGTTGCATTACCCCTGAACAAGGTTCAGGCATCCACAGAACTTCTACACATGAAGAATATATGGTTCGCAACCTCCATCTCCACCTGACATTGCGAGCAATTCGAATCAACACTCTAAATGAAGCGACTAAACTGGTCCCCCGTCAAAAGTCCGCCCCTCGGAAGAATCCAAAGGAATACCTTCACGCAAAGAGGAATTTTCCATTTCCACTGCAATCCGCTTCACATCCTCCAGAGTGAAAGGTTTTTGTTTCCTTTAGAGCTCTATAAGCGTTCCTTACTAAGAAACTTTTGTCACGCCAGTTCCAGCAATCTCTCCCATCAGTGGGCCATGCCACATTCTCAAGCTCTTCAAGCATCATCATCAACTCCTTCAGGCACTAATTCGAAAGCTCAAACCAAAACTGTGGAAAGAAGGTGTGTCCATCCCAGATGAGCATGAGCATTGGGCTGGGCCGGCCCGGCCCAACCCGAAGCCCAGCCCAAAAAGCCCGACCCGGCCCAAGCCCAAGTTTACATTGGGCCGGGCTTGGGCCTAATATCCAGGCCCAAAATATTTTTGGGCCGGGCTCGGGCTTGAATCGGCCCAGCCCGTTTAGCCCGAAAGCCCGGCCCGAATGAAGGCCCAATATAGGGCCCGAGGACCCGACCTGAATGAAGCCCGATTGGGCGGCCCGATTCAATCCCGAGGACCCTCTCCATTCCAACCGTTCGTATTCTCCGCCTCCTCTTCTTCTGTAGAGATTGGAGTGCACCCGAGCCCCGACCCTCTCAATTCCCATTTCCAAAAACACAACAACCAAAGTTTCCATTCCAACCGTGTGTATTCCCCTGCCCCCTCCCTCCCTCCAGCCCCAACCAACGCCCAGCAAGGCGGCAATGCAGGCCTCACCGTCGTGTGGCTCCTCTCCTTGACACGCAACATACCCTTCGGCTCCAGGCTTCCGTCCCCTCCTCTAAAAGTGTTTCCGCTCCTTCTTATGCGGCTCCGTGGATAGTATCCTCCGTCAATCTATCGCAAACCGCGACACACACCGGAAGACCACACAGATTGTTGATTCATCGCAAGATTCGCAACCCCACAGGTGTGCTTAACCTTTTATAACATCTGCTACAATATTTATAATATTTGGGTATGTTCAGTCAAACCTTGATTATGTTCGGTCGAACCTTGATTCCTTGGTTGTTGGCTATAACATCTCCATCAACTATGTCCATTCTATCTTCCTAAAGTAATCTCCAAACTATGAGGTTTGGTTTATTAGTTGCAGGAGTTATACATCGATGTTAAAATCATAGCTTGATGATATGACCTGGAGACCTACTTGAGTATAGATGGAATTGATCCACTCAATATATTGTTCTTTAGAGATCTGCATGAAAATACGATAATGATATTACTATGATATCAGATTCAAGTATAATGTTCACTTCTATTTACACAGTAGATGCAAGAAGACTATATCACTGCAAATACAATAGGGGTACTGAACTTGTACCTTTTCTTTTTAGCAATTACGATTGATGAGAATTGAACACTGATATGAAGATATGAGTCCAAATGTTCAATCGCCAAACCAATTAATTGGATTGGCTTTTACCAAAAATATATCAAGACATATCATGGTCTGGACCATATCTCGAGGACCATAACTGCACAACAGACATTATAGCTACATGTAACCATTCCAGAATTACAGTAACAAACAAGGTTGATAACACCTATCCCTTGTTATCAAACCTTCAACTTGGTTACATATGCAGCATTCAATCAAAAATATATTTGCTACCCCAAAAGTATCAAAAGCAAGACATGTTCAAAAGATTAAATTGTTTAAGGTAGACATGTCTACAAGGTCAATGGATAACATTGTTTTCTATGAATATGCCTGGATACACAACTTAAGATACAAACAATACAGTTTCTATCCACTAAAAGTCTGAATTTTTGGTACCCACGCCGATGTGGTCGATGAACTTGAACTCGAATGCAATGTGATCTCTTCATGAGAATTATAGTTAAAACTTCTACTACATTTTTTAAAATGTAGTTGCTCGTATATGCTCATCTTTGTCTAGTTACCAATTCTAATTGCAGTATAAGATGTTGGTTATTGAAACATGGAAAAAGTACTTGAATCTTGATACATGAATATTTATATGGGCCGGGCTTGGGCTTGGGCCGCTAAAATTAAAAAAAATGTGGGCCTTGGGCCCGGCCCAAGGCCCGAAATTTTATATGGGCCTAGGCCTGGGCCCTTCAGGGCCCGGCCCAGCCTAGCCCATGCTCATCCCTAATCCCAGACCTCAACCACCGAGGCATCCTGATTAGTAGCCAAAACCATCAACCTTGGGACGCGGACTCCTAGAGTCTCGCCCTCTAATCATCATTTCAGAATTTAAAGTCGTTATTGTCTTCTAGTATAGGCCTCAGGAATGGACGGATCTCATGAGCCTAAAAAAGATCGGTCGAAAAATGCCTTGAACATCAGCCAATCTTTCCCTCACCCCGATCGGTTTCCTTATATATTTTCTTCCTAGACTTAGACCAATGCCTAACTATAGGAGATACCGATGCCATCTGTATTTATTCATCATCCTTATTCGATCTGTATATTTTCTAGATCTCATCGGTTCTCACACTCACTCTTGTCATATACTTAGGCTGACCAAAGCCTAGGTATGGGGGGGCCGATATGTGCCTAGTATATATTCGACCATTTCTCCTCTTGACCTCAATCACTCCATTTCTTCTTCTTCTATACTTAGACTGAGCAGAGCGTAAGTATATGGGGGCGGTTGACTTCTATCCATCTTTTTATTATTTTTCTCTCTACGCTTAGCACGAGCTATGTCTTCTTGTCGCTTCTTGTGCTATGAGGACATAGCACACGCTGAGTATAGGGGGCTTGTATATATTACATATATATTTTACCCATAGCTCGTACTTTCACATATTTTTGTATATATTTATGCAATATTGCAATAATTACGGGATACGTAAAAGTCAAGAAAATACAAAACACACAAAAATGAAAAAAATGAAAAAAAATGAAAAATAAAAAATGATGAAAAAATTCTCTTGTGCATATCATTCTTGCATACAAAAAACCATACAAAAAAGTGAAAGAAAAAAATCTTGCACTTCATATTGCACCTCATATGCATCAGCATTTCATTCTACATACCTTGTATATGCAAAGTGGAAAGATATTTGGTTATGAACCGAGTTGTGAGTAGAAGTGGAGAGCGGTATTGACTAGGCCTTAATCTACTTAATTTCCAGAGGAACTTCACCGAGAAAGAGGATTTTTGAATCTTAAGATCTTCTGACTTAATTCTTTGAGTTTCGCACGACAATGTGCAGCCTTTGACTCTTAGTGTCTAACCTGGTCTCCTAATTTTGGGTATAGCTTTTAAGTAGGAAATTAATATGTTCTCTCACACTATGCACTTAGCTCAACTCAGACGAGGTGTTGGAAGACTGTGTACGTCTCTTTTCTGGTAGCATGGACAATTACAGACCGGAGTATGGTTTGAAATAAAGCTTCGGAAAAGGAATGAAAGGCTGGGCACAATTTTTTCTAAGACCCCAAAACATGTACGGAAAAAAAGATTCTATATCCGCAGGGGCACAAAAGATCCATGCAGAGTTACCAAAAATCCATACCAAAAAGAAGCCAAATTACCAAATAAATATCTGACCAAAAAGGTCCAAGCTCCAAGAAAACCTGCAGATCTTAGTGGAGACTTGGCTAAACTGGCCGGCTTCACAAGGAGAGGTGACTACACCGGTCACCCTCCAGTTCTTTTCCCATTCTTCTCATTTCTTCCCCCTTTCGGTTTTGAACATAGAGCGACATACATTAGAAGGAAATACCTGACTCCCCGAGGATGAGTTACTGGAAGGGGGTTTGCATGGTAGTCCGACATTCTTGATAGGGAGAGCTAAAACCTTTCACTCAGATAAGACAGTTGTTCAATGTTCATGAGATATGGATTGATCTAAGATGACTTCTGAGTTGAATATGTAACAATGATATGTAGAACTTGAGCGTTGTTGATTTTAAATCCTAGGACTCACATAAGTTCCGCCCCACTATTAATCCAAAGGTCAGGTCTAGCTCCATTTTCACCTTTTGTTCATGACTTTGGTATGGAACCCAAAATCATTTCACCTTTGCATTTCATTTTAGTTGCTCAGGGATGAGCAAGGTTTAAGCATAGGGGGTTGATGAATCCACGATTCATCATACTAAATGATGAAAATAGAGCTTTGTTCCCGAGTAATTAGCTGCATTTCATTATTTATTCTGCATTTTTATCATTCATGCATGTAAAATTAATATTTCCATTTTAATACTCATAATTGCTTTCATAATCATCTTCACATTTGCACCCAACTTCATTCATTTTTAACTAAAAAAATTACTAACTCAAATAATTGGCTCGTGAGACAAAATCTCAATTTCAGACTAGACAGACTAAAACGCTCATATCTTCCTCAAACAGTGTCTGATTTAGGTTTACTCACTTTTAAAGTAATACATATTCAAAGACCTTCAAAACAAGATCAATTTCATAAAAATCGAAACTCGTATGTAAAAGTTGAGTTTTGGGCCTCTTTTGTGTGTTTTGAGTTTTCCCTAATTTTGACTAGATATTTTATGTACATAAATAACCTTTTTCTTTTATTTCTTTTTCATCCTTATTCTTTGATGAAAATTTAATAAAATCCACAAAAATCCAAATTTAAAGTAAGACTGAAATCAAAGAAACTGACCAAGTCCGAGTGTCCTTTGCGAGTCGGTATAAATTTCTCACTTGTTCCTCTTTATTTTATTTCCCTATTTTCTTATTTACTAAAAATCCAAAAAATAAATTATTGTGTAGATATTTATCTTTGATTTTATTATTAATTTTATCGATTTTTATCTTAATTAAAAATCACCAAAAATTTACAAAACCCAGAAATCAAGATATTTTATGTATATAGAGTACCTCAAAAATATCGTTTTGCACAAATGGCCTCTTTTGCTCCTAGTCTCTATATGAAAGTTGTAGATCTCATCGAGACGAGCAATTTTCATGTTGAGCACTTTTCGATCCGAGGTCGTTTGTTATTTATTCTAGATTTTTCTTTTATTTATTTTCCGAATTTTCTGGAGCTAACACATGGAGGCTCTTGAAGTCGCCACGTGTCACTCATTTTGTAACCCTTTTTATTTCATTTTTAAAATATATATATAATAAAAAAACTTTTCTCTCACCTCACGTGCCACACACGTGAGGACTTCTCCTCCTTTTATCCCCTCCACCCGTTCCTTATTTCTCGCCAACTCTGTTTCCGTCGCTAGGTCATACCCAACGGTCGGTCGCCCGCACAGCCCGCAACCACCTCCCTCTTCCTCGCGCATCTACCCTTATCCCCTCCTCTCCTATATAAACCCATCATCTACAGCCAGAGAGGACATCCGCCATCTTCGACATAAGGGAGAGAGTTTGAAAGGGAGCCGGTGACAAGGGCCTCCCTTCTTGCACGATTACCTCCACGGCGTAATCCTTCTAGCCTCTTGGGACCTTCGCTGGTCCCAATCGAGGCAACGACCAAAAGGGGGGCCATCGCCCACCTCAATCCAAGCGAAACCCAACCCATATCTTCTTCTGCCTTCTTTTTCAAATCCCCTATTTCTTCCCAATTACTATGTTCTCCTCTCGCACCCGTCATCTCGCATTCATCCGAGGCTTCGCTCACCCTGCTCCGCCTTGTCGCAGCTTCCCCGAAGCTTGCTTCACTCCGGTATCGTTCAATGAGCACACCTGCAACTGCGCGAGGTCCACCGACCTCAACCGACGACCAGCACTCAGCCCGCCACCCTCCACGACCAACGCTGCGCCACCACAACCACACCTGAAACCAGCGAAGGCATGTCGTTCACCCTGCGCAACGCCTCCGCCCGAAGACCACCAGCGCGACCGTCGAGGACCTCCTCCGCCCTCTGCGAGGCGAGCCGACCGCCACCAACGACGCCAGCCGACCCCCCTCGCCCAGCCACCGTGCCTCCTGGGAGGACTACGCGCTTCCACCCGCGGCGCGGCAGCGGCGCTTCTGTTTGCCAAAACGCGCGGAGGCACGCTGCCTCGCCTCCTTGTCGACACCTGCCTGGAGACCTCCGTCTGCAAGGAGGAAAAGAAGACAAAACTCCCTCCCCCAACCAGCATGTACCCCGCACGCGTGGGGAGGGAAAAGTTACGAAGAAGCGCCTCGAAGCCAGCAAATCCCCATTCCAATCCGCCTCAAAAAAACGTGTATACCTCGCGCGTGCCTCGCACGTGCCTTGGTGGGCAATTTACAAAGAGCTCCCCGCAAGTCTGCCTATCTCCAAAGAAGCCCCCAGCCAGAGATCACGCGCGTTGCACGTGACATATTGGGAAATTTTCACATCTCCCCCTCTTGGGCATGGGTAATTATCATTAAGTCCTTGTTCAGTCTTTTTACTTTATGTATTTGCATATAGAACCCTGGGTTTGCATATTTATTTGAACAATCATTCAGCATCATTTTATTATTTAAAAAATTGCATTGTGTTCTACAATTAATTCTCTACATTGTGACATGCTCGTGATATTTTTATTGTATGTGGTTATTTATTATTAATATTCGTGTGGAAAATCACGTATTTTACCCAATATGTGCTTTAAAATTCATAGAAAGTTAACCATAGCTCCAAATAACACCAAAAATTCATGGATAGTAGAATTAGTTGGTAGTAACATTGTAACTAAAAAGAATTGCATTTGCATGGATAGTTTTCTCTAAAAAAATCATTTCGTGCATTTCATAATTGATTTTTAATCAGTATTACATCGAACATTTTTGGGTTTAAGATTTTTCTGAGATAGATCACCTGGTAATATATCTTGGAAAATTTTATTTTATGAAAATAAATAGACTTAATATTTATTATAATTAACTAGTAAAAATCACATTGTTTGCATCCATTTAAGCATAAAATATTCATTTTGCATCCAAAAATTCCAAGAACATTAAAGTGCATATTTTTCATTGCATTTCACATCCTGGTCAAGTTTGAGGATTTTTTGACACAATTTAATCATACATTACATTTTGCCAAAACTGTATTTTGTACATTTATTACATTAAAAAAATAAAAAATGCTCCTTTGAAAACCTAATTTCGTGATCAACTTTAAAACCAACCTACGGAGACAGTTGCCTCCCTGAGTTCGACCTTGGAACTTACCAAGTAAAAAAATTTGACCGCTCGCTTCAATTTGACATTAATTAAATAGCGGTTTTTTTACCAATCGTAAAATTGCCCGCCTACAACGAAACATCCTTTAAGCATTAATTCCATCGAATTAAATGTGCATTTTCACGGTCTTTCACAGACACCCCTAACACACATCCCTTTGTCGTTGGAAGTATCCTCCCCTTGGCTGACCTTTAACTAAAACTATACATGACGCAGTCATGATGCACCTTTTCATCCAAGCAATCCACCTATCTGGGAAACCATGTCTGTGAAATGAAGCCCAAATGAAATGACAATCCATGTAGCCGTAAGTCTTGGAAAAATGTACCTTCCGCATCAATCCTTTTGCTTTCCGTCTTCATCAGTCTACCATAATCTCAGAAGTCAGGACCAGACGGTCCATAAGGTACCTTCTCGAGAGGAAAGCACTTTGAACCGACGACACAATTTTATTCAATTCTCCCCTTAAGCGGTTTGCTAAGGTCTATGGACAATCGAGTAGATCGTGTTCGATAGGGAAATGGGAATGTACTCTACTTTTGCAGCAACTTATTTCTTCAGAAGCAAAAAGAACGAAGATCGGTTGAGAATGTCAAACCTAGAGTTCCCCACTACAAACTCGATCACCATCTCCATAACCACACCTGCAATGCGATCCCAAAACTCTCTATAGAAGAATACCGGGAACCCGTCCAGTCCAAGGCACCCATCAAGGTTAAGCGCGAACAGAGCTTCCAAACCTCTTGTACTCCAAACGGTCCCTTCAGCTCCTCTCCATCAGTAGATAAAATTCGATTAACCCCAAGCGAAGCCACCTCGAACCATTGTGTATCGTTCGCCTACTCATGTTCTTGAAATATTGTCGCTGCCCTTGCCACCTCCAACTCCCCACGTACTTCCAAATCCCTAACCCCGATTGAATGGATTAAGTTCCTTCTTCTATCATTTGCCACATTATGAAAGAAATTGGAATTCGCAAAGAATCTGGAATTTGCATCGCCTTCCTTCAACCACCTCTACCTAGATCTTTAACGCCATTTACATTCCCTCTTCCTATCCTCCTCTTCCATGATCTTCAGAAAAATTATGTGGTTCACAATCTCCTCTACGCCCAGCTCCCTCTCGTCCTCCAATAAGTCCGTCTAACCAACTCATCCTAATCCTAGCTTCTTCTCAAGCCCATCTCCGCTCTATTGGGCCTCCTCAACTCCATGAGTATGTCATGTAGCGCGATCAATTTCAGGGTGACCCCGATCATTTTGTGTGGGCAGAAGGTAAGTTCTTGGTGAAGAATGCATACAGGAAGCTGAGTGGTGGTGTGGTGGAGCGAGACGAAGACCTATGTGCTGACTTGAAGGTGATTTGGGCGGCAAAGATTCCTACTCAGGTTAAGGTCTTTCTTTGGTGTCTAAGGAGAGACTGGATATGTGACAAAGTGAGAAGAGGCAGACTGCTGGGTGCGACGGATACGAGGTGTGACAGATGCGAGAACGGCATAGAGGATGCGGACCACATCTTCTTTGGCTACAGGTCTTTGGCCAATGTGTGGGAGTCGTTGGGGCTTCCGTGGGTTCGGGCATCTGATGCGGAGCATTTTTGGAGATCTATTCGGGCGGTCGGTCTTGGGTCATCTGGCGATGTCTCCAAGCCCTTTGCCGCGCTCTGGGCTATTTGGCTTGGCATGAATGATACAATTTTCAAGGGACAGCGGTTTTACTTTGAAAATGTACTTGCTAAATGTAGCTTGTACAATTTCTGGATATCCAACTGATGTACCTTCTCGTTTATTAATGATTGCAAGTATCTAAACCATAAAGGTGTATGGTCAGAGCTGGACCTAGGCAGTGAAGAAACTGTTGCTAAATTGAACCTCTCCAAAGCCTCTACCAAAAGGAGAAACCGATCGTTTCTTGACTTGGATGATGAGTTTCTCCAAGTAAACTTGCAGTTCACTGCAACAAAAACCTTTAGATTTAACTCCACCAAATCTACAAAAAGTTCCGATCCTAGGTCATGTGCACGTCTTCCACCCGACCTATCGTCTGTGTAGGGCGTAACATTGAAATCACCACCCACCACTCATGCCTCCTCCAGAAATCTCTCCGTGATGCTCCACAACTCCACCCACATATCCATGTTAGTAGACACTCCTGATATGTCGTACCAATGAAATAACAAAGCATGGCTGATCCACCTTGTTAATCAGTAACACCGAGATTGAGTGAAACATCTTCACCTCACCCACCAGTTCAAACAAGTTCCCATTCCACGCAATTACAATTCCTCCGAAGCTTTCGTTCGACAACATTGCTCTAACTCGGTGAGATAGATGCCCGAGATGGACCACCATCTCACAGATTCCAAACATTCGACCTTGTTTCTTGCAAAACCTCTTCTCAGGTTGGCCCAACCCCCTAAAATTCCACGAAAGTAGTTTCATTTGGAAAATGAGGGGCCATTCCCCACAAATTGAACTCCCATCGTCCTTGCAACCTTCAGTTCAAAGAGCGGGTCCGATGCAACCCCAACATTCCTCACGACGAGTTCTGACAAATCTCCCTCCGAAACGCTTTCAGAAGAAGCCCCCTCGCCCCCTTCCTCGAAAATCTTCCCTTCACCTCCTTGACGCTCCCTTTCTTCACTCATACACTCCAGCTTCGCAACTTCCCAGTCCATAGTATATGTCCTTCGATGCTTACGCGTGAAGTACCTGATAAGCGATCGCACCTCTCCTCTCGTATCAACCCCGGAGGTCGGGTCGGTCCCTACCATTGCTTCTACATTCTACTACGATCAACATCTAAATTTAGACCAATGCATGTTGAGGGGTCGTAACAGAAGCTCTACGTCTTTCGAATGGCCGCTCTAACATTGCATACTCCGATCTACCCCCACTCCTCTCAACATTACCCACCACGCGAGTATCTCGAAGCCCCTCGGTGAGCTCCTAGACATCTCGAACAACTCTCCCACTAGAGTTTTGACAAAGCACCTGGAGCTATCCACCACATTCAAAGCCATTTGAGTCCTCCAGTGGATCTTAATACTTCGTCGCTGAGACTTCGGAATCGAAGTGCGCTTCAATGTTACTGACCAGATATTGCTCGAGAACACCTGGGTTGAGATCCTGCATAGCCCTCGCATCCCCTCAAGATCTGAGTTTATCGTGTTGGGTATGAAGACTGGATCTGTCATGCTGGTCACTTGAACCGGGTTTAATAGGCTAGCCACGTGAATCCGATCCATCGGTTTGTAACAAGACTCGTACTTGTCGGGTTTACCTCAAGAGCTTGGCTTATCGGGTTTGCCCGAAGACCCAAACTTATCGGGTTGGTAGACAAACCTGAAACGATTGAGCAGCCAACAACACTCGAGTTACAAATAGCTGACAGATAGTTGTTCGGATCCTTTAATTGGGCGACGTTAGGGTTACCACTTAAATGCACCCCATGGCCTCCCTTGAGATTCGTCACCCCCAAAACTCCCATTGTTTCCTTAACTCTAGTCTCTCGCCATGACTTTTGACTTTCCACCTTCTTCAATCACCGTCGGCACTAACATCAACGCATATGTCGTCGCTCCAGCACCATGGGGTTTGTCATTCAATGGCACGAGCCATATCGCCATCGGTCTACGGCCCAGCCATAGAGCAGCTCTCATCGTGATCGAAGGTTTGGAGCCTTTTACTAGTGTGACAACTTCAGAATCCTCGCCCAACCTCAAGCCCGAGCCACGAAGCTCCACCATCACACCCACATGGAACATCACCTTTCTCAGAGCCTCCACCCTCCGACATCTCGGAGGGACTCCAAGGATCTTCATCTCCAAGTCTTTTCAACCTCCACCGGAACATCGTCTAGGAATCTCGATCTTCGCCGTCAAACGCCCCCTTTCTTCGAATGGTAAACACCCCTCCAGAGCCCCCTTCATCACCTCCTTTGCTCCCAACACCAATAAAGCTCTCATGCAAAGCATCCAAACCGAGAGAAGAAGTGTGTCTACATTCGCCCCTGCCAATCTTGTCGTTAGCTCTCCATCTTGGAGCAACCGCAAGGCTCCTATGGCAGAGCAATCTCTCCGACAATGGTCTGGGCATCTACAACCGCAACGGAAACAAATCGGCTCTGTTGCGGCACAGGTCTTTGATATGTGGTCTTCCGCTCTGCACCAGAAACACCATGATGCTTCTCCCTCCTTGTGAGTATTCGTCCAAGATTTTTTTTCCTTTTCTGGGCTCAGCTCCAAGCACCCTCCCTCGCCATGTCCTCCATCCATTATGAAGCCTCCATTGGCCTCTCCTACTGCCTACCCCACCTCCTTGTTGCTTTCGCCTGTATAGGTGGCCCTTTGCTCGCCAAAGATGAAGGTCACTTATCTGCTCTCTTTTCTACCTCCCTCACCGCTTCACTCCTCTCTGATATCTCCATCAAGATAATTGGGTACACCCCAAATGATGGCACGGTGAAGTATATTTTCCAAGTAGTAATGCTCTTGCTTGAAAGGGGGAACTATCCTAAGGTGTTCACCCCAAACAAAAAAATGATGAGAATAAAAGATAACACCGTTATGAGAAAGCCAGATCACCCAGATGATCGCAATCGATGAAGTACCTCATTGATGTGGAAACTTGATCTAAAAAATTGAGTTCCAAAAAGGCAAAAATTCGAAAGGTTGC
This sequence comes from Ottelia alismoides, assembly GCA_037367405.1. Taxonomy (NCBI): domain Eukaryota; kingdom Viridiplantae; phylum Streptophyta; class Magnoliopsida; order Alismatales; family Hydrocharitaceae; genus Ottelia; species Ottelia alismoides. The sequence goes on along the minus strand of JAZKJV010004441.1, from coordinate 133,549 downwards.
ATGAATCTACCCATACGAGCCCCAACTCATGCCAAACAAACTTTGTCTTCTCATGTAAAGAAAAGATGATCTATTGACTCCATCTTCTTACAAAGCGAACGCATGTCAATACCTCTCAAAAATACCACCCAATGATCTCGTCATGATTCTACCATGATGCATCAATCAGAGGAAGCTCACTAATATGTGCCAGTACATTTACGTCCCACATAACTATGCAAGTACGAAACAGTTAGGCATTGGGTATGGTTGTCTATTAGAGGATTTGTAGGCCCGACGAATTGTGAAATCTCCATCCCTCCAAACCCAGTAGCCCCTTCCCCCCTACTGGTCCTTCTAAGGTGCTAAAAGCAACATGGAGCTCCATGAATTCCTCCAAACGTTGATCAGAAAAATCTGAGGGAAAGGTGGGCGCTTATAATCCATCCTCCCAACACTCTAATACCAACACATCACAGTCAGAGGAGAAGGCAAACAAGCAGGGAAATCACGATGCTAAAATCCCCTAATCGGTCCAGTTATCCCTCCAAAATGCAAAAGGTCAGCCATCCCCTACCACTAATCAGAAGAACCAATGGAATTGAAGCATTAAGGTGTAGATGTCCTTTCCAAAGGCAAAGGTGAAAGTGATGATCGGTGAACTAAAGAGGATTGGACATGAATGCCATGTGTTCCAAGGATGAGTATGCAGCACAAGTCCCCGCTATCTCCCTAAATCTTGCCAGTCCATTTTAATATAAATGCTTTGTTCGTAGTCTCCCAATGAGGGAATCTAAGGCCTCCCTTCTCCTTAGGGAATGCAACAGTATCCCAATCAACCAAGTATATGCAAGAAGTATCATGCCTCGATTTAATGAACAAAAATCCATAATCATCAATAAATGGCAATAGACTCCTATGAGTAGTAACACTGACGACAAAAAAACTCAGAATTATCATGATGATGGCTTTCACTAGGACCAGACAACCACTACGTGAAAGCAGGGATGGCCTTCACTAGCCCCAGATGACCACTACGTGAAAGACGGCTTTCACTAGCACCGGAAAGCTTTCTATCCATCTTCTCAATGATGGGAAGCCAGTCTGTAACCCGAAGTCTTCCACAATTCACGGCAGAGCCAAATAGAAATAGAGAGAGAACCACATGTTGTGCCCAACTCAATGCCACAAACCATTGCATCTACATCTGAGAGCCCAAAAGTGAAGCAAGCAGTGGCGATGAGAATCCAAAAAGAGATGATAAAGCTATGTGATTGCTATACCTAGATGTTGCCATGGCCTTCTGCCAACAGCAAGAAACAGATAATTAAAATGACTAAATGTTTGAAACGATTCTAATCAGAAATAAGTGACTTAAAATCTTGAAGATAACATGAGATTAAGTTAGATATTTCTGCTGACTCGAATAAAACCTGGCAGTATTCAAAATCCGAATTATTGTAATCACGGCAGAAACTGGGCATATATGGCACTAAATGTCCACGAGATGTTCCCAACCCAAGTAGTTATAAGATTGTTCTGGTACTTATTCTGCTATAGACAATAGAAAATAAATCTCAACCAAAACGAGAGTGCATAACACCCCCACAGTAAAGGAATACGAAAAAAAAGAGGGTTGATACTCGTTACCATTGAGAGATATAATTATCTTTCGTTATCTTTTATATATTCCGTTTCATTGTTTTCCTTATTTTTTATATATTTTCTATTTCTTTCATCTCCATTGTGTAATTTGCTCTCTAGGATTTCTCCTCTTTGTATAAGAGAACCATATGGCCAAATTCATAACACAACTAATTCATTTTTTCTCCACACGGTATCAAAGCGACGATCCAATACCGGATCTTGAGCCCACGCAATAACCCCACCACCAGCTCATGTTGTCGCCGCTCGACATCTCTGAAGGCAACCCCCACACAACGTCATCTATGGTGTCTCATGTGGCACCTCTCACTGCTTTAAGGGCTCCGACAATGGGTCTCACTAGGGGTGCACACGGATCAGATAAAATCCGTAATCCAATACATTGTTACTGGATTGGATTGGTTTGGTTTTATAATTCTAATGGATCGGATTGGATTGGATCATAACCAAAATCCAATTTGATCAAGTCCTTTAATTCGTTCACATACATATATTTTCATACATAATACAATATCTATTGACATCCATTCTCATTTTTCCGTAAGAGCGTAATCAATTGCATTTATCCTTTTTTCATATCAATCTTAGATACATGTCATTTTACAACCACCCTTTGTTCTCTCTTGAAAGCCAACTGCTAAATCTCCACAATAATAAACATGGTTGTAACTTGTAAAGTTATAAATTCTATTCGATTATTCCATGCCTATCATTTCGCTCTTGACTGACAATATTCTTACCAGTTCCCTCTCCGTTCAATCCATTTCATCGTCGCCTCCGTCTTGTGCAATGTTGTCCTATTCCAGCACAACATCACCACCCCTCCCTCACAATATCGTGATGTGACTTTGTCCTTAACGTGATGTCACTTGTCTAATCTCCCTTAAAAGAAAATATAAAAATGTACTAATCCTTCTCCCACTATAAGTAGGGTCAGCTACATGGATTCTTGCTCAAATCCATGTTGGCAGATTCGACTATTTTTTACGCCGGTTGCCGACTACCTAACGCAACCCCTACAAGAGTGGGATTTGAACCCTGATCTTTTGTATGGTAGACACATTGTACTACCACTGGACCATTAAGTGGGTACCCCTTAAAAGAAAATATATTTGAAATAATTGTCTAGTAACTTTGTTATTCTTGACCCTTTTACTTCTTAACTTTTTTTTGTTTCACAATCGTATCCCAATAATGAATTACATATTCAAATGTACCACACCCATCTAAGAATAAATTATCATTACTTGAAGTCATTTTTACTGAATTACTTTTTAATTCATATTTTTCAAAAAAAAATTATATTTCGATTATAGGTATAATCTTGCAAAGAAAGTCCATCATAAGATCATTTTAAAATGAGAGGCATGTTATTCAGCCGATGGGCTATACGTAAGTTAGTTTTGTCCTGGCTACTTAATCGAGTATAAATGTTGTATTATTCTTGTTTGTTAATATATAATATAGAACCTTGAAGGATGTTCTTGGGAGTGGTTTAATTTTAACATAACTTAAGAATCTAAAATAATCATAGACTTCATCAAATATCCAATCATAGAGACCATATTTTTTGTCTAACTTGTCTTTGTTTCCTTATTCGGTAGCTTTATGTGACTCATTAGTTGGAAATCAGTTGGAAAAAACATACTAATGCACCATATATAAAAAGAAGCTTAAATTCCATATAATCCTCTTGATTTCGAATTGCATGTAGAACCCTAAATAGAGAATTCCATTTGCATGTGGACCCTCCATTATTTTCCTTCCTTAACTCAATCATTTTAATGAGCTAATTTAAATCTAATTGAATCCAGGATTTGAGTTCACCCCTAAACCCCATCCCTATCCCTCCAATACTAATTCCTCTTCCTTCCTCCAAGACCTCCTCCTCCCCAACCTCAACCGTCGACACCACAATCATCGTTGCTTCCCTCCCTACTTCAGCACCTCCAACTCATCTTCTTCACTCCCCTTTTTTCTGCGACCACAATCGCTTGTGTTGATGCACTAGATTGAAGCCAACGGACCACTGTAGGATCAAACAGTCAGTGACCCACAATCTAAAACAAAGATTGGGGCTATGAGAGGAACCCACCTCGGTCATACTATTGACGATGATGTTGTAAAGGGCGAAAAGGCGGTCATAAAAGGTGGTTCGTCAGAGGAGGGAGGAGTCCAGGCAGATAAAGGCCTCGACGCGAGACATGTGGTTGTGTAGGAGGACCCGGGAGAACTCGAGCTCATGGGAGGTTTTCCAACTCATGCTCTCCCCCATGGTAGTTCCACCGCAGTAGCAACGGTGGGTGGGTAGCGATGGCTAACTATCGCATGTCGACAGGCTAACATACATCGTGGGAATGGCAGGGGGAAAGGCTTGAGGAGTGGGGAGTAGAGTGGGTCTTTTGGATTTGGGAGTTGTTTAAGCCATGGGTAGCGGTGTGATCTCAATAGCCCGAAGTGAAGAAGATAGAAAGTGGTGGGAAGGAGGCGATGGCGATGGCGACAAGGGAGGTCAGGGGAGGAGGACAAAGGGAGGAGGTGGAGATGGCGGCAAGCAGGGGCGGGACCAGAAGGGGTCACGTATACAACTATTATGTATGCTAAAAAAATAGAAAATTCTATGTTTTTTAACGATATTTTTAAATAGAATTAATATTTTTAAAATGAACCTCTTTCAATCTTGATAAACATAGAATTTAAATCTATTATTAATGTTAGAATTTCAAATATATTGGTATTTTTCGTGGTTATTTTTAAAATTAGATAAATATGCTAATTTAAGCCTCTCTAAATCCACCCTAAAAAGGCTAAATTATCAAGTGAAATTTTGAAACAAAAAAAGTTCATTGTTAAACTAAAACAATAAAATTTATTTTATTTATAAAGAGTAATAAAAATAATGGGAGAGATAAATAAACTCGAATACAATTTTATATCAAATTATTTTAATACTATGGAAGTGATTGGATAAACCATATAAAAGAAAGTAAAATTGATGGAGATAAGATGCGAACCTTAATCTCCAAAATAATAACCTTACCACTCTTCCACTTAACCATTTAATGATTCTATAACATGTCTCTAACAACATTAATAAAATGTACTAAGCCTTCTCCCACTACAAGTAGGGTCGGCTACATGGATTCTTGCTCAAATCCATGTGGAAAGATTCGACTATTTTTTACGCTGGCCGTCGACTACCTAACGCAACCACCGCAAGAGTGGGATTTGAACCCTGGTCTTTTATGTGGTAGACACACTGTACTACCACTAGACCATTAAGTGGGTTCTAACAACATTAATGTAATACAAAAAGAGAGAACCGTAATACATTGTATAAGTGATGTATAATAATCATGGGGTGATTATAATGTATACTAGTTGACTCGAATGTAATTTTATATAAAATTATTTTAGTACTTTGAAAGTGATTGGATAAACCATATAAAAGAAAGTAAAACTGATGGAGATAAGATTCGAACCCTGGTCTCCAAAATAATAACCTTGCCACTCTACCACTTGACCATTTAATGAATCTATAATATTTCTCTAACAACATTAATTATAATACAATTAAGGAGGGACCGTATTTAAAACTTAATACATTATATAAGTGACGTATAATAATCATGGGGGGGGCCAAGGCCCCCCCATAATGTATACTAGTTTCGCCCCTGGCAACAAGGGAGGTCGGGGGAGGAGGAGGGAGGGAGGAGGTGGCAGTAATGGCTACGGTAGAAGTCCAAGAAGGATGATGGCTTGAGAAAGACTAGAGAGTGAGAGGGGGAAGGAGGAAGTGGCACCCATCCATATATATCGTGAACTTAGAGGATTAAAATTGTAAGCACTTTTAACGTTTTTTTTGTCAAAATTAAAGGACAAAATGGATGGAAGTTAGCAGTTAGCATAGGGTTAACAATTGTTCAAGGTTCTATGAGTGATTTGCAATTATGGAGGATTCAGCATGTAAATATGTATTTCTAAGAGTCCCTGAACTTAAAGATATAATGGGACTATCACAAAATAAAATTTGGAAATAACATACAAAAAAACATAAGCTATAGAATGAATATCCAACGCAGGATATCGTAGGAATTTTATTGAAAACTATAAACACTGCCACATTACAAAAAGATCACCACAGGCATTGCATAGACACCCATGATGCATGCAACACCTTGATATTTTGCGCCAGAATCTCTGCATAATGCCTCTCTCTTTTGAACACCACGGCATTCCTCTCATCCAATAAGGTCCCAAAAAAATAACAAGAATATTATAGGGGTATTCTAAGAGAGTCTCCATTTGGAATAAGCTTAAATGGGACATTCAAGAAAACCTACAAGATCGCATAGAATAAAGAACGAAACAAATTCGTATGCTAAAATAAAATTATTAAACAGAGAATCAATATACATGTCAAAATAAAAACTCAGGAAGTCTGGAATAGGAATTTAAGAAATGCATTGGAAAATGCACTTCCCTGTAATTCACAGACATCTCATTAGCACACTATACTTCATACAGATGCCGATTAATCTAGAAAATAGTCATTGCCGAATCACCTGGGATTTCTTCTCGACAGGCAGAACGGACAAAAATTGGACCAATCAGCCACACGTGTCAAGGAGAGGGGGGTGAGAGATAAGGCATTACCTTCCTTTCTTTTACGATTAGTTCCCACAAAATGACAACCCCATCGGCTCCTCCAGAAAGCAGATACAGCCGCTCTGCGATTGGAACTGCAGAAATAACATTTTTATGTAAAACCATTAGTGCGCAGGAAAAATTAAAAAGACTATAGAGCTGCAACAAGCGGACAGGTACGCTGCAAATGGAATTTCATAGCGATTATCACTGATCAGGCTTGTAAAGAAACTTTCGGAATCAAACTGAAGTGCAAATTCAAAATTTGACTGCAAAAGTCCAACCAGATAAAGTTGGGCGGTGGAAGGTTAAAATTTTAAAAGAACTAATCTGCTTGTATGGATCCGAGTGGTGAACATAAACGATTGATTCCGAGTTGTGTTGGTTCGTGCTTATATCAATGTTTCATAATGTACTCAAACGTACAGGAGTAAACCAGGTTCTTTCATCAACTAAGGAATCCAAATGTTAACAAAAGATTTTGCATCGAAAGATCAGCCCCCCAGCTGAATCAACTATTTCCTCGAAGAAAGGTGCAATGTTTTCAATAAGGTCGTGCTCAAGATGAATTCGACCGACTGCTTCAATGATTTTGGAGGGAAAGACACAACCTTTCCAACACAATCAAGCTAGAAACTCCATCATTGAGTAAAAAAAAATCCAACTTGTGTGTCGAGAAAATAAATTGACACCTTTGAAGGCGTCTTTCGTCGACGGGAGCCACTGAGTGCAATTAACAGCGGTCTTGTGACCCGGAAGAGTACAACAAATCTGAGCAGTCTGCAGAATCCCAACAACAGCAACATGAGAGGAAACACGCGAATTCGACGATGCAAAAAAATCCCAGCATGTGGAAATCGCAGAACCTCTGGATCGAAGATGGCGACTGCGTTGTGGGCGCCGAAGGAAACGAGTCCCGACGGGGCCCAGGAAACGTTGTTGACGATCCGGTTGCAACCGGCGCCGATAAACACCTGGTCGATCTCTATGCCGCCCAATGGTGGAGAAGCCATGGCGAATCCAGCCAGCTTTTCTTCGTTGGCTTGTTGTTCGTCTCAGAAACCCTAAACCCCGCACCCGCCAATTCGCGGCCAACCCGCGCTCCTGCTTTAAAATCAGCGATCAAAGTTGACCCAACTTCGGCTGGATAAATGCTATCACAACTACATATAATTTATGTATATTAGAGAAAAGTGGGGCTGCACCCGCGACTTTTTCGGTATTTTTTATTTTTTTTTGAAAAATATCGTCATGTATATTCATCACTATATTCCTCCTATATGTCATTCGAATTTCGTCAGAAATAGAGACTCCTACGGCCTCCATCGAGATGGTGTCGATTTAAAAAATCATGTTACCGTTAAAAAATGACTGTCTCGATGGAGGTCGTAGGAGTCTCTGTTTCTGACGAAATTCGAATGACATATAGGAATGATATAGGGATGCATATACATGACGATATTTTTCAAAAAAAAATAATAATGCCGAAAATGGCACGGGGGCAGCCATTATTGGCTGCCCCAAGGGGGCAGCCCCATTAAACTCTATTTATTAAGGTTTTAAACATCTTTCATCGATTTTGTTCTGCAGGTTATTGATAGAAAGGGACCTACAAATCAATCTATCTATCTATACATATATTAAAGCCCGTCAAGTCACGTGACAATATTAATTTTTCTGCAGAAAATTATGTTCCTACCCTTACAGCTCCAAGTATCGTTCCAGTTTTACCATCAAAGAAACAAAAGAATTACCCATCACTCAAGAGTGTCCACTGATAGCCCTCGCCGCCCCTCCCTAACTCCCCAACTCGATGTCGCCCACAGTCGCACCAACTGATAGCCTTCGCCTCCGTCCTCCCCAACTTGATGTTGCCACTACCGCACCAACTCCGCCTCCACCCTTTTCGATGTCATCACTCAAGGTGTCCACTGATAGCCCTCGCCTCCCCCCCCCAACTCGATGTCACCCACTGCCGCACCAACTCCGCCTCCGCCTCTTCGACACCTACGATCGACACATCTTCGACTCTCTTGAAAAGATATTACCCACGCTTCCCCCTTTCCTTGTGTCGATGCCATCTTCTCGCTGCCTTGATGCCATCGAAACCCAAACATGCCACTGCCTCTCCGTCCTCCCTTATGGCCCGTTTTATTCCTCTCCCTTGGCCGCTACCATCAACAATTTGGTTGAGTCACCATGCCCTAGAACAACAACCGTCGCAGGAGATGCTCCTCCCTCTTTCGTTGCTCACCTCTTGCTCAGACGATGGGACCATGATCCACTCGAGCACTTCCTACACCTTCATGCAGCTGATGCATCTCCCAATCAGATGTCGTCTTCGCATGCGTGTGGTGGAAGCCCTCGTGCCCGTGTGCGAGATCAGGGACTTCGGGATCCCACTCCAATTGAAGATCCACGTCACAATTGGCACCGCGCTCGCCCGATTCGGCGAGCTGGAGTCGATGGTAGGAGCCCTCGAGGCGATGCAATGGCTCCCCCTACGAGCCCGCTTCCCCTCCTCCGAATCTCCTCTCCGACTCCTCGCCTCCTCGCCCTAACACCGTCGGTGACAACTTCAAAAACGAAGGCGAGCAGGTTCAGTTTGTTGTGGTCGTTGAGGGATAATAATTGATTCCAATTACCCTCAAGGGGAATACCATTTAAGGCCATTACTGAAGAATATGCGCATCACGGAAGCGTGATGATCGTATCATAAACGATCATGAGAAACTAGTCGCACTAGTTGCTCGATGCAGCGGAATTTTTAAATTTTTTAAAGGGATGAAACCACATGATACAAGAACATTTCTCGGATCTTTTCATCTAACCACAACAAGGATATAAGAATACCTCTTGGAGCATGGTTGCGATCTAGCCTCTAAAGAAAAGAGACCTCCTGTCTCAAATCCGATCCGTCAGAGGAGATGCTTGCGAGCGCGGGGATGAGTTGTGTGCTTTTCGCAATCCAAGTTGATGTCCCAAGCAATGGATCTCCTGATCTCGTCTCACGAGATCGAACACCTTCTTCACGAGCGCCACGCACCAAAGAAGACGGAGAGCTAATAGTCGTCGAGGCGGAGTACAAAGGCAAGGCGATGACGAAGACGGTCTTCTCTCTATTGGAGTAGACGGCCATTCTTGATGAGAGAGAGAATATGCCTGAGAATAAAAAGAGATAGGGAGGGAGAGAGAGAGAGTTTGTGTGATTTCATAGATGTTTGAAGAGCAAGGACCACCTCTTCTTATATAGTGTTTTGGGAGTCCATGTATCTCAATCCATGGACAACACACAATCAACGGATTAGATTGATTTGTGTTTCTTTCTATGGCTAAGATGTTGTTGTAAAAACAAAACAACTAATGATTTGTTTTAAATTAATTTCCATTAATAAATCAACAAATTTAGTTTCAAATTAAATCATATTTGATAAGAGAAAAGATAATGAAGAGAATAAACCAATCCCCTAAAAAAGAGGGGACAGCTACCCTTCTCCTCATGGAGAGTTGTAACTGTCCACTTCTCTTTGGTGTACTTGGTCAAACTCTTCAAATTATCATGAGATCTTATTGTCGCATGATATATATCATTACCTCTTGTCGATAATACTTTCACCAAAAATAATTCGAAATTATCTCATGGAAAATATCAACCATGCCATTGAAATTATGTGAATCTCATTCACAACCCAAAAAAATGTAATTATATTTTTCAATTAATCCTTTTAATGTGAATCAAATCCACATTAAAAATTAATCAGCAAATATAAATTACAAATGTCTCTCTCTAATATATTATAAATCTCATTTCAATATACATAGATAATTGGGTAGTACTATCCACATTATCCATATCCACAATAATTAAATCTCATTTAATTGTACTGGATAATTATTCTCATGCATTCAGGTAATGTGAATCAAATTCACATTATTCATGATAATTAAGTCATATTTAATTATCCATTTCTTATTGCTTAGAAATAATTCAACTTTGCATTATTCTTGAACTCTTTCAAGAATAATGTGCTTTCTCCGCGATGCTTGGAGATAAGGACAGGTCGATTGTATTGTACCACGTATAGTGACTCAGATATTGAGTTCACAACTCAAATCCAGATCCCACGGACCTCTCATAGATGCTTGATTTAATCAAGATCGTAAATCTAATCTTCTCATTGCATCTGAATCTCATTCAATCAATGTCCAATATTTGGACCAAGATCAGATTATTTCTCAAATAGAGGAATTATCAAAATCTAGGCATGTTTCATCACTCCCTCGTAATGGGAGTGTCATGGTTATACAATCGTTTAAGATCACAACACCCACATGTATTCCTAATACATGTACATCCGACATATTGGATGACCTATGAACAACCCGAAGATATAGATCAATTTTACATTGTCATCTTCATGATTTGATCAACAAGTTTCTCATTCTTGGTCATTGGGATTTGGTATCGATCATATGCTATCCAAAAAGCATATATCATACCTTCAAATTCTCGTCGTGCTTCCAAAGCACGACGGCCATGCAAGGAATTTGATCAGTCCCAATACCTCATGAGTGAGCTCATGTCTTCCGGTTCACAAGTGAACTTGTATAATCCCTTTGAGAGATCATATTACTCATATGACCTTACATGCCCACCATCTCGCCGGTGTATAGACCTTGGTTAGGTCATCAACATATTGGTCTGACAAATGTACGCACTCGTACATATAGTAACACATCTGTCTCATGTCAGAGGATGTGTGCATGTATCACGACAGTATACGATATAAGACTTTGGTTATCTCGATCTCATTAAGTCAACTCCTTGACCTAACTAATCTGACACCTCCAAATCTATATTCCTTTGCAGAGGAGTTGCATCAAGAGGTCGGTCAGATATCAGCCAAGTGAGAAAGGATTGTCATCTCCTACTCATGCTGGAGATCATCTATTAACAATCATTTGACGGTGCTTGATGAGTCCTCAATCTAACTCATTAGATATTCATCCAACCACCAGCCTCTATGATTTTGTAATTGAATCAACAGTTGTATGATCATTAAAATAGCCATGGTACATAACCCTGATTGTACTAAGGGACCTATTTATGCGAATTAGTTATTCTTGATTTCAGATCATGGAATGATATTTGCAATAACATTTATTGCATAATGGCTCATCGTGGGCTCGCATTTCCAACAATCTTCCACTAGCCCAAAGAGCCATTAATGGGCTAATCATTTGAACCCACACTCATGTGACAATCATAGGTTATTCAGAAAAATATAGATAGGTAAGTTGATCAGTTACTCTATTCCCGGAGACTACGCCAAGTCCTTTTACGGCACTTATATATCCTAGTAGCAATGATTGCATTCAACGCGAATGTTGCATCTTATGCAACCAATACTCAATTTTGTCAATTATAGTGTCCTTGACACTACGTCTCAATAATTATCGTAACCAGTAAGTAATTTTTTTTATTATCTTTATCAGAATACCCTTATTCCCATAGATCTCTATCTCCTAAGGTATCCGCAGTTAAGACCTTTTAGATCTCCATATATAAAGTCTTAAACTCTTGAAGTTAAGACTTAGAGATCACTATCTCTAAAGTCTTGTCATCTATGAAGATATTGTTATTACTACAATCAAGTATTTTATTTTCATGGTAGGATTAGTAACAGTTTACCACTCCATCTGCATGGCAGACATCTGTCTTTTGTACATATATATAGAATACACATGGCTTCTCGTAACTAATGCACAAGGGCATTCGGTTTTAGCATTCACTTCCTCAACTCTTTGATATGCTATCCCTTCAGAAAGGTCTGTACCACGTCTTAAGGAAAAGAAGCCTTCTCCTTGGGGTTTCTCAAGAACGGAATATGTCCAAGGTGTACCAGTAATGCGACGTTTCCAATGCCCTCTTCTCTTTGCTTCTAAACACTTTCAGAACTATGATCTAAGAGGTACCCTTGAGATGATATCTCAAGGTATGAAATAACCAGTCTATAAAAAACTTTTTATTATCCTTATATGATTCCAAATGATTAGGATATTATCCACATTTAGCGTGATAAACACAATGGCACTCCCACTAAGCTTCACATGGTTCATCAAGATTCTATCTGAAATCATAACATTTATGATTTCATCAAATCTGATGTTCCAACTACAAGAAGCTTATTCGAGTCCACAGATAGAGTTATTCAGCTTGCACAACTTGCTTTCCTCAACTATGAAATCCTGGGGCTACTTCATATGAATATCCTCGGAAAGGTATTAATAGAGGAATGCAATCTTGACTTACATCTTGAAGATGTCATAGTCAACCTATGTAGCTCTATTTAGCAATATTTTGATGGGTTTAAGTGTGGTCAATGAAGAGCAAAACTCATTGATGAATCTTGGATTCATCACTCTAAATCTCATTTATTAAACTCAAATCCTTTGAAATCAATAACATTCCTGCATCTATTCTGCATAATTAGTATTAGTGCATGATTTCATAAGAATTGCATTTTAGCACAAATTTCTGCACAAAATAAGAAGCCAAAAATCCAAAACAAAAGTGACCTGTAAATAGCCTAACTTCCTAGATTTTTAACTCATTCATGCTAACTCCGAATGACCTAAAACCACTTCCACTGTGTACATATCACTAACAAGAATAAATGAAAATTATAAAAAAAAATAGCTAACCCAAATAAGTGAACCAAAAACCCAAACCCTAGTTTTAGGATTTCCGGACTAAAAACCTCATATCTTCCTCATCCAGTGTCTGATTTAATCCTACTCACTTTTGAACTAATATACATTTGATTACCTTCAAAACAAGACCAAGTTCAAGTGAATCGGAGCTCATACGTGAAAGTTGGGTTTTGGGCCTCTTTTGTATATTTTATTTTAACGGTTTCTGACCTATTATTTTAAGTACATATTTTACAACCATTTGCAAAGCATTTTTCAAACATTTTTATTTCACGCAAGGAAAATAAATTTTTGCAAACAAAAATATTTTTACAAAGGTTGAATACTTTTTACAAAATATTATCCAAACAATTTTCAAAAATTTTATAAAAGGGTTTTCAAACTATTTTCAAACATTTTGCAAAAGTATTTTTTGCCTGATTTATTAACCAATATGTATAGGAACTATAAACATCTTTTTATTAGAAAATTGTGATGAATTTGACATTATTTTTAGCCATAAGTGTTATTTAGAATACAAAAGTACGAGTTATGGCTTGAAGTATATACACAGTACTATTTAGAATACAGTATATACGACCCCCTATACTTAGCTCGAGCTATATCCTCGTAGATCAAAGAGAAAAAGAAAAGACATAACTCGGACTGAGTATAGAAAAGTCTAAAGCGTAAAGGAATGAGGAGATGGATAAATGAACATGAAGTCGACCGTCCCCCCATACTTAGGATTAAATAATCCTAAGTATAACAGACTGTACACAAGGAAGGGATGATCAAGGATGAGAATGAACAGATCGTACTCGGATTGTCTCCCCCCTATACTTAGGGTGAGAGATCCCTAAGGATATGCAAAAAGAGGAGACAATGGAGAGGATCAAAGAATGAAGATAATTGGGGTGCACCCCCCATGCTTAGGACAAAGTGCATCCTAAGTATAGAAGACTGAAAAAAAGGGGCGATACACTTTTTTTTTAAATATGAAGGCGGGAACTAGAAGGAGGAAAAGAAGAAAAGAAGAAAAGACAAGAGATTAAAGGAAAAGTTTTTTATGTGTGTTATCTGAATCTTTCGATGCTTCTAGTGCTGTGGATGTATCTTCAGAGCATAGTACTTGATTGAGTCGACACTGGCCAAGAAAGTATCATGCTCACGGTAGGGCTTCAGTAGCTAACCATTGATAAGAAATGGTTGTGCGTCAAGAGACAATTCTGATATTGCAACCATTGTCACACACTTCTCATAATTGAAATGGCCCTGTCCATTTGCTTTTCAATTTGCCTAGGAGGATCCTCAACTTTGCATCAAATATCCATACTTTATGTCCAACTTCGAAGGTCTTTCGTCTGATGTGCTGGTCATGTCAGTGTTTCACCTTCTCTTTGGACACCAATGTGTTATCGTATGCATAGTCTCGAAATTCCAGGAGTCTGTTCAGATTATCTTTTCTTTTCTGACCACTTCTCTGTGAGTCCAAATTGCAGATATTGATTGCTCATAAGGATTTGTGAATTAGTTCCACGGGCAGATGGCATGGTATTCCATATACAAGACGGTAGGGCGACATGCCCAAAGGAGACTTGTTAGCGGTTCGATATGCCCACATGATGGAGTACAAGAGTTGAGACCAATTCTTTCTGTCCTACTTCACAAACTTTTGCATGATCGTCTTGATTTCTCTGTTTGACAGCTCGGCCATGCCATTGGTTTGCGGATGGTAAGGAGATGCGACTTGATGCTCAATGCCGTATTCCTTCGTTAATTTCTTGATTTCTTTGTTTATGAAGTGGCTACCCCCGTCTGATATGAGAATATTCCGAATCTCGAACCACGAAATGATGTTCTCTTTCAGGAATCGACACACTGTGCAACTGTCAACAGCTCGAGCAGGGATAGCTTCAACCCAACGACTCACATAGTCAACGACAAGAAGGATGTGCTCGTATCCCTAACTGTGGGAAAAGGTCCCATGAAATCGATCCCCCAAGCATCGAATACATATGCAATCTGGATGATCTTTAGGGGCATTGAATCTTTAGTAGTGAGGGTGCCTTTCAATCTTTGACATTCAGTGCATCACTTGATGAAAGTTGTTGCATCCTTAAATAGTGTGGGCCACCCGAAGCCAAACTGAAGTTATTTTGTTGTCGTTCTGTCTCCAGAGTGGTGTCCACCAGATTCGAGTGAGTGACAATACTCGAAGACACTATGATGCTCCTCCTGAGGGATCCTGCGCCAAATTCAATCTGCCCCTTCCCTGGAAAGAGAGGATCTTCCCATTGGTAGAAATGAATTGTCGACAAGAATTTGTCCTTCTGAATCTTCGTCCAATCTGATGGTATTACCTCCGAAACGAGGTAATTGACAATATCATCATACTAAGGGAGTGAATCCATGGTCAAAATCAACTCGCCAGGAAAGGTTTCTGTGATGGGTGCATTGCTCAGCATAGGATCTTGCTACTCAATTATGGAGAGATGATTTTCTACCACATTTTGAACTCCAGACTTGTCCTTGATTTTCAAATCGAATTCCTGAAGGAGAAGGTTCCATCTAATCAGTATGAGCTTGGCATCCTTCTTCTGCCGTAAATATCGGATAGCAGAGTGGTCTGTGAAGATGGTAACTTCTGATCCAAGCAAATAAGATCTGAACTTCTCCAAGGTGAATACCACAACCAGCAACTCTTTCTCTGTAATAATGTAATTTCTTTGAGCTTCATCTAATGTCTTGCTGGCATAATCAATGGCATAGGGCACCTTGTCTTTCCTCTGTCCTATAACTGCCCCAACCGTAAAATCTGAAGCATCCGTCATGATCTCAAAGGGAAGAGACCAATCTGGTGGCTGTAGGATTGGAGCTTGAGTGATAAGCTCCTTTAACTGATTGAATGAAAGGAGAACCCGCTGATCAACATTGAACTCAGTCTCCTTGCATAGAAGTTCTGTTAGAGGTCTGGCGATGCGGCTTAAATTACGGATGACTCTTCCGTAGAATCCCACATTGTAACGACCCCGTTTCTTGGGCCGTCGGATCCTCCCATATCCGGATCTGGTTACTCAGCAATAATTTATTCAGCAATCACAACTAACATTCAGAAATATACTGCAAATAAAAATACTCGGAAAAAGTATTTCAACATTTTTCCATTCACAAAATAAAGTTTAGAGGATACATTGTCCCACTATAACCATTACATATACATCAGCTTGAAAGGAAAATATACAAAAGATTACTAACTACCTTAAAGAGTAAAGCTACTGTGGCTGGCTGGATGTCTAGTATGTAAGCCGGATAAATTTTTAAAGTCCTTGCTATGGCTCACCGATACCTGTTGAGTTTTCCATAAATCATAGGATAAAAATTAGCGAATGCTAAGTAACGAAGAAGAGAAAAGCAAATAAATTGTGTATTTTTTTTTCAAAACTTGATATCACAATATTTCATTCCTTTTTATTAATTTAAGTCCTATTCCTTTCTATTCCACATCAGTGATTAGTCCAGGGGAACCCCACCATTCTTGGACTCTGAAGCTGTGGATGCTTCAGGATTGGAGATTGTGTTGATCTTGGTAAACTTATGCCGCCGCACGTCGCCTCAACCAATCCTCCAATACTACCCTGACAATTTCCTTTTCTTTTATTAAACAGGGTCTCAACCCTCAGCCTGGAAAATCAAATGAGCACACCGTCCTCGAGGACTCGGTTGCTTAAAACCTCAGGCTAACATTTAATCATATAACCTAGCGGCTTTAAATACATGTTATCGTGACCCAGCCGCTATTGAACCACTCGTGCCTCCACATGACACGACCACATCTTCCGTCGTTCCAACCCGAATATATTGGCTCCCGATACCACGCGTTGCAAAACATTCAATTTGTGCGCACTTATCATAACAGGGCAACCGTGTACCACCTAGGTAGGGAAATGCCAATACGGGTTCCTTCCGACAACCTACAGGTTGCATGCCCGACCTGTAGTACTACTCCCAGTCATCCTTATCGTGACACATGATCCTTTTCAGGATCCAACTCAAATCACACCAATTCACATGACGTAATTCTTTCGTTAAGTCTTTGATTTGCATAAACCGCAATACTTGGTATCGACTCACATATATATTATTCATAACCATATGTATACTCCTATTTATGCCTATTTTAACTCCCAAACCCTAACTTTCAGAGCCAACGCATCAATTTGATGTGTAAATCTTATTTTAGTGGGAATTACAAAGCAATTCTTCAGACTTTTTCAAAAATAGCCAAAATTAGGGTTCTTCGTAGCAAAGAACACTAAATCAAGAATTTCAATAATTTCGTATGAAAACCCAACAGCAAAAGAAGGATTTCGTTACCTAATCGAGCTCTCTCTCGTGTATGCAAGGCTTTATCGAGTTTCGTTTTTAGAAAGGCTAATTTAAGGCTCCTGAAAAGATCGAATTTCATTTTTCGTATCAAAACGCTAAGAACATGTTAAGAACGCGAAGAACGAACGAAGAACGCGAAGAACGCGAAGAACACGAAGAACGTCAAGAACATATTTTCTCTTAGAAATTCGGCAGAGTTTCCCCTTATATCGGGATATATTTCTCGGAAAATTTCGGCAGAGTTTCCCCTTACATCGGGATATATTTCTCGGAAAATTTCTGCAGAGTTTCCCCTTATATCGGGACATATTTCTCGGAAAATTTCGGCAGAGTTTCTCCTTATATCGGGACATATTTCAAAATAAAAACGAAAAGAGTTTCCTCTATAAAATCAATCGAGAGGAAAATAACAATGAAACTGAAAGAATATACTCAACAACAAGAGATGAAGAACCGGTAGACACCACACATCTTAGGTGAGTGAACGTGTGACGAATCACAGGGTCACTGACGTGCACAGCCGCCCGCACCTAAGTAGGGTATTACACAGATTTCTCCATCGAAATATCTATAAAAGCATAATACGAAGAATAGAAACATAAACGATGGAGAATCGGTAGACACCACGCGTCTTAGATGAGTGAACGTGTGACGAATCACAGGGTCACTGACGTGCATAGCCGCCCGCACCTAAGTAGGGTGTTACACAGATTTCTCCTCGAACCACAATAAGAAAACGAATCGGAAAGAAATATAAATCAAAAACAAAACTTGGAAGAACAAGAGTATGAATTGAAAGCCTAGCTTACGAAGCAACTAAGAGAGGATCATACCTTTCTTCTCCTCGTTCTCCCGGCAACGCTTCGCTAGCGCTCCTCCCTCGCCTCCCACTCCTCCTCCCAACCTCTCGACCCTAACCCTTGGGGTGGTGGTAGTGTAAGTTGTAGAGAATGAATGGGTAGTGGGGTCTATTTATAGTCCCCAGAAAACCACTAACCATGGTAGAAAACCATGGTTTAGACCTTAACCATGGTTTAGCGGCCCATGGTTTTGGCCTATGGTTTTAACCAAAACTTATCCCAAACTTGGAGCTTAAGTTAGAACATTCTACAGGATTCTAGATTCGCTAATGATGCTTAATTAGCACTAATCGTGATTAACTTTCACTAATCGCGATTTAACTTTCGCGGCTTACGCATATCTTTTGTTAACTATTGATTAGTGTTTACTAATGATCATTAGCGGCTTTCAATCGTCATTAATTTCTTTAATCATGTTTAATTAGTCTTAATGACAGTCATTATGGATTAATGACATCTTAGCCTTCCTTACTTCTCTTTCTTCCGAAATTCATAACAAATCGAAACGAAGTCCGATTCACACGAAACAAATTCTATCGGTTTCCTCTTTACGAGCCGGATCTTATTATATAGGATCCGAGATATGCCAAGTTCAAGGTTTTACAATTATAACAACCTTAAAGGAAGTCTCGTCCTCGAGACTAGAAATGCAGGCATAACATCCTTAAAGAGGATTGAAACCATAACAACCTTAAAGAGAATAACGTCATGTCATTTAAAATGAACATATACATAATACATAATTTTATCATTCAAATAAGTACGGGTATTTCTCTCTCATTTCTGCCTCAGGTTCCCAAGTGGCTTCTTCAAACTCTTGGTTCCGCCATAGTATTTTAACTAGAGGCACCTCTTTGTTTCTCAACTTCTTGATATCCCTTTCAAGTATTTGCACAGGTATCTCTTGGTATGTTAAATCTGGCTCAACATGTAAATCATCATAACCTATCTTATGCTCTGGATCCCTAATGTACTTTCTCAGATTTGATACATGAAATACATCATGTATTGCCGAAAGATGTGGAGGAAGTGCAAGTCTATAGGCAACTTTTCCAATCCGTTGAATAATTTCAAAGGGACCCACGAACCTGGGTGCTAACTTCCCACGCAAGCCAAACCTCTGAACACCCTTCATAGGTGATATTTTGAGAAATACAAAGTTGCCTACCTCAAATTCAAGGTCTCTTCTCCTGGTATCACTATAACTTTTCTGGCGACTCTGAGCAGTTAATAGTCTTTTTCTAGGAAGTTCTACAGCTTCCCGTGTCTCCTGAAGTCTATCTGAATCATAAAGGTTCTTTATTCCGACCTCTTGCCAACACAAAGGAGTTGTACACTTTCGTCCATATAGTGCTTCAAATGGTGCCATGCCAATACTTGTATGGTAACTATTATTGTAGGTGAATTCTACAAGAGGCAAATGTTTAATCCACGATCCCTTCCATTCTAAGGCACATGCTCGTAGCATATCCTCTAGTGTTTGAATCGTACGTTCTGACTGCCCATCTGTTTGTGGATGATATGCTGTACTCAAGCATAGTTGTGTACCTAAAGCTTTCATGAAGTTCTCCCAATAGTGTGAGGTGAATCGTGAATCTCGATCAGAAACTACTTCCTTCGGGATACCATGGAGGCGAATCACATGTGTAATATATAACTCAGCCAGCTGGTCTGGAGTGAAAGATAAGCTTATCGGAATGAAGTGTGCTACCTTTGTCAGACGATCTATTATAACCCAGATACTATCTTTACTACCAGTCGTCTGAGGTAAGCCAGTAACGAAATTCATGGAAATGCTTTCCCATTTCCATTCAGGTATAGGGAGGGGTTGCAATAATCCCGGTGGCTTTTGGTGTGAAGCCTTTACCTGCTGGCAAGTGAAACATGAATTCACAAACTCAGCAACATCTTTCTTCATTCCTGGCCACCAAAAGTATGAATGAAGATCCTTATACATCTTCGTAATTCCTGGATGAATAGATAATCTAGAACAATGAGCTTCTCGTAAGATGTCTTTCCTTAGTTCAAGTGTGTTTGGTACACAAACTCTGTGATGATTATACAGTAAACCATCTTGTATCTGGAATCCCTCTATCTCATTCTTTTAAAGTTGTTGTTTTAAGTCTTTGAGGACTGGATCATCCTCCTGTCCTTTCTTTATTTTATCCCATATTTCTGGTTTGTATCGATGGGGAATAGTTATAGTATCAGCACTACTATCAAATGGTTTCCATTCACTTAACGTTGATAGTAAACCCCAGAAGTGGATAGCACTCACTAACCTGAGTGAATACGTTCTTCTGCTAAGGGCATCTACTACGACGTTCCCCTTAACAGGATGGTAGGAGATAGTGCAATCATAGTCTTTCAGCAACTCTAGCCACCGTCTCTGTCTCATATTGAGTTCCTTCTGATCAAATAGATATTTCAAGCTTTTATGATCGGTGAAGATTTCAAAAGTAATACCATACAGGTAGTGTCTCCAAATCTTTAAAGCGAACACTACGACATCTAATTCAAGGTCATGTGTTGGGTAGTTCTTCTCATGTGTCCTGAGCTGTCGTGATGCATACGCAAGTACCTTACCATGTTGCATAAGAACCGCCCCAAGTCCTTCTTTTGACGCGTCAGTGTACACTGTAAACCCTTCACTCCCGGAGGGTAGAGTAAGGATTGGTGCAGATGTTAGGCATTCTTTCAGTGTCTGAAAACTAGCTTCACATGTATCAGACCATAAGAATGGGACCTCCTTTTGAGTTAGTCTAGTCATTGGCAATGCTATCCGTGAAAAGTCCTTCACGAATCTTCTATAATATCCAGCTAAACCCAGAAAAGATCGTATTTCTGTGACAGTCTTCGGGCGTTCCCAACTCATCACCGCACTAACCTTTGTAGGATCAACTGATATACCTTCCCCAGAAATAACATGGCCTAAGAAAGATACTTCAGATAGCCAGAAGTCACATTTGCTATATTTAGCATACAGTTTGTTCTTCCTTAGAGTTTCAAGTGCCTTCCTGAGATGATGTTCATGCAGATACTTATCCTTTGAGTAAATAAGCACATCATCAATAAAGACTACTACAAAGTGATCTAAGAACTCCTTGAATACTCTATTCATGAGATCCATGAAGGTTGCTGGGGCATTTGTTAGTCCAAAAGGCATAACTAAGAATTCATAATGCCCGTATCTAGTCCGAAAAGCTGTCTTGGGAATATCTGTATCTTTAATTTTCAACTGATGGTATCCAGATCTTAAATCAATCTTGGAATACACAGTTGAACCTTGTAACTGATCAAAGAGATCATCTATTTTTGGCAGGGGATACTTGTTCTTTATTGTCCTCTTGTTTAGTTGTCTATAGTCAATGTACAACCGCATCGAGCCATCCTTTTTCCTAACAAATAAGACAGGTGCACCCCATGGTGAAGTATTAGGACGAATGAATCCTTTATCTAACAGTTCTTGCAATTGTACCTTTAACTCTCGTAACTCAGCCGGTGCCATCCTATACGAAGGGATAGAGATAGGCTGAGTATCAGGTATGAGAGAGATTTCAAATTCAATCTCTCGCTCAGGTGGTAATCCAGGTAGTTCCTCTGGAAATACATCAGTAAACTCGCACACTATAGGCACATCTTCTATCATTCTTTCTGACCCTGATGTAGTGGATACATAAGCTAAATAACCTTGGCACCCTTGCTCTGACAACTGTTGTGCCTTCAATGTAGAGATATATTTGATATTATCATTGGATGTCTTTCCAATGAACTGGAACTCTATCGAGTTAGGAAGGTGGAATGTTACTATCTTCTGGAAACAGTCAAGACATGCATGATGCCTTTCTAACCAATCCATTCCTAGTATAAGATCAAAGTCCTCCATTTCGATTAGTAGTAGTGAAACAGGTAACAGATGTCCCGCTATCAGTATTGTACAATTATACAGGATTTCTCGGATTATAAATACTTGTCCTCATGGTCCCTTGATCAGATAGGACTGTTGTACTTCTACTGGTATTTTACCCAAAGTGGGTACTAACCGTCGAGCAATAAATGAATGTGAAGCACCAGAATCAAATAAGGCATGTACTGAAAATCCATGAATAGTAACGGTACCTCGTACGACTGTGCCTGAGTGGTAGGCTTGTTCCTCAGTAATTGCATTGAGCTGGCCATTAGGAATAGGCAAGCTAGAACCCGCAACACTTTGTGGTGGTTGTTGTGTAGGAGACGCTCCTTGTGAGCCTCGAACTCTACCATGTCTTCCTCCATGTGTTGCTCCATTGCTTGAGGTGGATGCTATACTATTAATTGGGGTTGATTTAAACCCTGAATCTCTCAACTTCGGACAATCTTTCTTGATGTGGCCTTCCTGACGACAGTAAAAACACACACGTGCTCCTGTTTGAGCTGAAGATCCAGCCACAGAGGTGCTAGCTCCTCCTGCTGAGTCGCGAGGATATAGTGGAGGTCTAGAGAAACCCCTTCTTCCTGATAATTCCTGACCCAAGGTCTGTGGTGAGCTTATATTGGAACCGGTTGGATGATAGCGACGATCTCTACGATTATAATGTGCCTTGCCTTTGGACGGTCCACCATTAAAGTGGAAACTTCTTCTTTGGCAATTTTCATCCCTCTCCATCTCAATACGAGAGGCGATGTCCATTGCTTCATCTACGGTTATGGCTCTAAAACCAGCAAGCTTTTCTCGTAGATCTCCCTGAAGACCGCTAACAAATTTGGTAAGACACTCTTGTGAGGAAGCTTCTAGAGCTGGTGAGTACCGTAGTAGCTCAGTAAAGTGGATATGATAATCTCGTACAGTCTTAGAACCCTGATTCAGAGAAGCCAACTCTCTCCTCTTTAATTCTTCCCAATGAGAGGGACAAAAGTGAGCTCGGAACCTCTCTTCGAAGATATCTCATGGAACAGGATCTGCTAATTTCTTAGAAATGGCTCTCCACCATCGTCTTCCATAGTCTGTAAGGAGTAATCAGCAAAGTGCACCCAAGTATCTGCTAGTGCGTGTATTATTCTCAGCATCCTACTGACGTCATCAAGCCATAATTCAACCTCGGCAGGTGTCTCTACACCTTTGAATCGAGGAATTTTTCCTTTTCGGTAATTATCTAGTAATGTTTGGTGTCTAAGAAGGGCCATCTCCATTGCTCCTTCAACCGGGGTAGGAGCTGACTCAGTTGAAGGATGGTAACTAGATTCTTCCTCAGAAAGATGAACAGAACCTTCAATCCTAGCATCCGCAGGCTTAGATGCCTCGGGTCTCTCAGCCTGTGCATTGAGCCTCTCCTCCAATGCTTGTTGCCTTTGCCCCATGTCTTGGAGCATTGCCATCATAGCCGCCAATTGTCTAGACATGTCTTGGTCTGCCATGATCCTGGGGTGAGTTAAGGTTAAAAGTCAGATCCTATATGTCTTAGCATGATGTACATCAGGGACAATGACTTGTGAATGGTACTGCAGTCATTTATTAAGATCAAAGGATCTTAATACAACCTTAGTTTCTGAATACCGCTCATAGTTATTAATTACTAAATAAATTACTGGAGTAACCGAGCTCTGATACCAATCTGTAACGACCCCGTTTCTTGGGCCGTCGGATCCTCCCATATCCGGATCTGGTTACTCAGCAATAATTTATTCAGCAATCACAACTAACATTCAGAAATATACTGCAAATAAAAATACTCGGAAGAAAGTATTTCAACACTTTTCCATTCACAAAATAAAGTTTAGAGGATACATTGTCCCACTATAACCATTACATGTACATCAGCTTAAAAGGAAAATATACAAAAGATTACTAACTACCTTAAAGAGTAAAGCTACTGTGGCTGGCTGGATGTCTAGTATGTAAGCCGGATGAATTTTTAAAGTCCTTGCTATGGCTCACCGATACCTGTTGAGTTTTCCATAAATCATAGGATAAAAATTAGCGAATGCTAAGTAACGAAGAAGAGAAAAGCAAATAAATTGTGTAATTTTTTTCAAAACTTGATATCACAATATTTCATTCCTTTTTATTAATTTAAGTCCTATTCCTTTCTATTCCACATCAGGGATTAGTCCAGGGGAACCCCACCATTCTTGGACTACGAAGCTGTGGATGCTTCGGGATTGGAGATTGTGTTGATTTTGGTAAGCTTATGCCGCCGCACGTCGCCTCAACCAATCCTCCAATACTACCCTGACAATTTCCTTTTCTTTTATTAAACAGGGTCTCAACCCTCAGCCTGGAAAATCAAATGAGCACACCGTCCTCGAGGACTCGGTTGCTTAAAACCTAAGGCTAACATTTAATCATATAACCTAGCGGCTTTAAATACATGTTATCGTGACACAGCCGCTATTGAACCACTCGTGCCTCCACATGACACGACCACATCTTCCGTCGTTCTAACCCGAATATATTGGCTCCCGGTACCACGCGTTGCAAAACATTCAATTTGTGCGCACTTATCATAACAGGGCAACCGTGTACCACCTAGGTAGGGAAATGCCAATACAGGTTCCTTCCGACAACCTACAGGTTGCATGCCCGACCTGTAGTACTAATCTCAGTCATCCTTATTGTGACACATGATCCTTTTCAAGATCCAACTCAAATCACACCAATTCATATGATGTAATTCTTTCGTTAAGTCTTTGATTTGCATAAATCGCAATACTTGGTATCGACTCACATATATATTATTCATAACCATATGTATACTCCTATTTATGCCTATTTTAACTCCCAAACCCTAACTTTCAGAGCCAACGCATCAATTTGATGTGTAAATCTTATTTTAGTGGGAATTACAAAGCAATTCTTCAGACTTTTTCAAAAATAGCCAAAATTAGGGTTCTTCGTAGCAAAGAACACTAAATCAAGAATTTCAATAATTTCGTATGAAAACCCAACAGCAAAAGAAGGATTTCGTTACCTAATCGAGCTCTCTCTCGTGTATGCAAGGCTTTATCGAGTTTCGTTTTTAGAAAGGCTAATTTAAGGCTCCTGAAAAGATCGAATTTCATTTTTCGTATCAAAACGCTAAGAACATGTTAAGAACGCGAAGAACGAACGAAGAACGCGAAGAACGCGAAGAACACGAAGAACGTCAAGAACATATTTTCTCTTAGAAATTCGGCAGAGTTTCCCCTTATATCGGGATATATTTCTCGGAAAATTTTGGCAGAGTTTCCCCTTATATCGGGATATATTTCTCGGAAAATTTCTGCAGAGTTTCCCCTTATATCGGGACATATTTCTCGGAAAATTTCGGCAGAGTTTCCCCTTATATCGGGACATATTTCAAAATAAAAACGAAAAGAGTTTCCTCTATAAAATCAATCGAGAGGAAAATAACAATGAAACTGAAAGAATATACTCAACAACAAGAGATGAAGAACCGGTAGACACCACACATCTTAGGTGAGTGAACGTGTGACGAATCACAGGGTCACTGACGTGCACAGCCGCCCGCACCTAAGTAGGGTATTACACAGATTTCTCCATCGAAATAACTATAAAAGCATAATACGAATAATAGAAACATAAACGATGGAGAATCGGTAGACACCACGCGTCTTAGATGAGTGAACGTGTGACGAATCACAGGGTCACTGACGTGCATAGCCGCCCGCACCTAAGTAGGGTGTTACACAGATTTCTCCTCGAACCACAACAGGAAAACGAATCGGAAAGAAATATGAATCAAAAACAAAACTTGGAAGAACAAGAGTATGAATTGAAAGCCTAGCTTACGAAGCAACTAAGAGAGGATCATACCTTTCTTCTCCTCGTTCTCCCGGCAGCGCTTCGCCAGCGCTCCTCCCTCGCCTCCCACTCGACCTCCCAACCTCTCGACCCTAGCCCTTGGGGTGGTGGTAGTGTAAGTTGTAGAGAATGAATGGGTAGTGGGGGTCTATTTATAGTCCCCAGAAAACCACTAACCATGGTAGAAAATCATGGTTTAGACCTTAACCATGGTTTAGCGGCCCATGGTTTTGGCCCATGGTTTTAGCCAAAACTTATCCCAAACTTGGAGCTTAAGTTAGAACATTCTAGAGGATTCTAGATTCGCTAATGACGCTTAATTAACACTAATCGTGATTAACTTTCACTAATCGCGATTTAACTTTCGCGGCTTACACATATCTTTTGTTAACTATTGATTAGTGTTTACTAATGATCATTAGCGGCTTTCAATCGTTATTAATTTTTTTAATCATGTTTAATTACTCTTAATGACAGTCATTATGGATTAATGACATCTTAGCCTTCCTTACTTCTCTTTCTTCCGAAATTCATAACAAATCGAAACGAAGTCCGATTCACACGAAACAAATTCTGCCGGTTTCCTCTTTACGAGCCGGATCTTATTATATAGGATCCGAGATATGCCAAGTTCAAGGCTTTACACACATGCCCCAGGAATGACCTCACATTCTTCACTGTCTGAGGTGTCTTAAGATTAGCTATCTCATCCACCTTTGCTAGGTCGACTTCCATTCCACGTTTGGAGACGACGTGACCCAACACAATTCCTTCTGTGACCATGAAGTGGCTCTTTTTCCATAATAGCACTAGATTGACTTTATGGCATTTCTAAAGTACTCTGTCCAGGTGCTCAAGAGAAGAATCAAAACTATCACCATAAACAAAGAAGTCGTCCATAAAAACCTCAAGAAAGCTGCCTACCATCTCTGCGAAGACTGTAAGTATGCATATCTAGAATATCATTGGTGCATTACACAATCCAAAGGGCATTCTCCTGAAAGCATAGGTGTTGAAAGGGCAAGTGAAGGTAGTCTTCTCTTGGTCCTCAGGGGAGATTGCCACTTGGTTGTATCCGGAGTACCCATCCAAAAAGCAGAAGAACTGAACTCCTTGTCGGCTAGTCTTTCCAAAACCTGATTAATGAATGGCAAGGGGAAGTAGTCCTTCTTAGTTGTCACATTAAGACGAACAGTAGTCAACACACACCCGCCAGGATGTCGGTACTCGAGTAGATATCTCCTCTCATATGTCATTTATAACCATGGTAAGCCCTGACTTCTTTGGAACTGTGTGCAAAAGGATCACCCATTTTGAATCGAATATAGGATAAATGAAGCATGCATCACACCATTTCATGATTTCTTTCATGACGACGTCCCTGAGATTTGGATTCAGTCTTCTTTGGGATTTGCGGGATGTCTTGGCATCTTCTTTTAGGTAAATATGGTGTAACCACAATGCAGGATTTATCCCGCGGAGATCTGATACATGCCAACCAAGCACCTTGTGGTTCTTCTCAAGAAACTCGAGAAGTCGAGATTCTTGCTTCGGGATCAGCCTACTTATGATGATGACCAGATTCATGGTTTCTTCACCGTAAGGAAAGCATACTTCTGGCCTGCTGGAAGTGGCTTGAGTTCCGATTCTGATCTGGCCAACTTCTCAGTCACTTCGGAAACTACACTGGTGGTGGGATGTACTGCTTGAACTTTTGTAGAGATATTGACCTCAGTATTTTGTTGAGATTTTGATAACGTGCCGAACAGTTCTGCACTAGGCTCATTTCGTTCGGGCTGGAGTGAATCATTGGAGTCAAAAAGGTGCATCAACACATTGGATTCCGTCTCCCAAGTATCATAGGAGCACGTGTCGATTGTGTTTTCCAAGTCCTCCTCCAAAGAGAGCATTTCTTAGGTCCATAGATCATCCAAAGAGAGTGGTGTTCTCTGATTTCTGCAATAAAATCACAGTCTGCTTCTGGTGTTGCACGACTCTCATCAGTCATGACTCTCGGCTCGTTGATCATGTCTATAAGAAGTCTCTTACTGCCCAAGCTGAATGTGATCTTGCTAGATCCATAGTCAACCATGACTTTTGAGGTGCACATGAATGGCCTGCCAAGGATGATAGGAGTCTAGAATAAGGGTGCGAGAGAGTCCATATCAAGGACCACAAAATCAACTGGGAACCGCATTTCCCACACCTTTACCACAACGTCTTCCGAAAGACCTCTAGGTTGCTTGATGGATCGATCAGCAAACTGAAGGATCATCTGTGTTTGCTTGAGCAGACCTAGCCCAAATTCTTGCAGTAATGACGAGGGAAAAAGATTGATGGAAGAACCGCTGTCAAGCAGAGTGTGCCCAAGACTTGATCAAAAATCTTACAATTGATAAAAGCTGCTCCTTTGTCATGCTTCTTCTGTGGGAGGTTGCTGATAGTTGCTACAGTGGCCATGGTGAGGATGCGCTTCTCAACCTATCTGCGTTTGTTCTTTCATGTTGGCTGATGCTTGCTTGTACATGCCCATTTCAAACCTTTCTTTACAACTGGCATGTACTCCATGAACTTCATAAGAGGAATCTCAACAGTCAAGTTATTGATAATGTACATAACTCTAATATCAGATAATGCACTTTTTCTTTTTGCAAATTTTTTGGATTTTTCTATTGCATCAAGAAAAGGAATATGTACATTGCTGGAATTCGAAATAGAGTTCTTATTTACAACAAAACCATCGTCCATGAAATATTGTACATTCGGATTACAAAAAGGAGTACAAGCTGGAAGCTGAGATGCTGGTGGACGGGAAAAAAGTGGGGCCTCCGCTCCATCGTCTGGTGCGAGATCAACTGCTTCTAGCGGCTCCTCCAAGGTTGGCATGGATTCACTTCAGCGACAATCTTCTTTTTGTTCTTTTTGCTTTTGCAGATTTTTTTTGTTCTTTTTGTTGATGGTGGCGAGTGACTGCTAGAATGGCTCCTCCTCCTTCTTCTTCCTCACCCATCCCTGTAGCTGGCAGGATTGATGCAAAAGATGATGACTCACCTGAAGCTTTATTCTCCCCTTTGTTGGTGGCAGGCGGAGACAAGGCCTACTGCTCCTTCTCCTTTCTCTTGAAGCTATTGGGGTTAGCTTCGACCTGCGCCGGAATGGTGGTTTTAGTGGAGGTCAGGTCATCCAACTTCTTTGTCATGTCTGCTAGGCCTTTGATGAGTTGGGCCAAGCAATTCAAGGTCGGATTCACAAGATTTGCCTTAGCAGCATGCAGACCATGCTGTTGCCGCGTGTATAGGAGCTGAGGCGATGATTGTTAGTGGTGCTACGGTGATGGGTGGTGGAGGAAGCTGAAACTGATTGTAGGAGGGAGGAGGATACAAGCTGATACTGTTGAGGTGGGGCAGCCGCATACAGGTGATATGGCGGTGGCTGACGGTACTATGGCTGCTGATAGTGCTGATTCTTCCTCCATTGGTTGGCATACTAGGGAGGCTGGTGATACTGCGGCGACGGTTGTCAGGACTGCCCAAAACGACCACCCTGTGTTTGGTGGTACTGCCTGTTGGCTGATAGCTAGCCCTGAGGGTATCTGGTAGCACGAGCCGGTTGTGCATCATTGCTCCAAAACCCATTGACTTCTTGAATCAGGGGTGGTAGTGGGAAGGCTGGATCTGATGCTGAAAGAAAGTCTGGCTGGTAAACAACCATCTGCTGTTGCGGCTGACCCTGATCGGGCATCTGCACGTAGTATACATGTTGGACTGCTGGCGGACTGCCTCATCTGAGGCTGATTCGGCAGTGCTGGATCATCCTTCTTCTCAGCTGGAGTATCTGGAGATGGTGTTGTCGACTGGACAGAGCTGATGGTGCGCATGGTGCCTACCCGCAATTCCAACTGTTTGGTGATCTGGTCCAGTTTATCGAGATTTGGTGTCCTCTTCTCGATCACAGTGAGTTTCTCAAGGTCTTGTGATCTCTTCTCAATGATATCAACCTTCGAGAGATGGACCCCAATAATGCTAAGGTTGGAGATCTCATCTCTCTCTGCCTCACGGGACGTTGCCATGTATACTTGCTTCTTGAGGATCTGGGGCTGCTTCTGACACGCCTTGGGTGAAGAGGGGATGGCCTCTCCTTCGGCCATTTCTTCAAAAATCTGTCAGACAACATCTTCATCCTGGTTAAAGTGTGAGCCCCCACATGCTACATCGATGAGCCTTTGACTTTCTACGTTTAGGCCCCCGAAAAAGTGTTGGATCAAGCTGGTCCTTGGAATCTCATGGTGAGGGCACTTCTCTTACAGATCTGTGAATCTCTCCTAGGCTTCATGAATGGATTCGTAGGCTCCCTGAGAGAAATTGCTAATTTTTTCTTGCATATGGTTGAGCCGAACGAGAGGGTAAAACTTGTGCAGCAAGGTAGGCTTCATATCTTCCCAGGTCATCACAACCTTTCCCAGATGGTTAACCCAATAGAGGGCTTTATCATATATACTGAAAGGGAAAGCCATCATCTTGACAACGTCTATGGGGACATTGGGATAGTGGGTCGTGCGGTAGATGCGTGAAAATTGCTGCAGATGAATGTAAGGCTCTTCATTGGTATTCCCATGGAAAGAAGGAAGAAGAGCGAGGAACTGGGGCTTTATCTTAAAGTGAGCATGCACCGGTGTAATGAATATCCACTCGCTCATATGACTGTCTCTAGAATTGTATGTTTCTTTCAGTGTACGTTTAGGCCTCCCTTGTCCAGGCTCTTCCTCGTCAAGATTTCGTCATGGGGTCCACCCCCACCTCCTCCTCCTTGTCTGCTTCCTCCTCCCTTGGGTCTGTTCATCACATCATTCAACATTTCTTGGAATGCAGTCTATGCTAAGGTTTGCTCGGTCAGCTATTGCTGGATAGCTTGGTTAAATGGCAAAAACTTTGCATTATGATCATGCATCTCTCCTTGCTCAGGCTGGGAAGGATGCTGACCCTTTCCTCTTCCTCGATGTGCCATTTCTGGATTTGAATATGAGAATATGAATTCTGGATTGGGATCCAGGGCTTGGGTTGGATTTTATCTGCAAGAGAAGAGAATCCCAATCAAACCACTTTAAAATCGGTTCCCAACTGCCAGGATGAATTCTGGAATTAAGTCAATCCTAGAAAATTGTGAATGAAAAAGGATATGGATTGTAATTAACTTTCATTCATAATAATAAAGGTGGGACAAGAGCGGTCCTGATTTATTGGATGGTCAAAAGGAAGGGAAGAAGATGAGGAGTCTAGAGATCGACCTGTAAGGTCCGGACCGTGTTCTCGAGAATCGCCTCGAATTATTGATGAGGCCGAGTCCATGGAATCGATGTGGGTGTCGGCGGGGTCCCGACTAAACCATCCATGGATCGACTTCATGAAGAAGAGGGAGATCCATACAAACATAATACAAAATTGAGTTCACCAACTCACGCCATGTGAAACCATAAAGGTTCGGCTACATATTATCTTTTCAAATTTAGAGGTTATTTCAGGCATATCTTGTAACAAGTCCTTATCACGCTAACCCTATAGGAGAGAGAGTACTGCCAGAAGAGTATCTCGTACTTGTCCTCCTCCTTTGTAACATGCAGTATGCACTTTTTGAGGTCCTTGTAACCCTTCCCGGATCCCTTCTCATCCAAAGAAATAGAGAGAGGAAGCCAATAGGCGAAACCAATACTTCAGTTCTTGCTCAGAACAGAATCACCTGTGAGCGTGTAAGAACCTATTCGGACGCAAACCGATGAGACAGACACCTCCGTGAAGGCGTGGCCTAATGTCAGTACTTCAAACCATATCGGTGTTCCACACAGGGCATGAACTACCATCGCTGACAAGGCCCTCCTTGGTCACGTATGATAGAAGCGTCAATACATCGGATATCCAGGCGATACACAAGGAAGTTACAGACTGGGATTTGGGCTCAAATCCTTAGCGGGTCATGCCTCTCTCATGGGAGGGGTTTTATTCCCCGCATAAGGTACCTGAAAACAATAAGGGCTAGTCCATTACGAATATTAATTAAGGTCAAAGTTTATTTAGCAGTCCCCTTGTTTTAAATTTTTGGGTTTTTGCTTTTTTTGGATATGTTTCACACAAGCGCCTAACATTTTTGTAGATTTTCATTTAAGTCCTAGGTGCATAAAATCAGAGGGAGATAGCGAAAAAGCCGTGCAAGTCGATTCAATGATGGAGATCTCACCATTGAATCTAATGATGCATGCTGAGTTAGAGGACTTATAGTGCTTCCCAGCTCTCTTCATGCGGTATGCAAAACAAAATTTTTAAACCCTATCTACATGACGGTGCACAATCGTCAAAATCACCCTAAACAGTAGCTGCTATTAATCGTAAAGAACCATATGATAGCTATTCAGAATCAAACCCTAAAGTCCGATCTTGGAGACGTCTTGGTGCCCACCACAATGGGTCCTGCCAGCACTGTACGACGTCCCTCACAACACGCAGGTTCGAAGCTAAATAACCGACATTTAATAATTTGACTAGATCCATACGTAAGAGACTATAGGAACATGCATTCTTATTAAGGTGTGGACCTAGTTACCGAGTCAAGCAACCTAAGTCTAGGGGATCCATGCACACAAAACAAAGTAAAATAAGACGGAAATGTCAAAACAACGGGAACCAAAATAAAAGAAGGTGAGAAAATACGGAAAACTGCGATGAGGCCCCCAGGTGAACAGACATCCAGGCATTGGACCTCGTTGTGAAGAGTAGAGTCCAAGTTATATTACATGCCAAAATTGTCTCTCTCTCTCTCTCTCACCATAAATTACAAAATCGATTTTTTTTCAAAAACTAAGTCCTTCTCCTTGCTTCCTTGGTGCTCTCTCCAGCTGGTCACAAAGAGAAGACCAACCTCCTCCAAGCTTGGCTGCGTCGACTTCCTAGGAAACCATCCTCGCATGGTGGGACCTTGCATTAATGTTACAAAAAAATGGCATTAGCATTTATAATCAAATAATCAAATCAATGAATATTTACGAGATCAAAAAATATTTACAACAATAATTAAAGAAATAATTGCAAATAAATGAATGAATATTTACACCAATGGACCAATAAATCGGATAAATGACTATACTAAATGATTGGTGAAAATAGGTTATGCTCATTGCTCCCCGGAAATGGCGCCATCTGATAACTGGGATGAATCAAATAGTCGTACGGTCTCACAAGGCGAGACCATGGTCGATGAGTTGACCACTCAACCTTCCTTGGTTAGTCAGCAATTAACCCACATCATTCATAATTCAATTAATAGCTAAAATGTGGAATTAAAATTTATTTTCTCTACCATAAAATGCATAGCAAGCAAGCATGTAGAGGTCGAACCACAGAGAGCAAACATGTAGCATAAGGTTATTTATGTTCAAACAAGTCATTCATTTATATAGGTCTTTCGTGGGTTTTTGGATTTTATATTTTTCTTAATTTATTTTTAATTTCTGATTTTCTATTTTCTTTTTATATTTTATATTTTTGTATTTTCGTTTTCTTTTATGTAAAAAAATATAACATATATATATAAGGCTTTATATACTCAATATATAGTAGTATATTTGTAAATGATAATAAATATAGATAAAAATACAAAAAATATTTTTTATGTTTTTCATACTTTTCTAATGTTTTTGTGATTTTTCAAGAATTTTTGCTAATTTTTATGTATTTTTAAAATCAAGAAGATCCCATATAAGGGATTAAATAAATACCCGAAATTGATTTGAGTACTAAAAATAGCAAATCAACTCCAAATTACCCAAATCAATTTTAATGCATAAATATGTATATAAATAAAATTATACAACAGAAAAACATATTTTTGGTATTTTTGAAGGATTTTTGTATTTTTTGTTGGATTTTGGAGCTTTATGATTTTGATCATTTTCTCTTTCTATTTTTAGGAATTTTTGTTTTCTGGACTCAATAAATGCCAAAATACACTATATGTAATTTTTTATAATTTTTCAAAACGTATTTATATTTTTTTCGATTTTTATAGGTAAGCAGGGATTATGAAGGCTCATTTTCATTTTTAATAAATGGGTAAAATGTAAAAAATGCCAATTAAAAATGGGGACGTGAAGCTAGAAGACATGAAGGATCTTTCTCAATTTTTGTGGATTTTTAGGAGCACATTATGTATTTTCAATAAATAGGCAAAAAGCATAAAAATTCAAGTCCTATAGGTTTATGTATAGGTCTTTTACCTATGTATTATAACCATCTTTTTATTTTATTGTATTTTATGAAGTTTTATTTTACTTTTGCATTTTTACTAGAATATAAATGATATTTACAATATTATAAAAATATAAAAAAGCATGTTTACCTTTTATTTACATACAAGTACAACATAGGTATTTGGTCTATGTTTTGGAATATACTTATTTTATTTTATTTTATTTTTCTTTTTGGATTTTATCATGGTTTTAATATGTACACATGTTATAATTAACATTTACAAAAATATAAAAATATGAATTTGTAAAAATAATAAGTAATGAATAAAATGAATATTTTAATCGGTAGACTGTACAATAGGGGTCAAAAACTTAAATTTCATACAGTAACTCCGAAAAATATAATACCACAACCATTAATAGCTTATGAAAAGTTATATACAATTCGAGGTGACTTTGATATGTTTTGAGTTTATATTTAAAATATATGGGTCTGTGAAGTTTGATTTTTGGCTTTTTTTATTTTGTGTATAAAATGCACACTGTGTATTGTTTTTGTACAAACTCAATTTCGTATTTTTATTTACATTATTATCTACAACTTTAATGTACAAAGTTTTTTATTTGATGAATAAATAATAAAGAATAAAATAGATGTCAAAAATGCATAAATAATTAATAGAAGAATATGATTTTTATTCTATTTCTGGCCCTTATCTCCCCGTACTTTATTCCTTGTCGACCAACTCAATTCTTGACTTGGTTTCGGGGTTTAGGATAATAAAATATTTTCAATATTTTATTCCTTTTTCTTTTCTTATCTTTATTCTATAATTTTGGCATTAAAAACCTTATTTTATATACAAATAATGCAATAAATAATGAATGCTATATGCACAAATTGATGCTATTTACATGCATTAGCTAGGATTTTTAAGGCCATAATAATAGAATATAGGTGATGAAATGGGGATTCATCAATACCCCAGAGGTTGCATCATGTAGACTTCTTCGTCAAGATCTTCATATAGAAAGGTATTTTCACATCCAGTTGGTAGATAGGCCATGCTTTGTTAGTGTCAATAGAAAGAATAGTTCTGATAGAGGCCATTCGTGCAACTAGTGAGAATGTCTCAAAGTAATCTACGTCATATGTCTGCGCAAAGCCTTTAGCCACAAGACGAGATTTTAGTCTTTCAATTGACCCATCAGGTGATTGTTTGATCGTGAAAACCCATCTGCTTGCCACAGGTCTAGC
Organism: Ottelia alismoides; assembly: GCA_037367405.1. NCBI lineage: Eukaryota > Viridiplantae > Streptophyta > Magnoliopsida > Alismatales > Hydrocharitaceae > Ottelia > Ottelia alismoides. The sequence goes on along the minus strand of JAZKJV010004441.1, from coordinate 98,045 downwards.
CCCCTTAGGGAAACGTACTAGATCCCATGTCCCTCTTGAGGTAAGAGCCTCCATTTCTTCATTCATAGCATGGTTCCAACCTGAATCCTTTAAAGCATTGTGATGATCTCTCAGAATGAAAATGGTCATGAGAGCATATGCATATCTTCTGTCAATTGTTGATAAACTAGTTGTAGAAGTGAAATGAGACATAGGATGAAGTGTACACTGCCTCTTAATTATGTGTAAAGCAATGGGAATCTCCTCAGGATCACCTCGAATAGCAGTGGAGGGAACACTTGAAGTAGACATATCATCCTGCAATAGAGGCATGGGTAAGGGAACATCTGGTGGAATGGGTTTTTGTATATGCTTATAGATTATTGGTGGAGCTGGGAGATCAAGAGGAATATCAGTAAAAGGTTGTGTCAAAAAGCTTGTTTGCTAAAAAAAGGTTACATCTGCAGATATATAATATCGATGACCGGTTGGATCATAGCACTTGTAACCTTTTTGAGTAATATAATAACCAAGAAAGACACATTTTATGGCACGAGGGAGGAGTTTGTCAGTGGGATGGAAGTTATGAATAAATGCAATACATTTACAATTTTATAGTGATAGTGGAAAAGGCAACTCATTTGGGTAGTGTAGTGAGAATGGAGTGGATCCATTTAGGGATATAGATGGAACTTTGTTGATAAGATGGACAACGGTCAAAACAACATCCCCCCAGTAGGATTTGGGAACTTTCATTTGGGTGAGGAGGGATCGGGGAATATTTGACAGGTGTCTGAGTTTTCTTTCTGCTACCCCGTTTTGTTGTGAAGTGTAAGGACATGAAGTTTGGTGAATAGTGTCATGGGATGCAAAGAAAATGGTTAAATTGTGTTGAGTAAATACCAACGCGTTATCTGATCGAAAAATCTGAATACTGGTGGAGAAAATATTCTTGACATAATGAAAGCAATTCTTAATAATATTGTTAATCTCTTATCGTTCTTTTAACAGATAGACCCATGATGAATGACTGTAGTCATCAACAAAAATAACAAAGTACTTATGTCCACTCATATTACGGACCGGACTAGGTCCCCAAATATCACAATGGACTAATGAAAACGGAATTTTACGGTGAGGTTCTGGGCGAGCAGGGAAGGATGCTCGATGATGTTTCCCGAATGACATGCCTCGCACTCAAATGGCTTGAGTGTAGAGAGTTTCAGGAACATTAAAGAGAGAGATTTGGCAGATGGATTGTCTAGGCGAAGATGCTAAAGATTAGAATCAGTAGATATAGATGTAACACTGACAAAAGTAGAATTAAATGGGATATCAAGATAATATAAGTTGTTCTTCTCATGTCCCCCACTAAAAATCTGTTTCGTCCGGATGGCTTGAAAATATCAACATAATTCATAAAATAGGACACGACAATTAAGTTCCTGGCATAACTTATGAACAGATAAGAGACTAAGCAGAAAATCAGGAGTGCATTGCATATTAGTGAGAAGAAGACCGGAGGAGAACTCCATAGTCCTCACAGTAGTTATAGGAGAATGTGCTCCATTAGCAACCCAAATGGTCCTCACAATAGAGGAAGGGTGTGCACAAGTGACTATCTTCTCTTGTCAGATGAGTAGAGGCACCAAAATCAATGATCCATGCATGACTGGATGTAGAGGCAATATTTGCAAGAGTACCTGAAGTAGTGGCTAGATTTGCAGCCAGAGAGAGATACCATTGTTGCTGGTTGAATTATGTAATGACTGATGCAGACGAGCATACTCAGATGCAGTGAAGAATGTCTGGATATCACCAGACGACTCATCTGGAAAGGTTTCTGCAGTATCACATGAATTCTCATCATAAGCATTGTTGGCATTAATGGGCATCCCAAACTTTGCCCATTATCATTCAGTGGGATGATTCCAGTGTCCGTAGTGAGTGCATGCTAGATAGCGAGCGGTGACAGGATCCCGTCTGCGTCTTCATCCGAAGTCATGTCCACGTCCAAATTCTCAGCCATGACCATGACCAACGTCGCGACCGCATCCTCCCTGGTAGTTAGCTCATCCTTTGACAATATGCACAGTAGTCTATGCAGATAATCGAGGAGAGGTAGAATCAAGTTCCTGCAGTCGACCATATATGGTCTCAAGAGTAGGTAGTGCAACAACAGTCAGAAACTGATCTTTTACAGACTTGTATCGTGGATGGAGTCCTGATAGAAAGCGATATACATGTCATTCTGCTCGTTCACCAATCTATTTGTCACAACAAGTAGTTTGAAAAATAAGAAGCTCCTCAAATAGGCATGTAAGGAGTCTGTAGTACTCGACTAGAGATGTGTTGCTCTGATTTATTGACCAAATCCTTGTGTAGATGTCTGAGAGTCTGTATTTGGTTGTCTTTTTGGAGTAGGTTTTCTCAAGACTTTCCCACATTGCTTTTGCAGTTTCCTTGTAAAGATGGTTGGAGGATATATTCGGCTCGACATTGTTGGTCAACCAAGTAATCACATGGTAGTTATCAACGTACCGGGTATCATAATATTTTTTATCTCATTGGGCAGGTCTTTTGTAAGAACATAGATCTTTCGCAGACCACCAATAAATACTTTGAATTATCTAGACAATAAAACATAGTTCTTGGAGCCCTTTAGTTTGATAGAGGTTCCATGTATCATCATATAAGGAGTACGGTATAGAGCCTTGGGTTCAGTGGATGCCATGGTGGTCGCAGAAGTCAAGAAAAGAGAAGATGATCTAGATATCACTTGTAGTCTCACATGTCATGTAGACCTAGTAAGACATCAACGCAATAATCTGGCAGAAGTAGACAATGTGCACAGCTGATATGGTGCAGCAGAAGTAGACTGTGGTGGTGGTGGTGGGGGGGGCTTCTAGGGCGACAATAGGTACAACATAAGGGTAGCATAATAGGGGGCCCAACATCGTAGAAGGGCGGCAACAAGAGCCCTAAGTCGCAGAAGGGCGACAGAATAGGGACCCTAGGTCACAGAAGGGCAGCAGTAGAAGCCATATGTCGCTAGGGAGGCAGGATAGAACGCACACCACTCTAGGGTGGTGGTGCCTGTGTAGACAGAACCTGCATCCATCACAGAGAGAAAGCCTCCACACATGGGATGAAGCGCGCGCTGGAGGAGAGGAGAGGCACGTGTGGGATGAAGCACGTACGGGATTGGAGAAACACAGGTGAACAAACGTGTCAAGAGGTACGCGCGATGTTGCGATGCTGGGGATGCACGCGCTAGGGTACACGCTAGGACCTCAGGGTGTCACGCGATCCCTTCACGTGGGGGAAGGACTCAAGGAAGAGAGGATCGCACAAGGGCTTCACGCGATCCCTTCATGCAATCCCTTAGAACATGGCTTTACGTAAGGGGAGAGGACCGCACAAGGCGGTACGGGCCGCAAGTTTGGCAGCCCAAATCTTGGCAGTGCAGGGGCTGGCTGGTGGGGAAGAGGAGAGAATTAGGTCAGAGAAGAATGAAAGAGCTTGCTTTATTTTTGAGGTCTAGGGGTCCTTATATAAAACAAAAATCTAGAGAGCTAAAAAAAGAGAAAAATACATAAGTGCCCCTAGTGGGTTGATTAACCCAAAATCGATGGTCTTAAGTTCCACACAAGGCGGGAACTCAGTCGCTGAATCGACCACACGGAATCCGGATTAAAACAACAATTAACCCACAACAATGATTAAACAATGTAAAGCAAGATGTGGAGTTAAAATTTATTATAACTCTACAATGAATGTGTATAGTGTGTAGACATGTAGAGGTCGAACACAGGGAACAAGCAGGTAGATCGTCAAAATAAATGCTCAAGAATGAAAGTGATCAAATGTCCATACAAGTGCTTTTTTGTGGGTTTTAATTTGTATATTTTTTTATTTGATTTTTGATTTTCTATTTTTATATTTTGATTTTTAATTTATTGATTTTGTATTTTCTTTTTATATTTTATATTTTAATATTTTCTTTTTCCTTTAATAAGGATATATAAGACTATATAGGATGTATATATATACAAGAGAGATGAGAGAGAGAGAGAGATAAAAATAGGTGAAAATCTTCAAAATACAGGAAATGAAATATTTTTGTGCTTTTTATGTTTTTCTAATATTTTTACATTTTTTTCTATTTTTTTTAATTTTTTTAAAGTCAAAAATACTGAAAATAGTGAACAAAATTAATGACCGAAATTAAAATGGAGATGAAAAATGCCAAACAGAGTCAAAAATTAATTTTAAAACAAAGATAATAAAATAAGGAAAATTCAGGAATAGAAATTAGATTTTTATGATTTTTTAAGAAATTTTAAGATTTTTATGAATATTTTAGGGGTTTTCTAATTTTAGGAGTTTTCTTTTGTATTTTTAGTGATTTTTGGTCGGAAGTTAAACACACAGAAACAAATGAAATATGATTTTTTTGGAATTTTCAAAGAGTTTTTCAATTTTTTATGTATTTTCTAATGCAAACAGTGAAGAAAATGCATATTTTTGAATTTTTTTATAAATACTAAAATGCTATAAAAATGCAAATTAAAAATATAGTGTGGTAGAGCATTGCAACAGACACAATGATATTTTTTTTATGAATTTTTAGAGTTTTATAGATGCATGAAATAAATAGAGACAACAAAGAGAAACTATGCTACTGATAAGGGTATTTTTGTAATTATGCAAAACTATCATGGCCAAAGTGCTAATTTCTCACAAAATGATAACATATTGAAAATACTTTCTGGACTGAATATAAATAGCCAAAGCTGCAAGGGTAGTTCTACAAAAAGCCAAGCACACGTGCGTTAACACGCGCGCCTCAGGGACTTAAAAGTAATATTCCAAAAAATCCGGGGGCTCAGTTGCGAATAATCCTAAAAAATATAACTGCAGTAAATAGTTCATGGACTAAATGGAAATATGCAAAGCTTCAGGGGGTCCCCCACAAAATACCCCGCACCTCACGTGCAAAGGCACGTGAGATGACGTGGCCGAGGTCCTCTTCGTAATATACCAAAGTCTTGGGGCCTAGTTGTAAACATCACAAAATATTTAAAGCTGCAGATGAAAGTTTGAGGTTCAAATTTTAAATACGAAATTGGCGAGGGTAGAATGCAAAATTACCCACGCTTGAGCGCATCCAACCGACTGGTGTTCCTCACTTATACACGTGTCTTCACGAGAATGGCTGATGACGCTTCGACTGCCAACGGTGGTGATTAGATCTCCGGTGCCTGATCGAACGGTGGCGACTGGCGGAGATCGGACGGTGGCTGTGAGATCTGGAGCGGGCCCGGAATCCGACGGCCAGAAGGCGATGACAAAGAACGAGGAAGAAGGCCTCAGACGATGAACTTCCCCGGCTTCGCTCCTCCTCCGAGACGGTGAAAGCTTCAAAATGGGCCCGACGTCTTCCTGCAGGAGTCCTCTCGAAGCTGGTACCCTCTGAAATGCCGGAGAGGCTTCGTAGTGCGGCCACAAAGGTGGCGGAGCTTGGACCTCCATGTATCTCCGGCGGAGTGCAGAATGGGCACCCATGCTCTCGCGATGCTCCCAGTACCTGCAAGAAAGGATTACACCGTCGAGGGCAAAATGCCTCAACAGTCGGCGAAGAGAATGGATGTGGATGGATGTGGTGACGACAAAGGTGGAGGTCTGTCGGACCCAACTCCGGCGAAGGGGTGTGATTTGGTGATCTGGGGGACGAAACACGAGACGGAGGATGGGGATCTACTCCTATGGCTATGACAAATAAGAAAATGCAAGAAAAACTAGAGAAAAGTGAACCTCAAAGGTGGAGTTCACTTAAGATGAAAACCTCGATGACGGGACTTCGGCGGAGGTGGTGGAGCCGCCTCGAACCTTCCACGACCCGTCTGACGAGCTGAGGGTGGAGCTGTTTCCTCCTTCTCTCAGTAGAGCCCGAAAGGGGAAGAGAATGGTGGTCCAAAGGGGTTCAAACTTTGAATCGAAAATCGGAGGTGTGTAAGAATGGTTTGACGAGGCGGCTCAAAGAACGAGTGCTAGCAGGCGCAGCAGTGATTCAAAGGCCGAGGTTTCACCTGGGCGTGTATGAGCAATAAACGAGGCACAAAAGTCAAAGAAGGATTGACATGAGAAGATGCAAGCAACGACCTCTAAAAAAATAGAGAAAATGGGGAGAAATGCAGGTCTGACACAGGACAGACCTCGGTCAGAGAGATGATCGAGGTCAGCCAACGGAGGCTTCTGGTTGGTCCACGCAGACCAACTAGAAAATTCCTTGGCAAAAAGATTTAAAAATTTGTTTTAAAATTGTAAATGATTTTATTATTTTTGGATTATAAAAATGTTTATTATTTTATAAAGTATTTTATTACAATTTTTATTTATTTTTTTGAGATTAAAAATTACAAGTTTCCTTTTATAACTTATATACAGGTACATTCATCTATATATTTTAATATTTTATTTTTATTTTGTATAATTATTTTAGTATTTTTGTTTATCATTTTATAAATTTATAACTTAATTTTATATACTTGAATATGTTTTTATTTTATTTTTATGATGTGTTTTGTACACTTAAATAAATAGAAGTATTTAGTTATATAGGTATAGTTATAGGTATTTCATCTATGTATGTTATACAAGTATTTTATTTTTGCAATTTCTTTATGTTTTTAGTACTATCTTAATATACACATATATTATAAATAATATTTGCAAAATTATAAAAATACAAAAGTATAAAAATAATGAATAATGAATATTTTAATCGGTAGAAGTATACAAGTGGGGTCCAAAACTCAACTTTCAAATCGTAACTCCGAAAGATATGAAACCACCTTCATTAAATAGCTTGTTAATGTTATACACAATTATAGATGATTTTGATACATTTCGAGTTTTTATTTGAGAGATAGAGGTCTGGGAAGTTGGGATTTTAGAATCTTATTCAGATCATAACCTTTTATCTGTACATTATTTTTGCATGAAATCAATTTTGTATTTTTCTATATTTAATTATCTACAACTTTCATGTACAAAGTTTCTTTATTTGAATTTAAAAAATGGAACTAAAAACATGTCTCAAAATGAACAAAGAATGAATTAAATAAAAGGATTTTTATTGTACTTTGGCCCTTATCTCCCCCTATTTTATTCCTTGTCGACCTAGACATTGAGATGCCTAGGCCTCAAGGTTTCAGATCATAAATATTTACAATATTTTATTCTTTTTTTCTTTTCTTTATTTTATAATTTTGTCTTTAAAAACCGTATTTTGTACACTATTTACACACACATGCATGAATGCTAAAATGCATGAATTAAAGGTATTTACATGCATTTAGTAGGGTTTTTGAAGTCAAAATGATATAATAAAAATGATGAAATGGAGGTTCATCATGGGGGTTACAATGAAATATTAACAATTACTAACACATGTGAGGAGGATGGAGCTGGGGTGTGAGTCAACCGAATCTCCTCGTCGGAGAGCATGTGTTTGTACTGCATCTGTTAGAATCACTGCAACTGAAGATGTGTCTCCACCTGGAGAACTCTGGCCTGCGACAACATGAGGATAACTGCTCCATCTCTGAAAGGGCCGAAATGAAAGGCGGTGGAGTGCAATCCTCATCGGAGTCTATGATCACTGGAGAATGGATTCTGAAAAAGTCTTCTCGTCAGAGAACTGGGTCTCTCCATCTACCACAAAGAATGATCCTCTACTATGGAGTCCATATGAACCACATGAAAACTCTTGCCCACATGACATAGTGAATGGTCCTCTACTCTGGAGTCTCTATGGATCACATGGAAACTCTGGCCGAAACAAAAAGAATGATGCGGACCACGACAAAAGATGACAAACATGTGCACATATGAAAAGACTGCATATTTGTGCATGTCTGAAACTGAAAACTCAGTAATATCTGACGTCGAGCCTGAACATCTGACAACTGTAGAGTCTGAACAATCCGGCTAGTCTGATGAATCTGAATAGACCTGTGACTCTACACAATACTCTCCCTTTCTCCCATACTGGTCGGAATGAAGACATCGACCAAGTTGGGAGAAGACAAAATAGATGGAGTCGTCTACATTTTTTTGACTTTTCTTCATTTTTTTAATGATTTTCTCAACCTTCATTTTTTTTAAATAGTCATCCCTTTTTTTAAGCGATTTATCTCCTTTTTTACGGCTTTCATAACATTTTTTCGTACATTTTTTGGCTACAATATCTCCCTATTTTTACCAAATCTTCTCTCCCCTCTTTTTTCCGTCGTACACGATACTTGTTTTGTATGTAGTTTTTTTGAAACTAGTCTGCCCTTCCTTTTTTCAATAGCCATTCATTTTTTAAACCACGCTTGCCCCTCTCTCCATTTTTTCAGCCGCCCATCTTGGTCTAAAGATCACGGCCCAAATATCAGGCCCCTTCTCGTCAGTATCGAGCCTCCCAATTATTTAAGGGAGCCTCCCAATGTGGGAATCCATCTTTTCTGATGTCTTCACCACAGGTCTTAGAGAGTGCCACCGCCTGATCGAATGGGAAAGCCAAGCTGCGTCGTCACTAGAGATTCTACGCCGTCATCGATGGAAGAGGCGACATCGCTGGAAGAGGCACCACCTGCTCGGATCTGCAATGATGTTGCTGGGAACCTCCTCCTGGAGGTTTGAGGGCGGCGTGAATTCGTGCTGGGAACGCAAGGGCTCACCACTGGAGGGAAGTTGTGCCAGGGTGATGCATGCCTAAATGTGGAGGAGCACGAAGGGTATCCCAAACATGTGAGGCATGATCAGGGGGTCTGTGCGACAGGATCCAGGAGCAACGCAGGAGGTCGGTGCAGCGTGATCAAGCACGTAAGGATGCGCTGCCGCGTAATGGGGCACTGGTTGAAGGGTGATGTGGCAATATAGATCTGGAGAGGATGCGATCGGAGGATCAAGGGTGTCGCCTACGTGTGGTCAAGATGCATCGCCTGGAGCATGTGGGTCCGTGCCACTGCCTTTGCATGTGGAGATTCGCTTGGGATGCTGGAGGAGTATTGCTGCCTATGCTTGGATGCGGATGGAGGAGGTCCGCTGCCGATGTTGGAGGTTCGTGCGAGGGAAGTAGTCCATCTGTTGTTGACGCTCGCGGTAGAGATGGAGTCCAGGAGATGTTGCCGCATGGACTTGGAGATATCCGCTTGGAGGTGGCAACCCTGTTGCTATTCTCGCTGCGACTTGTGACTTGACAAGAGGGGGCACATGGAACTGTTCACAATATACGTATGGATCTTGGAGAAATCCAATAGCCTAGAGATTGACGATGGTGCATTAGCACCGCTTCGAGCCTTCAATACCGCCGTATGCTCCAAAAACAAAGATTGTGCCGCCATTGTTTTTTCAGATCTAGAGGAGGTGCTCATGTTGTGGCCACAGTCAATGATGCAATCATCTAAAGAGCATGATCTATCTCAGCAACGTGATGTCGAATGATGAATGCGAGATGCAATGAGATACAAATTCACCGTTGGTTTCGAGCGCCGCCAAGAGAATTTCAGAATTTTAATAAAAAAACATGGGATTAGGGTTTAAAAAGAAACCCTGAAAATGTGAACCATAGAGGATAATAATCTTCGAAGAATACATCTTAAAGAATACAAATCGAATCTCAAATAAAATAATGAACTAACATAAAAACCTCGAGAATCGAACCCGCTCTGAACGGGCGAATCTGAATAGACTTGTGACTCTGCACAATAGACATGTCACTACAAGAAAAAGCAGATTTTGCTACTACGAAAGTGGTAGCAATGCAGTGGTAACGTAGTAGCAAGGTGGACGCAAGTCGTCTTTGCGACTACTTCCAGTCGCAAAGTGTGTGGTCGTCTCTAGCTGGTCGTAAATTTTTTGCGACTACGACATAGTCGTTGGGCGGTCGCTAATGTAGTCGCATGTAATCGTGATATAGTCGCCCCTTAAGTCAGTTTATGTTGGAGTCTTTACGACCACACGTACACTACATTGCGACCATATTTATACTATCGAGAAGTACAATCAACGATCACATGGAGACTGTGTTGCTACCATTTTGCGACCACAATACTGGTTTTGTCGTAGTAATGTAGTAGCATTGTAGTCGCAACTCTGCTGCCATATTCAAAAAAAATACAGGAGCATGTTCGTATTTTCATATAGACCTGTATAGACCTGCATGGAAAATTGTATAATACAAACATGCTGCAATGTTTTGAGATCTCTCAACCAACATTTAATATCTTAAAATCTCCAATCAACCTGTTGAGAATATATAATACAATCCACACATAAGAATGGAGAATTCATCTTCAACAAAATCAAATAATTCGAATCATTCATGCAAAGGAGTAAGCAACCAAATTTTAACATGCATATTAATATATAATTCTAGATGAAAACAGTGCAAATGTTTTTGAAAAAAATACAACTTGAAGACAATAAAAAGTTAACTACCATCGAAACTCTAATGTTCTTAACATTATAAAGTTTTGGATAATAAACTGACACTAGAGAGTACATTGTTTACACTAAAATTTCCTTCTCCTCCATCCAGAAAAAGCATCTTTTGTCGCCTCCGCCTTGCCCTTGTCCTTTCTCCCATTGTTAGTTTTCGTGTTTTTCTTTTGATTATCCCCACATTCCGAGATGATAACCCCTTTGCGATGTGATATTGTATATGCTGTAACGTCCTCCTCGTTTTCCTCCTCCTCTTCCTCCTCCTCCTCTGCATCCTCGTCATCTTCCATCATATGAACTTGTGGCTTCGTGCTTGCACTCCTAAAGAACAAAACAAGACATCATACCAATTAGAACAATGAATCAATGGCTATACTACAATATAACATTACCTAATAATTAAATATAAGTTATACCTCAAAAATGTAACATCCGCGTTCAAATTGTCCATTCTAGAAGACAAAGTTTCCATTCCAGAAGACAAATATTCTATTCCAGAGGACATGGTACCAATCTGATTTACCAATGAACTCACTGCCTGTGAGAGCTGTCTAAACTCAGACTCAGGCAGACCTGGCTGAGATGTGGGCGTGTTGTACATTGAGGTGGTCCCAAAAAAACCAGAGGTTCCAGTAGAATCAGAAGAGGAGGAGAACTTTGGTGGCAAACCACCCAAAGTCTGCCTTCTATTAGGCCCCACTTCGCGCTCTGCAATGACTTCTTTCCATAAGGTAGCGTCAAAGTCCATTTGTTCCTCCTCTTCTGAAGCACCAAACTTTTCCTTAAACAACTCCATGTAACGATCCTATGAAACATAATTTTTTTAGTTTACTGTCAAACAATTATAAGTTTATAATACTATTAGTATGTTTACCATCACTGCTTTGGCTTCAGGCGTAGACCAGTCTCCCCCACTTGTATGCGTTTTTGTCCACCATTTTTCCAATGACGGAGGACGTTTGTCAGTAGAACACTGTTATTGACCACATGTTAGTCTTCACTAAAAAAAGGAGCTTGAAAAAAGTATACATATTTACACATACCATTTCATTTCTCACAGTTCCAAAACTTTTGGATCCACTAGTAGATCTAATTGATTGCTTCCCCCTATTCACTTTCCCTGCTTGGGAACGTTTTTGAAAATTCTCCTGAATAAAGAGATCACAGTAACGTCTCCACCTCTTAGGAGTGCTCCACGTAGGACCGCATGCCTTTGCCCTCTCCCAATCTTCTACATCATCAAGTTTTTTCATTGCAGCTTTTCTAGCCCTGTATACATTGTCTTTCACTCTATCTGTTGCTAATTTTTCTAGGGCATGTCGATACATTTCTTTCGTGTGACCCATGGGTAAAGCAAATTGATTCTGCATTTGACAATTTGGTTAGAAATAATATATTTAAAATTTAAAAAACATTAAATTTTGTGTAATGAGTCTTACATAGACACCATTCAAAATTCTGTCTTGCTCATCTGGAGTCATGCAACTCCATCTGTAATCAGAGCAATCTTGCATAGAGCGAAAGGCCTTACTAAGCGCTTGAGCGACAACATGCTGATTATCAAAAGTGTACCTAAGTATTTAAAATTATGAAATAGATTTATATATGAAGCTCGACCGTGAATAAGTTTTTTCCCCAAAAAATGATGAGTCATGTGTGTCGGAAATACCCATCACGAAGAAATTGCAAGACTCTGCGTGGATCTTGAGATGGAGGAGGGCCTTGAGGTTGTGGAGCCTCATGTGTACCGATGATATCATGAGTAGGTGTGAGAGGCCGAGAGGGTCGAGTAGGTTGAGCAGGGCCCTGAGACTTACGTGGGCTATGATGTTGGCTTGAGGATTGCGGGGTCGGCTGGCGATTACGTGTCACACTGGGAGGTGTTCCTGCTTGAGGAATATAATGTGCATATTGTGGAGGGACTTCAACACCATTCTCAAGCATGTACGCGACAAGCTTCGCAACCTCGTCATTGCGTTCAACTGTCACAATAATTTTAATTAATTGAACATAAAATATAATAATATATAATGAGATTTATATATACCATTGGGTTCTGGGGTATTAAGGGTAGGTGTACGACGATCATCTCGCTGAGAACTGCTCCCCCTATGGCCTCGACCACGTGTCATAGGCATTTCCTGTATGAAAATCATTATGCAATAATCATTAGAAAAACAAATATAAATGAATAATTTAGATTAAATAATAAAAATAAAAATCGAGAGGGATCTTACTTTAAGCGTATATGGAAACATTTTGGGGTGGCTCATATTCTGAAATAAACAAATTTGTTGATGCATCATCCACATTTGATTGTTCTTTATCATCGATATAAGTACGTGGCATCCTCTTCAATATCGTTAGACGACCATCTCTTTTTCGCTTTTTCCCAACCATTGGTACATAACATATTTGATCAACTTGCGAACTAAGGACAAAAGGTTCAAATCTTCGAATATACTTTCGAGGAATGACATCCACAATATCATGTATATGGTCAACCACCACACCATGTTGTGGATCGTACCAGTCACATGAAAATAAGAAGAGTTTATTAGGGGCTGGCATATTATATTCAAGCTCAAGCACCTCATTCAATATCCCATAGTAGTTCAGGCTATCCTCACCGTAACATGATCCCTTAACCATAACGCCGGAGTTATATGTAGTTAAGCCATTGGTCGTGTCCAAGCAATGAAATCTGTACCCATTAGTTAAAAAACCACCATACGACATCACCATATAATTGGGACCGAGAGCAAGATCATTTAGAATCTTGAATTTATGATCGGCTGGATCAATAATCTTCACTCTTTCTTTAAACCAAGATGAGAATGTTCTCCTAAATTTATCTACCACTTCATCATCAGTAAATAAAGGATTCTCTGTCATTATTTTATCCCTATACTCCCTGTATACAAAAGAAAATTTAATTAACCTACATATATATACTTATATATTCTAATCGGAAGACAATGTAATATGGATACATACTCCGCAAAAGGTGTCACTTCGTCTGTATTATCTAAGACGTAAAGCTCAGCAGCTTCTTTCTCCTGAGAGCTCATCATGCGTGGCTTTCCTTTTTTCAAAGGCCGACCACGTGTACGAAAGATTGAGAGACCATATACGCCTTCACTTTCAATGAATTCATTTCGCATTGGACGATTATGTACAGTTTCAATGTCGTCCGACAAATATCTGGAACAAAAGTTGGCTACCTCTTCAGAAATGTATTGCACACTTATTGAACCTTCCACCCTATTTTTATTGCGCACCTTTCTCTTTAAGAAAAACATATACCTATAGGTAAGTCAATATACGTAATTAGATAGCAGAACATTAAAAACCAATGGAATAAATTTAATATATCATGTACCTCTCAAATGGATACATCCATCGGTACTTAACTGGCCCACCAACTTTAGCTTCATAGGGAAGATGAACCATTAAGTGTTCCATAGAGTCAAAAAAGGCTGGAGGAAAAATCTTTTCAAGGTTGCAGAGTATTATAACCACACTTTCTTCAAGAATTGCCATATCTTCAGCTAATAACTTGGCAGAGCATATGCATTTGAAGAAGTTACTCAACTCTGTTAGGACATCGTGAACTCCCTTCGGCAATAAACCTCTAAAAGCGAGAGGCAATAATTGTTCCATAAAAACGTGACAATCATGACTTTTCATTCCCTTAAATATATTTTTCTTCAAATCAACAAGCTTGGGTATATTTGATGAATAACCATCTGGCATTTTTAATTTACTTGCCCACTGACAAACATCTTTTATTTGATCTCTGCTTAAGCAGTATTTGGCCTTCGGCATATGAACACGACCATCTTCAGATTCTATTAAGCCTAATTCAGGACGCGCACAAATTTTCACAAGATCTCTGCGAGCATTCTCGGTATCCTTTGTCTTATTAGTCACATTCAATACTGTATTGAATACATTATCAAATACATTCTTTTCTATGTGCATCACATCTAAATTATGTCTGATGAGTAGATTAGGCCAATATGGTAGTTCCCAGAAGATGCTCATTTTAGTCCAATTATGACTATCTCCAAAACCTGGAAGAGGTTGAAAAAAATCATCTGATCCCTTCAACTCCATTAATCTCTTCAATATCTCAAGTCCCGACAATCTAGGAGGTGGATCGGAATCTTCAATTTTATTTCTTTTGAAAGACATCTTCTGTTTCCTATAAACATGATCCTTTGGCAAGAATTGTCGATGGCAGTCAAAGAAGCATGGTTTTCGACAATGGGTAAGCTGAAATGCTTTAGTACTTTCCATGCAATATGGACAACTTCTTTTCCCATGTGTACTCCATCCTGATAGCATTCCGTATGCAGGGAAATCACTAATTGTCCATAATAAACCCACTCGCATCTGAAAATTACAACGAGTAATAGCATCATAAGTCTCCTGGCCTCTCTCCCATAGTTCCTTCAGTTCATCGACTAATGGTCGAAGATACACATCCAAATACTTTCCAGGATTGGTTGGACCAGGCACAAGTAAAGTTAAAAACATATACTGCTTCTTGTTACACAACCAAGGTGGCAGGTTGTATGGAGTAATGATTACTGGCCAGCACGAGTAATCTTTCCCCCGACCATGTGGATTAAATCCATCAGTGGACAATCCAATTACAACATTTCTCTTATCCATAGCAAAAGTGGAAGAGGACTCCATCAAAGCTTTCCAACAAGCTGTGTCAGAAGGATGTTCCATAAAGTCACCACGGACATGATCTGCATGCCAAGTCATATCTTTAGCTGTTTCTTTGCAATAATATAGCCTTCGTAAACGTGGTGCTATGGGAAAGTAACGAAGAACCTTCTGTGGAACATTTGATTTCATATTTGGTTTATACCGAGGTTCACCACATTCCGGGCATTCAGTCTCATTCTTATATTTATCCCCATAGTATATGATATGATGGTTGGGACATGCATCAATTAACTTTTCTGATAAGCCAAGTGTTCTCATCATGGTTTTTACCTTGTAATAGGAACCTGGAAGAATATTATCGTCTGGAAGCATTCTCTTTATGATCTTAATCATGGCATTGAAACTAGCATCAGTCATGTTGTACTCAGCTTTAATTGTTAGTAGCTCCGTAATGGCAGATAGGAGAGAAAATGATGTACAACCAGGCCATAATGCCTCCTCCGCCTTTTTTAACAATTCAAGAAACTCTGTGGACTCCCCATTGAATTCAGCCTCAAACCCCTCTGCAAAGGGATCAAAGTTCGGACCTGCCGCATCCATAACCATCTCAACAAAAGGGTTGTCTGGAGTCTGCGATCTCTCTTGGTAAGATGTTCGACTTTCTCCATGTGCATACCAACATGTGTAATCATCAAGAAAACCCTTCTTGCACAAGTGTTCTGCCACAACATCCCTAAATTGCTTCTTCATCAATCCACATTGAATGCACGGGCAAATTATCTTGCCGCCTAAATCAACTATTCGGTCTCCTTGGGCATAAGCAAAATTAAGAAAGCCCTCCACACCTAGTAGGAAGGGCATGCAAACGGATCCATTAACTAAGCGATTATACATCCAATCTCTTGTTGCACGCATTGCTCTACATACAACGAAACCAAAACATGTAATAAGTCACATAGTTTGATATAATGGAAACCTAGTCACAAGAAAAACGCATCGTGGGATGACCTCACGAAGACATACTAGGTCGCCATCAATAACCACTAAAAAAGTTCAATTTGGAGATGATCCATGGGTCATGTTGTGAACCTTACTCTAGAAGCCATCTTGCTACCTCAGGTTGCACATGGATCGGATCTTTAAATCCAATCCAATCCATTGTATATATTTATATCCATTCCAATCTAATCTATTGATTTACGGATTGGATCTGCATTTATCAAATTTTTGATACTTAAGTATTCTTACCTAGTAGTCTATTCTCAAGTTTGTAGCGCATTAGGTCTCATGACTCTCATCTTAATAATAGTTGAATTAGATAATGGGGATAGAGAATGACTGGGAAAAGCAGGTCCTATCCTGCATCATTAGACAGTGGGCATGGATCATATAATCAATTCAGTGAATTCTTAACAGCACATGTACTATCATACATGGTGTATTTGGTTTGCAAATAAGCAGAAATACGGGTGAGGAATAAGGCAGTATTCTTGATCAGTTGGAAGAATATCAATAAGGTGTAATGGGATAGGTAAAGTGGAATAAAGATGAGAATAAGGGTGGGATAAGGGAGAGGGGAGGGGAATAGTCTTAAGGGGAAGGAGAGGGAACCATAGAGATCCTACCACTACAAAATGCATTCATATTAAATAAGATTCAGTGTTAAATAAGAATGGGTCTTATTATGTACAATTTCCCCTTTCCACTTATGTACAATAAGATGGGAGAAGGGTGAATTGTTCCAGTCAAGTTGTTGGGTCCCCTATAAAACAGAGCCTTTATTTTAAAAAAGTTGTGATTCGAAATGTTTAATATCATTCTCCAGAGAATTTGTCTGCACTAAATTTAATAAGGGTGGGTGGATAGCCTGATTACATGGCATGCAGAATCGATAACGAATTCAAGATTTTAAAAACGATTTTTCCCCACAAAAACTAAAATGTAATGATCTTCCACTTTCAAGCAATGTAATGATCTCCAGTCGGATCCAATTACTTTCCAATTGGCAATGAATGTTCTTTTCCCCTAAAAAAGCACAAACATTGGTGAGATTGCTCTCAACAGACACGAAAACAATCCAAAAGCTGATGCCCTGCTCTCTGATCTTCCTGTTATGAGCAGACCTCTCATTTGATCTTTTCCATTGACCAACGACCGTCAAGTCATATGGACAGCACAACCTTCTGCTCTCTGCTCTTCTCCTATTGCCACTGCACTCTCCCCTCCCCCACATATTATAATATACTATTGACATATAGGTTGCAGAAGAAGATAACAATAACAATGCAACTCAATAACAATGCAACGAATAAGAGATAACCATCCATCGGAGCATCTCAACTCCTAGTACAAAAAAACAAGAAAGAACAGCAAGTTGAACAAAATATAGAGACACGCATCATTGAAGAACTGGGGTCACCTGTGTGAAGAAGAAGACGACGAGGCACAACTATGGGCCTACCGTAGGGAGGGCTTGCCGTAGGGAGGCCTTCGCGGTGGTCGCACGAAGGCTAGAGGGACGGGTGCACGGGAGGAAGGGCACCGTGCGAGAGGGAGGGGTACGGTTGAGGGTTCGATTTGGGCGGAGGGAGGGGTTGAGGGTGTAGGGTTCGATTTGGGCACCGTGCGAGAGGGAGGGGTTGAGGGTGTAGGGTTTGCGAGGGGCGTTTGGGTGGAAAGGGTTTGCGGGAGGGAGGGTATTTCGTTTTGGGGGGAGGGGGCGGCAAGGAAATTTTTGGCAAAAAAGTTCAACCAAAATTTGCTACTATGTTAAGACAACAATGTGGTAGCAACGTGGTCGCAGCCATACAACAACTACAATGTGGTAGTATTGTAGTCGCAAAATAGTAGCAATATAGTGTGCGACCACATTACCACTGACCGTAGTAGCAAACTTTTGGTCGCAAAAACAACATTTTCTTGTAGTGTGTGAATAGATGAATTTGATACCATGTTAGAAAATATAAATTCGGAAGCGAAAATGATAAACAGAGCATAAGAGAAGAAAGTAAACTTGAAGAACACAAGATTTTTACATGGAACCTTACTCCCTAAGGAGTGGGATGAAACCACAGGAGAATGCCTCAAAGGGCTTATGTGTTCATTGAACTTTCTGATCTGACTACAGAAGTGTGGGGGCCTATATATAGCCCCCACTAAGTCTCCACATCTCAAAACTGGTAGATGTGAGACTAAACAACTGGATGGGGTCAGGATATTTTAGTGATGTATGTAATAGCATCTCAGCACTTTAAACATCACGAGTTGTCTAATAATTAATATTCTATGAAGTGCATACGAATAATCGAGTATGTGTATTTTCTGGTTATTATCAATATAAGTATCTATTGCCATACTCATATTCAAGAATGCTATATTTTTTTAGTTTAAAATTAGCAATGTTTAATTAAAATTTTGAAAAATTTGTCGCTATATGGACCACTGTTTATGATGTTGCAACGGTCAGTACATTCATCACCAATTTCAAGATACAAAATCACTTTTTCACAAATAATATCATCATTGTATATTTAATAACGGACAATATAGTGACAAGCTTAAAATAATGGGTCACTTTAGACTCATTTGTTGTAATGTTATATATGTATGTATCAAAAAATATGTCCACATTTATACTTCTAATATTTTTGAAATATATCCATGAATGGTTTTTTTAACTCCACTCACCCCCTCAGTCGGCAAATCCTAGCTCCGCTTGTACTTATTTCTATCATCATAGAGTATTGTACATTGCTCCTATGGACTAATTGTTTGCTCACACAGTTGTGGTGCATTCGAGGGGTTCCCTTTGGTAGCGGAGGCAGGGTTGCAACGGAGAGGGGATAACGAAGGGACGACGGTGAGGGGCAACAAACGTGGATAGGCTCAGGTAAAAAGGCGAGTTTAATGAGGGCGACAATCTCCATTAAACTTCGTGTTTAGATTTGAATTGGGCTTTGGTGTGAAGGAGAATAGGAGGGGATGATGGCGGTGGAAGAAACCCACAAGCTTTTCCGGACCTTGAGGACTCCGAAGGTTCGAGCAATAGTGAACGGGGCACCCTTAAGGGTCCATTTGGTTACCGGGTTACCTTGGGGTAACCCGATGTACCCCCTTCATTCCGAGGTTAGAAATCTATCACAAATCTAGGTGAAATCTCATCACATTCCTGATTCCAACCCTCTCAATCCTCATAACTATCCAAACAACTACTATTCACATAAGGATGCTCAACCCACCCCATCCTAGTAACAAAACATGCCCTGAGGAGGGGTCCGGTGGAGTTCTGTTGTGGAGAAAAGAGGGGATGAATTCTCTGATCAAGACATGGAAGTCATTTAGCAAATTATGAACAAGGACACATAAGTAACGAGGAAATCAATCTAGAGGTAAAATAAGAATTTTAGTGTCAAAACTTAATTCATTAGTAGGTGACTCCCCCGCTTAATTGATGTTATGGATGGGAAAATAAAATATCGGATTGTATCTTTGCCCTTTCTTCTTTACGGCATCAAATTCAAACGCCCAGCGTCGTAGACTAGAGAACATGCATTTTAATATTGTTTATTTCGAATTTCATTTTGCTCAATATCTATAACCCAACCATCTTTAATAATCAAACCCATTAAGATTTTACTATTATTTAGAAAATAGTTAGATGGAGATTAAATATTATAGCTATATGATAAGGATGAAATTTTTTGGTAAGTAAGTCAACCTTGTACTTCATGAACTAGGATTGATGATCATTTTTTACAAAAAGTCTCCCTTCTGAAGTCAAGGGAAGATATAAATGTAAAGATAACAATATTTGTAATTGTAAGACTCGAGGTGGCAAAAACTCAGGTCCAACAGAGTCACACCAAGAGCTTGAATGTCTTCACTACGTAGTCTGTAGTCTTCTGAGCATAGGCGCTATTGAGCGACTCCAGCGAAAGATCCGTCCACAGTCGATTTCTATCATACCAAATATTCCACACCACGATAACAAGTATGATTGACATGCGGCCTCTAGTTGTCGAGTGCGGGATGGAATTAATCCAGCATATAAGTTCACAACGAGGTAGAGAAGGAGGATTCAGAAGAGCAAGGGATGCACATGAGCCCACCCAAATGGCAGAGGAATAAGAGTAGCTGAAGAATAGGTGGATATGGGATTCAAGATCCCTGGGGCAGAGGTAGCAATTGGAGTATTCACGAATCCAAAATCTAGCCAGCCTGTCGGTTGTGGGGAGTCTGTAAAGCATCTTGTAAAGAGTTAGGGAAAATTTTTGTGGCGTTCCCTTAGCCCAGACGCAAGGGTCCCATACGGAGGTGCCGACAGTCGGGCGTAGGAAGTCCATAGTGCTAGATAAAGACAATCCCCTAGGGGAATGAATCCACCTATAGGTCTGGTTGTCCCCTTCAATATCAGAGTACAAGACCTCTCTATTGTGCAAGATAGCCATCCAGGTGGCACTTTGTGTAGTTGGCAGACTAGTATACCGAATGAATGACCCCCAGGTATTTACGTCGCATGTAGAGGGCCCACATCGAGGAGTCAGGTCAAGAGTCTCCACGTCCAGGAGGAAATCATAACATCTCGTAAGGTGGCCAACGAGTGGAGGCCAAGCCCCCCTTCTGACTTTGGGCTGCAGATGGTGGACCATGCGATGTCATGCCGCTTACGTCCCCAAAGGAAGTATGCACAGAGGATATCCATTTTTTGCACTGAGCATTACGGGAGGAGAGTGCCATTCGCCCAGAATAGGAGTGTACATGAGATGACAGAATTCAAGAGTTGGAGACGACCGACCATGGAAAGGGTCTTAGCCTTCCGTCCACTGAGTAATATCATCACCCTATCCTCAAGTGCTGTGTTGTTGCCCCTAGACCCGTAGGAAGGTGATAGCGGAAGATCCAGGTAAGTTGTTGGTAGGGCCTGGCTGAGAATGCCAACTCTGAGTGTACGAAGTGCTTTGGACGGAAGAGCATGTCTTCCTCACGTTCATTTGCAGCCCCGAGATCAATCAAAATTCATCCAGGATAATTCTAACAGACATCAGAGAGTGCGGTGTGCCTTTACAAAAGAAAAGTAGATAATCTGCGTAAATTAGGTGCGATGGGCTAGTGGATCTTCCCCTCCCCAAAGGCTCAAGATGGCCCGAGGCCAAAGCCCGGTCGACAATGCAAGTGAGAGATTCCATACCGATGGTAAATAGTAAGGGGCTCAGGGAGTCCCCCTGTCAGAGGTCCCTCGTGCCACGAAAAAATCCAGACAGGGATCCATTCACAAGTACCGAGAAGGAGGTAGTAGAGATGCAATTCTCTATCCATCTGACCCATGTGTCATCGAAACTCATAGCCCTTAGGGCTTCGAGTACGAACGAGTGCTCAATCGAGTCGAAAGCTTGGTAATATCAATCTTCAGGCAAGCCTTATTCATGCTTCGTCGGCTATCAAAGCCATACATCAACTCCTGGGTTAGTCGAATGTTGTCGTCGATAGAGCGACCCTTAATGAACGTAGTTTGGTTGAGCGAAATCAGATGGGGTAGCACCACCACTAACCTGGATGCCAGAAGCTTGGCAAAAATTTCATGCAGGACGTTGCAACAGGAGATGGGTATGTAGTCCCCAAAGCCGACTGGGGACGGAATCTTGGGGACAAGGGTGAGGAATGTGTGGTTCACCTGTCTAACCATGCTACCCACCCCCTCCCCCCTCCCCCCCCCCCGTGGAGGAAATCCATGGCTGAGCAGATATCTACCTTAACCAGCTACCAATGCCTCCTAAAGAACCCTACATTGAAGCCATCAGGCCCAGATGCTTTGGTGGGGGAGATGAATCGAATCAAACTCCAAATTTCCTCCTCACTGAATGGGCGATAGAGCCGTATGTCATCTGAGAGTAGGCGCTTGGGCACAAGAGGCACCTCCATGGGCGGTCTGGGCAACGTAAGTCCCAATAGTGAGCTAAAGTATCGAACAACCTTAGAGGAGACCTCCATATGCTTATCAATAATGAGGCCATTATCATTTAGAAAAGAGGGGATGATGTTCTTGTTTATGCGCACTTTAGCCGCTTGGTGGAAGAATCTAATGTTACGGTCTCCCACCCTTAGCTAATCGACTCTGCCTTTTTGCTTCCATGCAGATTCCATGTCCCTATTAATGTCTTGAAGGTAGTCCTTGACATCCCCCTCCAGCTGCGCTAGGATGGGGTCCAAGGGGTCACAAGAGAGGGCCTCATTCACAAGTTCCAGGAATGCGTCAACCCCCTTTCTCTTTGTGAAGACGTTGGCCTCTTTAGCCGTCCAGAGATTAAGAGTTGCTTTAACATTTTGAAGCTTACTTGCAACTCTAAATAGGGGGTTTCTGTAGGTCTGAATCTCCCACACACTGACCACTACATCAAGGTACCCTTGTTGTCCTGCCCAGTAATCAAAGTAAGTAATTACTTGGGGCAATTTTGGAAACACGCGAGCTCTACAATAAACATATTATGATCGCTGGACATGAGAGGAGAGTAAATTAGCTAGGAGTGGGGAAGTAAGGTGAGCCATGCATCATTGATGAGAGCGCTGTCCAACCTTGCGACAATCCTGGAGGGTCCAACTGATGAGTTTGACCAGGACCAGGGATTGCCACTAGAAAACTCGAGAAGGGAGCATTGGTTGATGCAGTTGTTGAAATCCGACATGGATCCTTGGGGGGCAGGGTGCCTGATGAATCTCCATTTCATCACCTTTATTCCATCATTTTGGCCTTGAAAACCCTAGCTAATGCATGTAAATAGCATCAATTTGTCCATTCTAGCATTCAATATTTATCGTATTATTTGTATATAAAATAAGGTTTTTAATGCCAAAATTATAGAATAAAGAGAAGAAAAGAAAAAGGAATAAAATGTTGAAAATATTTTATGACCCTAACCCCGAGACCAAGTCCAGAATGGAGTTGGTCGACAAGGAATAAAGTAGGGGGAGATAAGGGCCTAAAATACAATAAATATCTCATTTATTTATTCATTAATCAAGCATTTTTGACACCTATTTTATCCTTCATTATTTATTCATCAAATAAAGAAATTTTGCACATGAAAGTTATAGATAATAATGTTAAAAATCTAAAATTGAGTTTGTACAAAAAGAACGCACGGTGTGCATTTTATACACAAAACAAGAAGCCAGAAACCAAGCTTCACAGACCCATATCTTTCCAATAAAAACTCAAAACATAAAAAAATCACTCTAATTGTATATAACTTTTCATGAGCTATTTAATGGTGGTGGTTTTATATTTTTGGTGTTGCTGTGTAGAAGTTAGGTTTTGGGCCGCTATTGTACATTCTACCGATTAAAATATTAAATTTACTCATCATTCATTATTTTTGCAAATTCATATTTTTATAATTTTGTAAACATTATTTATAACTTATGTGTATATTAAAATTATAATTAAAACCAAAAAGAAAATGAAAATAAAATAAAACTATGTTAAAACATAGGCAAAATACCTATAAATATACCTACATAATACACATACTTTTTTATTTAAGTGTACAAACAACATCATAAAAATAAAATAAAAATATAATTATACCCACAAAAATAAGTTATAAATATATAAAATAATAAAATAAAATAATAAAATAATAAAATAAAATATACAAAATAAAAATAAAAATGCACAAAGTTAATGTAAATATACCTATAAATTAACTATTAAAATAAACTTATAATAAAATACACTAAAAAAATTATAATAAAATACTAAATAAAATAAAAAACATTTTTTATTTTATAATAAAAAATAAAATCATTTACTATTTTTAAATTAATTATTTTTGAATATCCAACATGTTTTGTCCTGTAGCGAGCCTGGCTGGACCAATCACCGCGCGTCAAATATTGACCGCGTTCAACTCCCCCCTCCATCGTATGAAGTGACGTGACCTATCAAACCCTGCGTTTTCTGCCATTTTTCATGGGCATCTCGTCTGTCTATCAATCTCGCGTCCTGAAGAGAAAATGATCATTGATCATCAGTGAATCACACCATCTGCTTGGATCACTTATAAACACGATTGATTCTCTGATTCACCTTGGTCAATAAGGGTGCATCACCATGTCTATAAATAAATGCCTCCGCCTTCTTTCACAAATTTGGTCAACCTTTACTCTTCTTCCACCCCAGCCTTAAGTCTAGAACGATTCTTCGTGACAGGGAGAAGCTCCTGGAGGCTTGAGCTGGTCAGAGAAGATGGGGCTGCACCCACGGCCGCCGACGCCGGCAACCCTGCTCCCTGGGTGTCCCCCAAGTATAAAAGTTGTCCTTTCCTCGCTTATTTTATGAATTTTATTAGTAGGTTTAATTTCACGTTTTAGGTTAGGATTTAGTTAAGTAATCGAGCCTTAATCGCTCCACCCGTACTTCGTCGGAGTAGAGCTCCAAGAAGCTCCTCCGTGCACCACTGTTGTCGCTCCATCCCTGTGAACACCGTCATCTCTTTCCCTATCGCTTTCACCACATCCCACGTGCCTCCAATCACCCTGATCCATCGTGGGTCAGGAGATCGGGTCTCCTTCCTTCGCCCATCGTCGGAGACCTCCGCCGCACCCATTTCCCCATCCATCTCGACCAAATAAGGCCCGTGGGACCGTTGTCTTATTGGTCGTAATCTTTCTGCAGGTCCATGCATGCCAAGGGACTCGCAAGCGAGTCAATTATAGAAAAGAATAGGTACCTGGATAGGGTTGCTAATCGAACTGAACTGTAACGAACGGACCTATGTTCGAGTTCGGTTCGATAAGGAAGTCCGAAAGTTCGAGTTCGAGTTCGGTTCGATAAATGTTCGATAGGATATGTTCGAGTTCGAGTTCGTTTAGAAAACGGACGTTCGAGTTCAGTTCGATAACAGTTCGTTAATAATTTAACTTAACTAAAACTTGTTTATATGAAAAAGTTCGAAACTGGAGTTCGATAACACGGTTCGATATGCAGTAAAAATAAGAAATTATTCAAATTAAAGTGGTACAAAGCCCAATAAATACCACAATTTCTTTAACCTCGAAATTTACCAAGTGTATAAATATTAAGTTACATATACAAATACATACACATACACATATATCGAACTCGAACATTTATCGAACAAACATATGTTATGTTCATGTTCGGTTCGTTAAGCTCCCGAACTAAAATTTGAAGTTCATGTTCAGTTCGTTTAGAAACGAACTAACATTTTTCGAACTATTATCGAACGAACTCTAACCGAATACGAACATGTTCAGTTCGATTAACATCCCTATACCTGGATCCCACCTTCTTCCTCGACCTCGCCTGAGCACTCCAGGGGTCCAGGTGCCATGCTGAAGGTATCCTCCGACACCGGGGGGGGGGGGGGCACGTAAAAATCGATCAAAGCTCGCCAATGGCGAGCTTCTTCCCACTTCGTCCAGCCACCTCCAGTGTCGTCCGATCAAGAAGGAGTCCCCAATTCGAACCTCAACCGTCAGATCACATCTCGCCAGCTCCGTTGGATCACGTCAAGTGATCTAATCTGGAGCGTAGAAGACGAAGAGGTACCAACCATCGGATGCGCGTCACATGTCAAGCCAAATCCACTGAGCCGTCCGATCCAACTTATTAGGGGTAAATTTCACTTCTTGACCCCGCATTTTTGTATTTAGTATTTAGTCCTATAAATAAAATATAACGTTATAAAATAAGTGGACATTTTGTAAATGGATCCCTGAACTTTTGGAAATTGATTTTAGGTCCATTCCACGTCACCTCAAGCGCCGTCCCACATGAGGTGGCGAATTTGCAGGGATAGCCCTATGCTTTTGTGTAATTGTAAAAAGTCCAAGAAAATGAATATTACCTGTTATATTTTTGTAGAAATTGCATGCAGGTCCCTGAACTTTAAATATTTGCATTTTGGCCCTGCTTGTATGAGTCACATGTTGTCCCACGTGTTGGAAAATTTGCACAAACACCCTAGCGAGTTTTATAATAGTAGTTTAGCCCTGAAATATTAAATAAACGTTGAAAACTTGTGGTGTTTTTGCACAGAATCCCCTGTCCTTTATTTTATTTGCCAAAATGCCCCTACTAGGATGTATTTTTGTAATCTTTGCGTATTTATTAAAAATACCTAAGTGCTCTAAAAAATACAAAAAATAGGGATAAATGCTTCATATATGTATTTTGATGCCTATACTTTTAATTAGCATTTTTTTCATTTTATCTATTTATAAAAATTAAAAAGGAGCTTAAATAGTCCATGTCTAATTTATAAACTTTAAAAAATATAAAAACTCTATGAAAAATTCCAAAAAAAATATATGTGGTATATTTTGATATTTACTGAGTCCAGAAAATAAAAAACCCTAAAAATAGGAAAAAGGCATAAAAATTTCAAGAAAAATCCAAAATTCAACAAAAAAATATAAAAATTCAAAGAAAATACAAAAATATGTTTTCCTATTATATATATATTATTATGTATTAAAATTAATTCAAGTAATTTTGGAACTTATTTAGTATTTTTAAAACCTAAACTAGTTTCGAATTATTTATTAAACCCATATTTGGGATATTTTTGACTTCAAAAATACATAAAAATTAGCAAAAAATCTGAAAAATATAAAAATATTTGAAAAATATTAAAAACATAATAACAATTTATTTTATGATTTTTTTAATATTTAATGATTTTTATAAATATATTTCTACGTATTATGTAAATAAATCTTTATATAGGCTATATTGTTTTTATAAATAAATATAAAAAGATAAAAATAGAAAAGAAAAATACAAAATCAGAAAATTAAAAATCAAATAAAAATTACAAAACCAATAATAAAGTAAAAAAATAAATAAATAAAATTAAAACCCACAAAAAATAATAATTATGCAAATTAATGTCTGGGTTGAACATAAATAACCATAGGACACTTGTTTTTCTCTCTGTGGTTCGACCTCTACATGCTTATACCCTATGCATTTTCTGGTAGAGAAAATAAACGTTAATTCCACATTTTTGGGATTCTTCTGCTTTATTCAATATTGTGGGTTAATTGCTGATTAATTGGGATTCAATTCGCAATCAACGCATCGACTATTGATCCTCCTTGTGGATTGATACGACCATTGATCCATCTCGGTTACAGATGGTGCCGTTGCCGGGGAGCAATGAGCGTAGCCTATTTTTGCCCATCTTTTTTGTATAATGATTTATCTGATTTATTGATTCATTTGTGTGAATAGTATTGAATTCTTTGCAATAAATTCTTTGATTACTGTTGTAAATATTCGTTGCTATTATAAATATTTATTGGTTTGATTATTTGAGATAATGCCATATTTTTTGCAACTTCGATGCGAGGGCCCGCCACGTGAGGACGGTTTCCTGGGAGACCGATGCAGCAAAGCTTGGAGGAGGCAGATCTTCTATCTTGACCAGTTGGAGAGAGCACCAAGGAAGCATAATGAGGGCTTAGCTTAGAAAAAAAATCCATTTTGTAATTTACAGTGAGAGAGAGACACTTTTGGCATGTAATATAACTTGGACTCTACTCTTTACAACGAGGTCCAGTGCCCGGGTGTATGTTCACCTGGGGGCCTCGTCACGATTTTTTTGTGTTTTCTCGCCTTCTTTTCTTTGTTTCTCGTTGCTTTGAGATTTTTGCCTTATTTTACTTTGCTTTGTGTGTATGGAGCCCCTAGACTTAGGCTTCTTGACTCGGTAACTAGGTCCACACCTTAATAAGAATGCTTGTTCCTATAGTTTATTACATATGGATCTAGTCAAATTTAATAAATGTTAGTTGTTTGAATTCAAACCCACACACCGTGAGAGACGTCATACAACGCCGGCAGGACCCGTTGTGGCGGGCACCGAGACGTCTCCAAGATCGGACTCTAGGGTTAGTCTTTAAATAGCTAACATATGGTTCTTCACGATTAATAGCAGCTACTGTTTAGGGCGATTTTGTCGATAGGACACCGCCATGTAGATAGGTTTAAAAATTTTGTTTTGCATACCGCATGGAGAGAGCTGGGATGCACTGTAAGTCATATAACTCAGCATGCATCATTAGGTTCAATGGTGAGATCTCCACCATTGAATCAACTTGCCCAACTTTTTCGCTATCTCCCTCTGATTTTGAGCAACTAGGACTTAAATTAAAATCTACAAAAATGTTAGGCGTTGGTATGAAATAAATCCAAAAAAGTAAAGACCTAAAAAATTAAAACTAGGGGACTGCTAAATAAACTTTGACCTTAATTAAAATTCATAATGTACTATCATTGTACTGGGTTCATAATGCCCTCATTGTTTTCAGGTACCTTAGGAGGAGACCAAAATCCCTCCATGAGTGAGGCATGAACCGCTAAGGATTAGAGCCCAAATCCCAGTCTGTAACTGCCTTGTGTATTGCCTGGATTTATGAAGTATTGGCACTTCTATCGTACGTGACCGA
Organism: Ottelia alismoides; assembly: GCA_037367405.1. Taxonomy (NCBI): domain Eukaryota; kingdom Viridiplantae; phylum Streptophyta; class Magnoliopsida; order Alismatales; family Hydrocharitaceae; genus Ottelia; species Ottelia alismoides. The sequence goes on along the minus strand of JAZKJV010004441.1, from coordinate 69,416 downwards.
GTAGGGCCTTGTCAGCGATGGTAGTTCCCGCCTTGTGTGGAACACCGACATGGTCTGAAGTACTGAGCTTAGGCAATGCCTTCACGAGGGTGTTTGTCTCATCGGTTTGTGTTCGGGTAGGTTCTTGCACGCTCACGGGTGATTCCGTTCAGAGCGAGAACTGAAGTATTAGTTTCGCCTATTTGCTTCCTCTCTCTATTTCTTTGGCTGAGTAGGGATCCAGGAAGGGTTACAAGGACCTCAAAAAGTGCAGACTACATGTTACAAAGGAGGAGGACAAGTACGTGATACTCTTCTGGTAGTATTCTCTCTCCTATAGGGTTAGCGTGCTAAGGACTTGTTACGTGATATGCATGAGATAACAACTCTAAAACTGAAAAGATAATAAATAACCGAGCTCTCACGGCTTCACATGGCGTGAATTGGTGAACCCAATTTCGTATTGTGTTTGTATGGATCTAGATTAAGGTTCAAAGATTCGTGAAAGAATCGAAGAGAGATCATCAACGATTAGGAAGTAGAAAATAGGAAAAGACTGTTTGATGGACGTTTGTCACGCCAGACGGCTGGGGACAGAGGAGTTGACCGCAGTCAATAGTTGACGCACGGTGATTGGTCCACCTAGGCCGCTACAGGACAAATCAGAGAGTTTTATTAAAGAATAATTAATAAAAAATAGTAAATGATTTTATTATTTTTCGAGTATAAAAGAAAAATGTTTATTATTTTATTTAGTATTTTATTATGATTTTTATTTATTTTTTGGTGTATTTTATGATAAATTTATTTTCAATGGCTTATTTATAGGTATATTTATGTATTTTATGCAGATTTATTTGTATTTTGTATATTTGATTTTATTTTTTATTCTATTATTTTATATATTTATAATTTATTTTGTGAGTATGAATATATTTTTTTATTTTTATGATGTTATTTGTATACTTAAACAAATAGAGATGTGTATTATATAGGTATACTCGTAGGTATTTTACCTATGTTTTATGTGTACTATTTTATTTTAATGTATTTTCATGAGTTTCATTTTAGTTTTATATTTTTAATAGAATCTATATAATATTTATAATATTAGAAAAATATAAAGGAATAAATAATTAAAGAATGTATTTCCCTTTTTATTTATATACATATAGAAGCATGTCTTTTGTTTATGTATTTTACATAAACTTGTTTTATTTTCTTTTTTCTTTTTGATTTTCTTTTAATTTTAATATGCACGTGTGTTATAAGTAATATTTACTAAATTATAAAAATAAGAATTTGTATAAAGAGTGAATGATGAATAAATTGAATATTTTAATCAGTAGACTGTACAACAAGGGCCTAAAACCTAACTTCTACATAGTAACTGCAAAAAATATAAAACCACCACCATTAAATAGCTCGTGAAAAGTTATATACAATTAAAGGTGATTTTTCTATGTTTTGAGTTTTTTTGAAAAGATATGGGTATGTGAAGTTTGGTTTCTGGCTTTTTATTCTGTGTATAAAATGTACATTGTAAATTATTTTTATACAAACTCAGTTTTATATTTTTATTTAAATTATTGTCTACAACTTTCATGTACATGGTTTCTTCATTTGATGGATACATAATAAAGAATAAAATAGGTGTCGAAATGCATAATTAATGAATAAATAAATGAGGTATTTATTGTATCTTTGGCCTTTATCTCCCCCTACTTTATTCCTTATCGACCAACTCCATTCTAGACCTGGTCTCGGGGTTAGGATCATAAAATATTTGCAATATTTTATTCTTTTTCTTTTCTTCTCTTTATTCTATAATTTTGGCATTTAAAAACCTCATTTTATATACTAGTGATACAATGAATAATGGATGTTATTATGTGCAAATTGAGATTATTTACATGCATTTGCCAGGGTTTTTAATGCCAAAATGATAGAATAAAGGTGATGAAATGGGGATTCATCATCCCCCTATACTTGTCTTTGCTAGTCCCTGGCAAATACTTATGCAAGGAGTACAAAAAAAAGAAAAAAAGAAAAAAAAGAAAAAGAGAAAGACGAAGACAAAGTGAAGAATTGCTTTCAGTTATAACAGTTGTGCTTACAAATTCAAAGTTTGGAGCTCTGGTTAGACCTTGAAATGCGAATGTGTGTGGAACCTGATTAGGAACCAAATTTAAAACACAATAGCCTTCGAGAGTCACAGAACTTGGTTCTACCAACCTCAATAGCCAGGTCAGAACTAGACTATATCAGACGCAAACCCTTATGACTATGAAGCTGACTTGAACGGTGTAAGTGATGGTAGCTCTCCCCACTGAAATGACAAAGAGACTGACTTCTCTAGAATGACAACCCAATGATTCCCCAATCCAACCCTCTGCCCTCGAGGAGAGGGATATTCCCTTCTAAGTTCAAGTGGCATCCAACTCAAGAGGAGGAGGTAGAGAAAAGAATGGATGGTAGAGAGTGTAGCTACCTATCATGGGATGCAAGACCAATGTAGTCAAGCCATCCAGCTGCAGGCTTACATCGTATAACTTTGAGGCTCACCCTTGCTCATTTTCTATACAACGTATATACATACTCCGACAGGCATTTTATTTTTATTTTCCAGCCTGTCCACTTTTTTGGAGTTTTTTTGAAAGACTATTCATGGCAACATTTACATAAAGACTTTTTCCACTTGAGCCAGAAGACTATCCCTCTTTTGAGCTTTATCGCAACCCACACTCTCATGTCATTCGACTTCATGGAAACTGGATTAGGTTGGGGTGCACTTCCCTCCCTAGATGAGGATGAATGTTTCCACCCGTGTGCATCTCAGACTGGCAAATCCAACCACCTCACCACTCCAACTTAGTTGAGCCAAGTGAAAGGTGCAAGTGTCCAAGTTAGGTCACGACCGACAAGAGTCATGCGTGTGTCTTGAAGAGTTCTAGTTAGTCAGTTGAGGTGACTTGAACCCAACCCTAATTTCTCAAAGAATTAAGTCTTAATAGACTTGAATTACCTTCAACCTAGTTCCCATAAGGTTCCAGTGCAGTTAGGTGCAACCAAACTCCAATCTTTGACTTTATTGGACTAGTTCAATCATCAAGCTCAATCAAAAGAATAATATGCAAATGCTATGTACAATGGTGCAAAGAATAATGCAATTTTTCAAAGAATTTGAAAAACAACAAGAATTTTCACTCAAAGAATTTTTAAATAAAATAATTTTGGCTCACAAAGCAAAAATATTTACAGCTATTTACATGAATGTGCCGCTATATTTTACAAGATTTAAGAATTTTAAATAATGTACATGATTTAACAAAGTGAGTTATTTAGGTATGTATACAATTGATAAGGAATTTTATGTATTTTATTTATGATTTATTTTTAATGATGCACTTATTCCTCAACTTTATTTGAAAATCATTTTGAAAACTGTAGTACAAAATAATTTTTGCAAATATTTACAAACATTTGGAAGCCATTTTGTACAGATTTTCAAAAATTATATATACATTTTTCAAAATATTTTTACAAAAAATTTTCCAAATCATTTGCAAATAGGTTTTCAAATCCTTTATTTTCACACAAGAAAAGAATTTTTGCAAGCAAAATGTTTTTACAAAGGTTGAAAATTCACAAAAAGTTTTCCAAATGGTTCAGACCATTTTTCAAATCATTTTGCAAGACTATTTTTAACCTAATTTATTAATCATTATATACAAAAAGAATGGAAATGTATTTTATGTATAGAAGGCTTTTGGTTCTTACAGGATTTACATGGGATTATTTCTCATTTTTATACTTTTCATGAGAAATTTTTAGTATAGTGTGTACACTCCTCAGACTTATTTGAAAATCATTTTCTAAAATTTTGAAAACTATAGTCCAACATAATTTTTTCACAAATAATTTTTTACAAACATTTACACATATTTGAAACTCATTTTGCAAAGGTTTCTCAAACTGTATTGTTCAAAATATTTTTACAACCATTTTTCCAACCATTTGAAAAACACTTTTCAAACATTTTTATTTCACTCAAAGAAAATAAATTTTTGCAAACAAAAATATTTACAAAGGTTGAACACTTTTACAAAATATTTTTCAAACAGTTTTCAAAAGATTTTTCACAAGGAGTTTCAAACCATTTTCAAACATATTGCGAAAAGCATATTTGCCTGATTTATTAATCAGAGCGTACAAAAAAGAGTTCGAGGAGCTACAACCGTCTTTTATATGAATATTTTAACATTATTTTTAGCCGTAGGTATTATTCAAAATACAAAAATACGAGTTATGGCTTAAAGTATATACATAGTATATATGACCCCCTATACTTAGCTCGAGCTTTGTCCTCGTAGATCAAAGAGAAAGAGAAGACATAACTCGGAGTAAGTATAGAGAAGTTTAAAGAATGAAGGAATAAGGAGATAAATGAATGAAGAAGAAGTTGATCGCCCCCCTATACTTAGGATCAAGTAATCCTAAGTATAGTAGACTGTACACAAGGCAGGGATGGTCAAGGGTGAGAATAGACAGATCGTACTCAGATGGTCTCCCCCTATACTTAGGGTAAGCGAACCCTAAGAATAATCGAGAAGAGGAGACAACGGAGGTGATTACAGAATGAAGATGATAGAGGTGCACACCCCCTATACTTAGGACAAAGTACGTCCTAAGTATAGAAGACTGACAAAAATGGGTGAGACACCTACCAATTTGTTTGGTTTTTTTAATAATATGTACATGATGAAGGTGAGACGGAAGAAGAGGAAAAGAAGAGAAGAAGAGCAGAAGAGATCAAAGGAAAAGCCTTTGAGGTGCATTGTCTGAATCTTTTGATGTTGCTAGTGTCGTGGATATATCGTCGAGGCGCAGAACCTGGATTGAACCGACAACAACCAAGAAAGTATCAGGCTCAAGGTAAGGTTTCGGTAGTTGGCCGTTGACAACGAATGGCTATGCGTCAGAAGACAGTTCTGATATGGCAATACTTCCATTGTCACGCACTTCACGCACTTGGAATGGCCCTGTCCATTTGCTCTTTAATTTACCTGAGAATATCTTCAACTTTGCATCAAATAACCACACTTTCTGCCCAACTTCGAAGGTCTTTCGTCTGATGTGCCAGTCATGCCAGCGTTTCACCTTCTTGTATATCAATGTGTTATCATATGTATAGTCTCGGAACTCCAAGAGTCAGTTCAGATCGTCTTTCCTTTTCTGACCACTTTTCTGTGAGTCCAAGTTACATATATTAATTGCCCACAAAGATTTGTGAATTAGTTCCACGGGCAGATGGCATGGCTTCCCATACACAAGACGATAAGGCGACATGCCCAGAGGAGACTTGTAAGAAGTTCTATATGCCCATAGGACAAAATCTAAGAGTTGGGACCAATTTTTTCTATCCGGCTTCACAAGCTTCTGCAGGATTGACTTGATTTCTCTATTTGACAGCTCGACCATGCCATTGGTCTGGGGATGATAAGGAGATGCGACTCGATGATCGATACTGTATTCCTTCGTTAGCTTCTTGACCACCTTGTTTATGAAATGGCTACCCCATCTGAGATGAGAATCTTCGGAATCTCGAACCACGAAATGATGTTCTCTTCCAGGAATCGACAAACTGTTCTGCTGTCAGCGGTCCGAGCGGGGATGGCTTCGACACACCGACTCATGTAATCAACGACAAGTAGGATCCGCTCATATCTCTGACTACTAGAAAAAGGTCCCATGAAATCGATCCCCCAGTACGTCTGCTATCTGAATGGTCTTTAGGGGCATTGAGTCTTTTGTAGTGAGGGTACCTTTCAATCTTTGGCAGTCAGTGCATCTTTTCACAAAAGCTACTACATCCTTGAATAGTGTGGGCCACCAGAAGCCACGCTGGAGTACTTTTGCTACCGCTTTATCTCAGGATTGGTGTCACCAGATTCGAGCGAGTGATAGTGCTCGAGGACACTATGATGCTCCTCCTGAGGTATACACCTGCCCCAAATGCAGTCTTCTCCTTCCCTGAATAAGAGGGGATCTTTCCATTTGTAGAAACGGATGGTCGACAAGAATTTATCCTTCTGATTTTTCATCCAATCCGATGGTACTACCCCCAAAATGAGGTAGTTAACAAAATCATCATACCAAGGGAGAGAATCCACAACTAAAATTGATTCATAGGGGAAGGTTTCTGTGATAGGTGCACTTTTCAGTGGAGGCTCTTGCTGTTCAATTCTAGAGAGATGATTTGAAACCACATTCTGAACTCTAGGCTTGTCCTTGATTTCCAAATCAAATTCCTGGAGGATAAGGATCCATCTAGTCAGTCTGGGCTTAGGATCCTTCTTCTGCTGTAAGTATCGGATAACAGAGGGTCTGTGAAGATAGTAACTTTCGCTCCAAGCAAATAGGATCTGAACTTTTCCAGGGCGAACATCACGACCAACAACTCTTTTTCTGTCACAGTGTAATTTCTTTGCGCTTCATCTAATGTTTTGCTGGCATAATGAATGGCATAGGGTGCTTTGTCTTTCCTTTGTCCTAGAACAACCCCAACTGCAAAGTCTGATGCATCTATCATGATCTCAAAAGGGAGAGACCAATCTGACAGCTGTAGTATTGGAGCTTGACTGATTAGCTCCTTCAACTGATTGAAAGCAAGGAGAACCTGATGATGAACATTAAATTCAGAAATGATCTCACATTCTTCATTGTCTGAGGTGGCTCGAGATTGGCAATGACATCCACCTTTGTCGGGTCGACTTCCATGCCATGTTTAGAAATGACATGACCCAGCGCAATCCCTTCTGTGACCATGAAGTGGCTCTTTTCCCTTGATAGCACTAGATTAACTTCACAGCACTTCTGAAGTACTCGGTCTAGGTGCTCAAGACAAGAATCGAAGCTTTCACCATACACTGAGAAGTCGTCCATGAATACCTTAAGAAAACTTCCTACATCTCGGCGAAGACGGCTAGCATGCATCTCTGAAATGTCGTAGGTGCGTTGCACAATCCAAAGGGCATTCTCCTGAAAGCATAGGTGTCGAACGAGAAAGTGAAGGTAGTCTTCTCTTGATCCTCAAGGGAGATTGTCACTTGGTTGTACCCGGAGTACCCATCCAAAAAGAAGAAGAACTCCTTGCCGGCTAGTCTTTCCAAAGCTGATCAATGAATGGCAAGGGGAAGTGGTCCTTCTTAGTTGCTACATTGAGATGGCAGTAGTCAACACACACCCTCTAGGATGTTGGTACCTGAGTGTATATCTCCTCTCCTTTGTCATTTGTAACCACGATAAGACCCAACTTCTTTGAAACTACATGCAAAGGGCTTACCCATTTTGAATCGGAGATGGGAAAAATAAAGCCTGTATCACACCATTTTGTGATTTCTTTCATGAAGACGTCCCAGAGGTTAGGATTCAGCCTTCTTTGGAATTCACACGATGGTTTGGCATCTTCTTCCAGATAAATATGGTGTGAACACAACGCCGGGTTTATCTCTCGGAGGTCTGATACATGCCAACCAAGCGCCTTGCGGTTCTTTTCTAGAACCTCGAGAAGTCGAGATTCCTGCTCCGGGTCCAGCCTGCTGCTGATGATGACTGAATACATGATTTCTTCATCCGCAAGGAAAGCATACTTCGGGCCTGCAGGAAGTGGCTTGAGTTCCGGTCCTGATCTGGCCAACTTGTCAATCACTTCAGAAACTGTACTAGTAGTGGGATGTACTGCATGAACATTGATAGGGATACTATCCTCAGAACTCTGTTGAGATCCTGGTGATGAGCCGAACCGTTCTGCATTAGGCTCATCATGTTCGGGCTGGAGTGAATCCTTGAAGTCAAAGAGGCACATCAACAACTAGGAGTCCGTCTCCCAAGTATCATCGGAGCATGTGTTGACTGTGCTTTCCATGTCCTCCTCCAGAGAGACGATTTGTTGGGTCCATGGATCATCCAAAGAAAGTGGTGTATCTCTGATTTCGACAATAAATTCATAGTTTGCTTATGATGCTGCATGGCTCTCATCAGTCATGGCTTTTGGCTCACTGATCATGTCTATAGCGATTTGCTTGTTGCCCAAGCTGAAGGTGATCTTGCGAGACCCGTAATCAACAACAACCTCTAAGGTGCGCAGGAATGGCTGGGTAAGGACGATAGGAGTTTGGAGTAAGGGTGCGGGTGAGTCCATATCAAGGACTACAAAGTCAACTGGGAACTGCATTTCCCGCACCTTTACCACAACGTCTTCCAAAAGACTCTAGGTCCCTTGATGGATCGGTCAACGAACTGAAGGATCATTCGTGTATGCTTGAGCGGACCTAGCCCAAATTCTTGCGTAAGTGACGAGGGCAAAAGGTTGATGGAATACCCGCTGTCACGGAGAGTGTGCTCGAAGACCTGATTAAAAATCTCACAGCTGATAAGAGGTGCTCCTTTGTCCTGCTTTTTCTTTGGGAGGTTGCTGATGGCTACGACGGTGGCCATGCTGAGAATGTGCTTCTCAACCTTATTGCGTATGTTCTTGCATGCTGGCCGGCGCTTGCTTGTACATGCTTCTTTCAAACCTTTCTTCCCAGCTGGAATGTACTCCATGGGCTCCATTAGAGGAATCTCAACTGTCAAGTTACTAAGTATGTCCATGACTCCAAGATCAGACAATGCACTTTTTCTTTTTACGATTTTTTTTATATTTTTCTATTGCATCAGGGAAAGGAATATTTACATTGCAGGAATCAAATGAGAGGTTTTATTTACATCAAAACCATCATCCACAAACTATTGTACATCCGTACTACAAAAGGAGTACAAGATGGAAACTGAGGTACTGGTGCTGGTGGACGAGCAAAAAGTAGGGCCTCCGCTCCGTTGGCTGGTGAGGCATCGGTTGCTGTTGGAGGCTCCTCCAAGGCTGGCGTGGCTTCACTTCAACGACTAGCTTCTTTTTGTTTTTTTTGCTAATTTGTTTGTGCTTTTTGTTGAGGTAGATGATGGTCGGCGGCAACTGGAATGGCTCCTCCTTCTTTTTCTTCCTTACCCATCCTTGCAGCTAACCCAGTTGATGCAGAAGATGACAATTCACCTGAAGCTTTATTCTCCCCATTCTTGATGGCATGCGAAGGCAAGGACCTACTGCTCCTGAGAGTGACATCATAAGAAAAAACAATATTACGATTCTCTGACTCTACAGGCATAGATGGGACATCACGTTCTACATGATCCTTATTGTTGAAGCTATTGGGGTTAACTTCGACCCAAGCTGGAATAGTGGTCTTGGTGGCGGTCATGTTATCTAACTTCCTGGTTATATATGCTAGGCCTTTGACAAGCTGGGCCAAGCAATCCATGGTCAGTTTCACAAGAGTGGCCTTAGATGATTCGGCGTGCAGACCACGCTGTTGCTGTGGGTGTGGAAGCTGAGGCAATGACTGCTGTTGGTGTTGCGATTATGGAGGAAGCTGAAATTGATGGTACAAGGGAGGAGGATAATGTTGGTATTGCTGAGATGGGGCAGCTGCGTACTGATGGAATGGCGGTGACTAACGGTACTATAGCTGCCGATAGTGTTGATTTTGCCTCCATCGATTGGCATACCGAGGAGGTTGATGGTATTGTGGTGCCGGCTGTGAGGACTACCCGAAACGACCACCCTGAGGTTGGTGGTACTGCCTGTTGGCTAGTAGCTGGCCCTGAGAGTGTCCAGTAGGACGGGCCGGTTGTGTGTCATTACTCCAAACCCCATTAACTTCCTAAATCATGGGTGGTGGTGGGAATGCTGGATCGGATGCTGATAGGAAATTTGGCTGGTATACAATCATCTGCTGCTGCGGCTGGCCCTAGTCGGGAGCCTGCACGTAGTATACGTGTTGGACTGTCGGTGGTTGTTGGCTTGGCTGAGGCTGATGCGGCGGTGATAGATCGTCTTTCTTCTCAACTAGAGCATCTGGAGATGGTGCTGTCGACTGGACAGAGTTGATGGTGTCCACCAACAGTTCTAACTGCTTGGTGATCTGATCTAGTTTGTCAAGATTCTGTGTCTTCTTTTCGATCACAATGAGTTTCTGGAGGTCCTGTGATCGCTTCTCGATGATGTCAACCTTCGAGAGATGACCCCCTATAATGCTAAGGTTGGAGATCTCATCTCTCTCCGCCTCGCGGGATGCTGCCATGTGTACTTGTTTCTGGAGGATCTGGGGTACTTCCGGTATGCCTTAGATGAAGAGAGGGCGGTCTCTCCTTCGTCCATTTCCTCAAATATCTGCCAGAGTACGCCTTCATCCTTGTTGAAATGTGATCCCCCACATGCTGCATCAATGAGCCTTTGACTTTCTACATTCAGTCCCCCAAAGAAGTGTTGAACCAAGCTGGTCTTTGGGATCTCATGGTGAGGGCACTTTTCCTGCAGATCTGTGAATCTCTCCCAGGCTTCATGGATTGATTCATGGGCTCCCTGAGAGAAATTGCTGATTCAATCTTGCATCTGGTTGAGCCGACCGAGAGGGTAAAACTTGTGCAGGAAAGCATACTTCAATTCCTCCCAAGTTGTCATAACCTTCCCCAGATGGTTAACCCACTAGAGGACTTTGTCTTGCAGGCTGAAGGGGAATGCCATCATCATGACAACGTCCAAGGGGACGTTGAGGTAGTGAGTAGTATGGCAGATGCAGGAAAATTGTTACAGATGAATGTAAGGCTCTTCATTGGTGTTTCCATGGAAAGAAGGTAGAGGAGCGAGAAACTGGGGCTTCAGCTCAATGTGTGCGTGCACCGGTGGAATGAGGATCCACTCGGTCATCTGGATGTCTCCAGGATTGTATGTCTCTTTTAGTGTAGGTTTGGGCCTCTCTTTTTCAGGCTCTTCTTCGTTATCTAAGAATCCACCACCTCCACCTCCTCGTCTGCACCCTCCTCGCTTGGGTATGTCCATCACATCATTAAGCATCTCCTGGAATGCAGTATGTGCTAGGGCCTGCTCTGTTAGCTGCTGCTGGATGGCTTGGATAGATGCCAACAAATGTGCATTGACCTGATTCTGATCAGGCATCTGTCTTTGCTCTGGCTAAGGGGGCTGCTGACCCTTGCCCTTTCCTTGAGGAGCCATCTCAAGGTCTAAATCTAAGGAGATGAATTCTGAATTGGAATCCAGGGCTCGATTTGGCTTCTATCTGCAGAATTAGGGAATTCTAATCAGACCACTTGCAATTGAATCACAACTGCCATGATGAATCTAGAATCAAGGTCAATTTCAAAGTGTTGTGAATGAAAAAGGATATGGAATGTAATCGACTTTCATCCACAACGGTGAAGATGGGACAAGAGTAGTCCCGGTTTATTGGGTGGTCAATAATAAAGGTAGAAGAAGAGGAGTCTGGAGATCAGTCTGCAAGGTCCGGATCAGATTCTTGGGAGTCGCCTCGAATTATTGATGAGGTCGAGTTCATGGAATCGATGTACGTGTCAGTGGGGTCCCGACTAATCCATCCATGGATCAACTTCGTGGAGCAAGAGGGAGATTGATGCAAGAAGAAAGATACGGAGGTCAATGAGGAATAAAATGGAGTGCAAAATAGTAGAAGGCTCAAACTGAGCGGGGGTCAAAGGGAGAAACATATGATAAAATTTACGCAGGTGTGCGAGACTTGATCTTTGAACCTTAATTTAAATCCATACAAACACAATACAAAATTGGGTTCACCAACTCACGCCATGTGAAGCCATGAAGGTTTGGCTACTTATTATCTTTTTAGTTTTAGAGTTGTTATTTCAGGCATATCTTGTAACAAGTCCTTAGCACGCTGACCCTATAGAAGAGAGTACTGCTAGAAAAGTATCACATACTTTTCGTCCTCCATTGTAACCTGTAGTCTGCACTTTTTGAGGTCCTTGTAACTCTTCCTGGATCCTTACTCAACCAAATAAGTAGAGAGATGAAGCCAATAGGCGAAACCAATACTTCAGTTCTCGCTCAAAACAGAATCACCCGTGAGCGTGCAAGAACCTACTCGGACGCAAATCGATGGGACAAACACCCCCGTGAAGGCATGGCCTAAGCTCAGTACTTCATACCATGTCAGTGTTCCACACAAGGCAGGAACTACCATCGCTGACAAGGTCCTACTCGGTCACGTATGATAGAAGCGTCAATACTTCAGAAATCCATGCGATACACAAGGCGGTTACAGATTGGGATTTGAACTCTAATCCTTAGCGAGCCGTGCCTCACTCAGTACAATGATAGTGCATTATGTATTTCAATTAAGGTCAAAGTTTATTTGGCAGTTCCTTAGTTTTAATTATTGGGTTTTCACTTTTTTGGGTCTGTTTCATACCAGCGCCTATTGTTTTTGTAGATTTTCATTTAAGTCCTAGGTGCTCAAAATCAGAGGGAGATGGCGAAAAAGCCGTGGAAGTCGATTTAATGGTGGAGATCTCACAATTGAACATAATGATGCATGCTGATTAGAAGACTTACAATGCATCCCAACTCTCTCCATGTGGTATGTAAAACAGAATTTTTAAACCTATCTACATGGAGGTGTGCAATCGACAAAATTGCCCTAAACAATAGCTGCTATTAATCGTGAAGAACCATATGTTAGCCATTTAAAGACTAACCCTAGAGTCCGATTTTGGATTCTTCTCGGTGCCCACCACAACGAGTCCTGCCAGCGCTGTATGACGTCTCTCACGGCACGTGGGTTTGAATTTAAACAACTAACATTTATTAATTCTGATTAGATCCATACGTAATAGACTATAGGAACATGCATTCTTATTAAGGTGTGGACCTAGTTACCGAGTCAAGCAGCCTAAGTCTAGGGGCTCCATGCACACAAAACAAGAAGAATAAGGTGGAAAGCTCAAATCACGGGAAACAAAGAAAAGAAAATGAGAAAACACGAAAAACTGCGACGAGGCCCCCAGGTGAACAGACACTCGGGCACTGGACCTCGTTGTGAAGAGTAGAGTCCAACTTATATTACATGCCAAAAATTTCTCTCTCTCACTATAAATTACAAAATTGATTTTTTTCTAATCTAATCCCTCGTCCTGCTTGCTCTCTCCAGCTGGTCAAGAAGAGAAGACCAACCTCCTCCAATCTTGGATGTATCGGTCTCCCAAGAAACCGTCCTCGCATGGCGAGCCCCTCGCATCAAGGTTGCAAAAATAAGGCATTAGCTCAAACAATCAAACCAAGAAATATAGCAATGAATATTTACAACAGTAATCAAAGAATTTCTTGTAGAAAATCCAATAACTATGCGCAACAATGAATCAATAAATCAGATAAATCATTATATAAAAATGACGAGCAAAAATAGGCTACCCTCTTTGCTCCCCGACAACAACGCCATCTGATAACAGGGAATTTCTGAGGGTCTTGATAAATATCCAATCGCTGAAGCGACCACCCAATAATCCTCCATTGATCAGCAATTAAAACACAACATTGAATAAAATAATTGAATCCCAAAAATGTGGAATTAATATTTATTTTCTCTACCATAAAATGCATAGTGTATAAGCATGTGGAGATCGAACCACAGAGAGCAAAATAGGTGGCCTATGGTTATTTATGTACAACCAAGTCATTTATGCAAATAATGCTTTCCGTGGGTTTTTAATTATATATTTTTTTAATTTTATTTTTAGTTTTATAATTTTTTCTTTGATTTTTAACTTTCACATTTTGTATTTTCTTTTTATATTTTAGCAATATAGTTTAAATGATGCTTTATTAACATAATACACAGAAGAATATTTATAAATATCATTCAATATAGATTAAATTCATAAAATAAATTGTTTTTGGGTTTTTAATATTTTTTAATGTTTTTGTATTTTTCCAGAAATTTTGGCTAATTTTTGTGTATTTTTAAAGTCAAAAATATCCCAAATATGAGATTAATCAATAATTTGAGATTAATTTGAGTTTCAAAAATAATAAATAAGTCCCAAAATTATCCAAAGTAATTTTAATATTCAAAGGATAATATATAGATAATTATACAATAGGAAAACATATTTTTGGTATTTTTGAAGAGTTTTTATATTTTTTAAGGATTTTGGAGCTTCTTGAAATTTTTATATTTTCTTTTTCTATTTTAGGAGTTTTGTTTTCTGGAATCAATAAATACCAAAATATATCATATATATTTTTTATTTTTTTAAAATGTTTTTTTTTGATATTTTATCAATTCGACAAGGACTATTTGGGCTCCTTTTTAATTTCTAAAAATAGACAAAATGCAAAAAATACTGATTAAAAATATGGGCATGAAAATACATAGCATGAAGCATGTATACCTATTTTTTTCGTATTTTTAGGAGCTCTGTAGGTTATTTTAATAAATACATCAAGACTACAAAAATACATACCCTGGTAGGAGCATTTTTATAAATAAAATATAGTCTAGGGGGGTCTGTGCAAAAACACCAAAAGTTTTCAACAGTTATTAAATATTTCAGGGCTAAACGACAATTTCAGAAACCTCCAGGGTTCATATACAAATAACCCATCACGTGGGACGACACGCGACTACTACATGCATGGACCATAATGCAAATATTCAAAGTTCAGGGGCCTGCTTGCAAATATCCGAAAAATATAACAAGTAAGTTGCATTTTATTGGACCTTTTTGTTAAATACACAAAATTGCAGGGGTGTCTCTACAATTTTCCCACCTCACGTGGGACAACACGTGAGGTGACGTGGAATGGACTTGTTTGCAATTACAATAAGTTCAGTGGTACAAAATTTCCACTTTATTTTAAATACTATATTTAATTTACAAGATTAAACAGTAGATACAAAAATAGAAGGGAGTATAAGTACAAATTACCCCTAAACGTGCGTGTTGGCGGACGACCGGATGTGATTCACTTGCCACATGGCGTCCATCCAACGATCGATGACGGTTCGTGATTTGATGGCCAGGATTAAATCGGCTCGGCCGATCTGAGGGTCTGCGCATGGCTACATCCGACGGCTCCTGCTACATCTAGAGGCTCCCCTTTGATCGGACGGTTCTGGACTAGGCTGGATGAACTGGGAAGAAGCTTGCATGAGGCGAGCTTAAATCGGTCATAGCTAGGGTTGAGCATGGGCCGGGTTCGGGCCGGGTTCGGCTTGGCCCGACCCAAACCCATTTTAGTATACAAGCTAACGGATCGGTCTTGGGCCCGTTTTATTTTTCAAAATCTAGGCCCAGGCCCAAGCCCGACCCAAACATTATGGGCCGGGTTCGGGCCGGGCCGACCCAAATCAGACTCCAGGACAAATTGAGCTTGTTTTCATCTTACAAATACACCACCCATCCCCAACAAAAATGAGTATTCTCTACACATGCAAATATGTTTTACACATTGATAATATTAAGGAAACATGTCCATGATACAAATTTTCTATGTACAACAACATGCTCTAAACATGATGAATATATTACTAGTGTAATATAACTGTTTATAATATATGTTCATTAACATGATAAATTGTTATCATTATGGTATATATAACAATGATGGTTGTTTACTTTAATTAAATTAACATGTTCAAAATTTAATATCCATCTAAATTCTATTATCACTCGTATGCATAAGTAATGGGTCAAGCTAATGGGACGGACATTTTGGGCCCTTGAAACGGGTCGGGCTATCGGGCTTTCGGGTTTAGGCCCTATCAAGCTCGAACCCGACCCGAATATACATTTGGGCTTGAATTAAGGCCCACTGTGGGCTCGGGTTCGGGCTAGGCTACATGGGTCGGGTTTCAGACCGGGTTCGGGCTGGCCCGACCCAGTTTTCAACCCTAGTCATAGCGGGCTCGTCCGGCCACCTCCATCGTCGCCAAGGGTTCAACGCCTTCCTGGAAGCCTCCCTCGTTGATAGACATCTTCAGCTGGGCTCCTGGAGGTCTAGAGAGGTCAGGCGAGCTAGGAGAAGAAGGGGACCTCTAGGAACCTCGTGCCAGGTCAATGTGAGCCTAGAAGGGCTCTTTTGATCGCCAAACCTGCATAGAAAGAATGGGCAGCTCGAGGGCTTCAACCTCGAATCGGATTTTGAAGCTGTTACGCGGTGGAAATGAGATGGGCGGCGAGGCTCCGACGAGGGGCGGAGGTGAACTTCGATTCGTAGAATCGGGAGGGTTCTGGTTAATCTGAGGTGACCGGGAGATGGAGAATGCGAGAGGGCACGAAATGGGGGGAAAAGGGGGTCGGAACACTGATGGTTCGCGATGGAGTCGTTCGCCGGAGCGAAGCTCCGATGAACTTCGATTTAACTAAACTTAAGCTAACTACTACACTAATCACTAAACTACGTACGAAAATGAAATGCTAAAAGCCTAGCTAAACAAGCAAGAAAAGCAACTCTTATTCCTGGCGGGACAAAGGGGGGCAAGGCTTCGTCGGAGCACCGCCGTGGGTGCAGCCCTGCCTTCTCCAACCGATGTAAGCCTCCAGGAGCTTCGCCCTGTCACAAGGAATCTATCTGAATCGAAGGCTAGAGTGGAAGAAGGGCTAAGGTTGACCAAAATTGCGGAAGAAGGCAGAGACTTTTATTTATAGACATGGTGGTGCACCCTTATTGACCAGAGTGAATCGAAGAATCGGTTGTGTTTTCTAGCGATCAGAGTAGGTGGCGTGATTGAGGGATGATGAGCGAAGGTATTTCGTGAAGGAATCAAAGAGAGATTATCAACCGTTAGGAAGGGGAAAATAGGAAAAGACTGCTTGATGGACGTCTGTCACGCCAGGCGGCTGGGGACAGAGGAGTTAATCGCGGTCAACAGTTGACGTGCGGTGATTAGTCCACCTAGGCCGTTACAGGACAAAACAGAGAGTTTTATTAAAGAATAATTAAAATAATTAGTAAATGATTTTATTATTTTTTGAGTATAAAATAAAAACGTTTATTATTTTGTGTAGTATTTTATTATGAATTTTATTTATTTATTGGTGTATTTTATTACAAAATTATTTTCAATAACTTATTTATAGTTATATTTACCTGTATTTTTCTGCAATTTTATTTTTATTTTGTATATTTGATTTTATTCTTTTATTTTATTATTTTATGTATTTATAACTTATTTTTGTAAGTATAAATATATTTTTGTTTTATTTTTATAATGTTATTTGTATACTTAAATAAATACAAATGTGTATTATATATGTATACTCGTAGGTATTTTACCTATGTTTTATGTATACTAATTTATTTTAATGTATTTTTATGAGTTTCATTTTAGTTTTATATTTTTAATAGAATCAATTTAGTATTTACAATATTAGAAAAATATAAAGGAATAAAGAATTAAAGAATGTATTTCCCTTTTATTTATATACATATAGAAGTATTTTTCTTTTGTCTATGTATTTTACATAAACTTATTTTATTTTCCTTTTCTTTTTATTTTCTTTTAATTTTAAAATGCACATGTGTTATAAGTAATATTTACAAAATTATAAAAATAAGAATTTGTATAAAGAATGAATAAAGAATAAATTGAATATTTTAATCAGTAGTCTGTACAATAGGGTCCCAAAACCTAACTTCTATACAGTAACTCCAAAAAAATATAAATCCACCAACATTAAATAGCTCATGAAAAGTTATATACTATTAAAGTGATTTTGCTATTTTGTGAGTTTTATTAAAAAGATATGGGTCTGTTAAGTTTCGTTTCTGGCTTTTTATTCTGTGTATAAAACATACATTGTATATTATTTTTGTACAAACTCAATTTTGTATTTTTATTTACATTATTTTCTAAAACTTTCATGTACATGGTTTCTTCATTTGATGAATAAATAATAAAGAATAAAATAGATGTCAAAATGCATGATTAATGAATAAATAAATGAGGTATTTATTGTATCTTTGGCCTTTATCTCTCCCTACTTTATTCCTTGTCGACCAACTCCATTCTGGACCTGGTCTCGGGGTTAGAGTCATAAAATATTTACAATATCTTATTCTTATTCTTTTTTTCTCTTTATTCTATAATTTTGACATTTAAAGATCTCATTTTATATACAAGTGATATAATAAATAATGGATGTTATTATGTGCAAATTGAGGTTATTTACATGCATTTGTTAGGATTTTTAAGATCAAAATGATAAAATAAAGGTGATGAAATGGGGATTCATCAACTAGCCAGATTTCCTATTAGAATCCGATCCAGCATTCCCACCACCACCCCTGATTCAAGAAGTTAACGGGGTTTGGAGTAATGATACACAGTCGGCCCCCCTACTGGACACCCTCAAGGCCTGCTACCAACCAACATGCAATACCACCAACCTCAAGATGGTTGATTTGGGCAATCGTTACAGCTGCCGCCACAATACCATCATCATTCCCAGTATGCCAATAAATGGAGGCAGAATCAGCAAACCAGCAGCCGCAGTACCGTCAGCCACCGCCATTCCACCAGTATGCAGCTGCCCCACCTCAACAATACCAGCAATATCCTCCTCCCTCCTATAACCAGTTTCAACTTCCTCCACCACCACAACACCATCAATAGTTATTGCCTCAACTTCCAAACCAGTAGCAACAACGTGGTCTGCACGCTGAATCATCTGAGGCCACTCTTGTGAATCCGACCCTGGATTGCTTGGCCCAACTTGTCAAAGGTCTAGCATATATAACCAGGAAGCTAGATGACCTGACTGCTACCAAGACCACCATTCCAGCTCAGGTCGAAGCTAACCCCAATAGCTTCAAAAAGAAGGAGCAGGTAGAATGTGATGTCCCGTCTATGCCTGTAGAGTCAGAGAATTGCAATATTATTTTTTCTAATGACATCACTCTCAGGAGCGGTAGGGACTTACCTCCGCCTGCCACCAACAAAGGGGAGAATAAAGCTTCAAGTGAATCGTCATCCTCTTGCATCAACTGTACCAGCTACAGCGACGGGTGAGGAAGAAGAAGGAGGAGTCATTCCGGTTGTTGTTGACCACCATCTGCATCTACAAAAACAACAAAAAAATCAGCAAAAACAAAAAGAATAAAAAGAAGCTTGTCGCCGAAGTGAATCAGCGCCAGCCTTGGAGGAGCCGCTAGCAGCAGCTGATCCCTCGCCAGTCGACGGAGCAAAGGCCCCACTTTTTGCTTGCCCACCAGCACCAGTACCTCAGCTTCCAGCTTGCACTCCTTTTTGTAGTTTGGATGTGCAACAATTTGTGGACGATAGTTTTGATGTAAATAAGAACTCTAATTTGGATTCCAGCAATGTACATATTCCTTTCCCTGATGCAATAGAAAAATCCAAAAAGTTGCAAAAAGAAAAAGTGTATTATCTGATCCTGGAGTTGTGGATATAATTAGTAACTTAACCGTTGAGATTCCTCTAATGAAGGCCATGGAGTACATGCCAGCTGTGAAGAAAGGTCTGAAAGAAGTATGTACAAGCAAGCGTCGGCCAACATGCAAGAACAGACGCAATCAAGTTGAGAAGCACGTTCTCACCATGGCTACTGTAGCTACCATCAGCAATCTCCCACGGAAGAAGCAAGACAAAGGAGCTCCTCTTATCAGTTGTGAGATTTTTTATCAGGTCTTCGAGCGCACGCTTCTTGACAGCGGGTCCTCCATCAACCTTCTGCCCTCATCACTAATGCAAGAATTTAGGCTAGGTCCGCTCAAGCAGACACACATGACCCTTCAGTTCACTGACCGATCCATCAAACGACCTAGAGGTCTTTTGGAAGACGTCGTGGTAAAGGTGCAGTAAATGTAGTTCCCAGTTGACTTTGTAGTCCTTGATATGGACTCCTCCGCACCGTTACTCCAGACCCCTATCATCCTTGGTCGGCCATTCCTACGCACCTCAGAGGCTGTGGTTGATTATGGGTCTAGCAAGATCACTTTCAGCTCGGGCAGCAAGCGAATCACTATAGACATGATCAGCGAGCCGAAAGTCATGACTGATGAGAGCCATACAACACCAGAAGCAGATTGTGACTTTATTGCAGAAATCAGAGATACACCACTTTCTTTGGATGATCCATGGACCCAAGAAATCTTCTCTTTAGAGGAGAACTTGGGAAGCACGATCAACACATGCTCCGATCATACTTGGGAGACAGAGTCCCATTTGCTGATGCGCCTTTTTGACTCCAAGGATTCACTCCAACCCGAACACGATGAGCCTAGTGCAGAAATGTTCAACATATCACCAGGATCTCGACTAAGTACCGAGGGCAGTAGCTCCACCAAAGCTCATGCAGTACAACCCACCACCAGTGCAGTTTCTGAAGTGCCTAGTAAGTTGGCCAGATCAGATTCAGTACTCAAGACACTTCCTGCAGGCATGAAGTATGCTTTCCTTGCGGGTGAAGAAAACATGTATCCGGTCATCATCAGTAGTAGACTGAATCCGGAGCAGGAATCTCGACTTCTTAAGGTTCCAAAAAAGAATCGCAAGGCTCTTGGTTGGCATGTATCAGATCTCCGTGGGATAAATCCTACCTTGTGTTCACACCATATTTACCTAGAGGTAGACGGCAAGCCATCCCACAAATTCCAAAGAAGACTGAATCTGAATCTCTGGGACGTCGTCATGAAAGAAATCACGAAATGGTGCAACGTAGGTTTCATTTACCCCATCTCCAATTCAAAATGGGTAAGCCCTTTGCATGTAGTTCCCAAGAAGTCATGGCTTACAGTGGTTACTAATGACAAAGGAGAGGAGATATCCACTCGGTTACCGACATCCTGGGTGGGTGTGTGTTTACTAGTGCCGTCTTAACGTGGCAACTAAGATGGAACACTTTCCCTTGCCATTCATTAATCAGGTTCTAGAAAGACTAGCTGGCAATGAGTTCTTCTGCTTTTTGGATGGGTACTCCGGGTACAACCAAGTGGCAATCACCCCCGAGGACCAAGAGAAGACTACCTTCACTTGCCCGTTCGGCACCTACGCTTTTAGGAGAATGCCCTTTGGATTGTGCAATGCACCTGCGACATTCCAGAGGTGCATGCTAGCAGTCTTCACCGAGATGGTAGGCAGTTTCTCGAGGTCTTCATGGATGACTTCTCAGTCTATGGTGATAGTTTATATTCTTGTCTTGAGCATCTGGACAGAGTACTTCAGAAATGCCATGAAGTTAACCTATTGCTATCATGGGAAAAGAGCCACTTCATGGTTACCAAAGGAATAGTGCTGGGTCACGTCATTTCCAAACGTGGAATGGAAGTCAACCCGGGCAAAGGTGGATGTAATTTTCAATCTTGAGCCACCTCAGATAGTGAAGAATGTAAGGTCATTCCTGGGGCATGTAGGATTCTACAGATGATGTCATTCGAGACTTCAGCCGCATTGCCTGACCTCTTACATAACATCTTTACAAGGAGACCGAGTTCAATGTTGACCAGCAAGTTCTCCTCTCATTAAATCAGTTGAAGGAGCTTATCACTCAAGCTCCAGTCCTACAACCACCAGATTGGTCTCTTCCTTTGAGATCACGACGGATGCATCAGACTTCGCAGTAGGGGTCATTTTAAGACCGAGGGAAAGAAAAGGTGCCCTATGCCATTCACTATGCCAACAAGACATTATATGAAGCTCAAAGAAATTACACTGTCACAGAGAAAGAGTTGCTACCGTGGTATTCCACCCTGGAAAAGTTCAGATCTTATTTGATCGGATCAAAAGTTACCATCATCATAGACCACTCTGTTATCCGGTATTTACAACAAAATAAGGATGTCAAGCCCAGACTGATCAGATAGACCCTTCTCCTACAGGAATTTGATTTGGAAATCAAGGACAAGCCTGGAGTTCAGAATGTTGTAGCAGATCATCTGTCCAGAATTGAGCAGCAAGAGCCTCCATTGAACAACGCACCCATCACAAAAACCTTTCCTGACGAATCAATTTTGGCTGTGGATTCACTCCCTTGGTATGCTAATATTGTCAACTACCTCGTTTCAGGGGTAGTACCGTCGGATTGGATGAAAAATCCGAAGGACAAGTTCTTGTCGATCATCCATTTCTACCACAGGGAAGATCCCCTATTATTCAGGGAAGGAGCAGATTGCATTTGGCGCAGATGTATACCTCAAGAGGAGCATCATAGTGTCCTCAAGTATTGCCATTCGCTCGAATCTGGTGGACACCGTTCTGGAGATAGAACGACAACAAAAGTACTTCAGTGTGGCTTCTGGTGGCCCACAATATTTAAGGATGCAACAACTTTTGTGAAAAGATGCACTGACTGTCAAAGATTCAAAGGTACCCTCACCACAAAAGACTCAATGCCCCCTAAAGATCATCCAGATAGCAGACGTATTCGATGTTGGGAGATCATTTTCATGGGACCTTTTCCCAACAATTATGGATATGAGCACATCCTTCCTATCGTTGATTACATGAGTCGTTGGGTTAAAGCCATCCACGCTCGGACCACTGAAAGCAGAATAGTTTGTCGATTCTTGAAAGAAAACATCATTTCGCAGTTCAGGATTTCGAAGATTCTCATATCAGACGGGGGTATTCATTTAATAAACAAAGAGGTCAAAAAGTTAACGAAGGAGTACGACATCGACCATTAAGTTGCATCTCCTTATCATCCCCAAACCAATGGCATGGCAGAATTATCAAACAGATAAATCAAGATGATCCTGCAGAAGCTTGTAAAGCCAGATGGAAAGAACTGGTCCCAACTTTTGGACTCCGTCCTTTGGGCATACCAAACCGCTTACAAGTCTCTCTTGGGCATGTCGCCCTACCGTCTTGTGTATGGAAAACCGTTCCATCTGCTCATAGAACTAATTCACAAATCCTTATGGACAATCAATATGTGCAACATGGACTCACAGAAAAGTGGTCAGAAAAGGAAATATAATTTGAACAGACTCCTGGAATTCCAACACTATGCATACGATAACACATTGATGTACAAGGAGAAGGTGAAATGCTGGCATGATCGGCACATCAGACGAAAAACCTTCGAAGCTGCAGAAAGTGTGGTTATTTGATGCAAAATTGAAGATATTCCCGGGCAAATTAAAAAGCAAATTGACAGGGCCATTCCAAGTTTGTGAAGTGCGTGACAATGGAAGTATGGCCATATGAGAACTGTCTTCTGACGCACAACCATTCGTCTTCAACGGTCAACTACTGAAGCCTTATATTGAGCTTGATACTTTCTTGGCCGTTGTCGACTCAATCCAGGTTCTGCGCTTCGACGATACATCCACGACACTGACAACATCAAAAGATTCAGACAATACTCCTAAAAAACTTTTCCTTTGACCTCTTCTTTTCTTCTTCTCTTCTCTTCTTCCATCTCACCTTCTTGAAAGAAAAACTTTTGTGTTCTTAGGGTTATCTTACCCCAAGTATATGGGGGAGACAATTCGAGTACAATATGTTCATTCTCATCCTTGACCATCCCTTCCTTGTGTACAACCTGCTATACGTAAGATTAATTGATCCTAAGTATAAGGGGGACAGTCAACTTCTTATTCATTTATTCATCTCCTCATTCATTTATTCTTTAAGTTTCTCCTATATTCCATCCGAGTTATGTCTTCCCTTTTTCTCTTTGATCCATGAGGACATAGCTCGAGCTAAGTATAGGGGGGTAGTATATACTATATATATACTTTTAGCCATAACTCGTTCTTTTGAATTTTAAATAATACTCATGGCTAAAATAATGCAAAATTCATAACAATCTTCTAACAAGAAGATGTGCATAGCTCCTCAAACTCTTTCTATACATACTGATTAATAAGTCAGGCAAAAATACTTTTGCAAGATGTTTGAAAAATAGTGTGAAAAAATTTGTGAAATTCTTCTGAAGGCTGTTTGAAAAATATTTTGTAAAAAGTGGTTCAACCTTTGTAAATATTTTTATTTGCAAAATGTATTTCATTTGCGTGAAATAAAAATATTTGAAAAGCAACTTGCAAATGGTTGTAAAATGGTTGCAAAAATATTTGAAAAATCTATATATACTGTTTGAAAAATCTTTGCAAAATGATTTTCAAATACGTGTAAATGTTTGTAAAAATCATTTGTAAAAAAGCATGTCGGACTATAATTTTCAAAATTTGTTGAGAAATGACTTTCAAATAAGTTTGAGGAGCATATGCACCATTCAAAAAAAATATTCTGTACATATGTATCTCGTAAGGACCAAAACTTTTGAAAATGTAAAATACATCCCCATATCGAGCAATGCACTTAATTTCTTAACAAGAATCTTCTACTTCAAATATATCAAAAATATTTCATCCACAAGTAACATTTTTATTCCTCAAATTCTGTGTATATACTGACTAATAAGTTAGGTTAAAAATATTTTTGCAAAATGATTTGAAAAATGGTGTGAACTATTTGGAAAACTTTTCGTGAAATGTTTTAACCTTTTTAAAAATATTTTGATTGCAAAAATTCCTTTCTTTGTGTGAAATAAAGGAATTGAAAACCTATTTGCAAATGATTTTGAAAATGTATGGTAAAAATATTTTTTAAAATGTATATATTTTTAAAAATCTTTGCAAAATGGCTTTCAAATGTTTGTAAATATTTGCAAAAATTATTTTTACTATAGTTTTCAAAATTGTTTTCAAATAAATTTGAGGAATAAAAACATCACTAAAAATAAATCATAAATAAAATACATAAAATTCTTTGTCAATTGTATATATACCTAAATAAATCAGTTTGCTAAAACATGTAAAATCTTTAAAATTCTTAAGTCTTTTAAAATAAAGCGGCACGCCTGTGTAAATAGCTGTACATATTTTACACTTTGTGTGCCTAAATTATTTTTATTTGCAAAATTGTTTGTGTAAAAATTTTCTCTTTGTTTTCAAATTCTTTGAAAAATTACATTATTCATTGCATCATTGTACATAACATTTGCATAGCATTCATATTCTTTTCATTTGAGCTTGCTGATTGAACTAGTCCAATAGAGTCGAAGATTGGAGCTTGGTTGGACCTTACTGCACCTAGCTACACTGGAACATTATGGGAACTAGGTTTAAGGTACTTCATGTCTATTCAGACTTAATTCTTTGAGACTTAGGGCTGGGATCAAGTCACCTCAACTGACTAACTAGAACTTTGTGAGACACACACATGACTCTATTCGACCGTGACCTAACTTGGACACTTGCACCTATCACTTGGCTCAACTCAGTTGGAGTGGTGAGGGGATTGGATTTGCTAGTCTGAGACGCATATGGGTGGAAACATTCGTCCTTGTCTAGGGAGGGAAATGCACCCCAACCTGGTCCAGTTACAATGAAATCGAATGGCAGGAGAGTGTGGGTTGCAATAAAACTTCAAAAGAGGGATAGTCTTTTGGCTCAAGAGGAAAAAGTCTTTACGTAAATGCTTGTAAATAAAAAATATAGTAAAAAAACTCTAAAAAGTGGACATGCTTGTAAATAAAATTAAAGTGGCTACCGGAGTATGTATATATGTTGTATAGAAAATAAGAAAGATTGAGCATCAAAGTTATACCATGTAAGCCTGCAACTGGATGTCTTGACTACACTGGTGATACATCCCAGGATAGGTAGCTACACTGGCTACCGTCCATTCTTTTCTTCACCTCCTCCTCTTGAGTTGGATGCCACTTGAACTTAGAAGGGAATACCCCGTTCCTCGATGATAGAGTGCTGGATTGGGGAATCATTGGGTTGTCATTATGGAGAAGTCAGTTCCTTTGTCATTTCAGTTGGGGAGAGCCACTATCACTTACATTGTACAAGTCAACATCATAGTCATAAGGGTTTGCATATGGTGTAGGCTAGTTCTGACCTGGCTATTGAGGTGGTTTGAACCGAGTTCTGTGACTCTCGAATGCTGTTATATTTTAAATTTGGTTCCCGATCAGGTTCCACACACATTCTCATGCCAAGATCTAACTAGAGCTCCAGACTTTGATTTTGTAAAGACAAGTTAATAACTAAAAGCTATTTGAATTCATTCTTTCTTTTTCTTTTATTCTTATTCTCTATTCTTTTTTATACTTATTGCATAAGTATTTGCTAGGGACTAGCAAAGGCAAGTATAGGGGGATGATGAATATCCATTTCATCACCTTTATTATATCATTTTGGCCTTGAAAACCCTAGATAATGCATGTAAATAACATCAATTTGTCCATTATAGCATTCAGTATTTATCGTATTATTTATATATAAAATAAGTTTTTTAATGCCAAAATTATATAATAAAGAGAAGAAAAGAAAAAAGGAATAAAATGTGGAAAATATTTTATGACCCTAACCCCGAGACCAAGTCCAGAACGGAGTTGGTAGACAATGCAAAAACATCTCATTTATTTATTCATTAATCCAACATTTTTTACACCTATTTTATTATTCATTATTTATTATCAAATAAAGAAATTTTGCAAACGAAAGTTGTAGATAATAATGTAAAAAATACAAAATTGAGTTTGTACAAAAAGAACGCATAGTATGCATTTTATACACAAAATAAGAAGCTAGAAACCAAACTTTACACACCCATATATTTTCAATAAAAACTCAAAACATAGCAAAATTACCTCTAATTGTACATAACTTTTCACAAGCTATTTATTGTTGGTGGTTTTATATTTTTTGGGTTATTGTGTAGAAGTTAGGTTTTGGGTCCCTATTGTACATTCTACCAATTAAAATATTCAATTTATTTATTATTCATTATTTTTGCAAATTCATATTTTTATAATTTTGTAAACATTATTTATAACTTATGTGTACATTAAAATTAGAATTAAAACCAAAAAGAAAATGGAAAATAAAATAAAACTATTTTAAAACATAGGCAAAATACATATAAATATACCTACATAATACACATACTTATTTATTTAAGTGTACAAACAACATCATAAAAATAATAAAATAAAAGTAGATTTATACTCAAAAAAATAATTTATAAATATATAAAATAATAGAATAAAAATAATAAAATAAAATATACACAATAAAAATAAAACACATAAAATGCAGGTAAATATACCTATAAATAAACTATTAAAAAATAAACTTTTAATAAAATACATTAAAAAATAAATAAAAATCATAATAAAATACTAAATAAAATAACAAACATTTTTTATTTTATAATCAAAAAATAATAAAATCATTTACTATTTTATATTAATTATTTTAAAATATCCAACATGTTTTGTCCTGTAGCGAGCCTGGTTGGACCAATCACCGTGCGTCAAATATTGACCACGGTCAACTCCCCCTCTACCGTCTGAAGTGATGTGAGCTGTCAAACCCCGAGTTTTCCGCCATTTTTCATGGGCATCTCGTCCATCTATCGATCTCGCATCATGAAGAGAAAATGATCATTGATCATCAGTGAATCACGCCATCTTCTTGGATCACTTAGAAACATGATTGATTCTCTGATTCACCTCGATTAATTAGGGTGCATCACCATGTCTATAAATAAATGCCTCCGCCTTCTTCCATAAATTTGGTCAACCTTTACTCTTCTTCCACCCCAGCCATCGGTCTAGAACGATTCTTTGTGATACAAAGAAGCTCCTGGAGGCTTGAGCTGGTCGGAGAAGGTAGGGCTGCACCCATGGACTCCGATGCCGACGACTCCGCTCCCTGGGTGTACTCCAGGTATAAGGGTTATCCTTTCGTCGCTTATTTTATGCATTTTAATAATAGGTTTAATTTCACATTATTAGGTTAGGATTTGGTTAAGTAATCGAGCCTTAATCGCTTCGCCCGTACTTCGCCAGAGTAGAGCTCCGGGAAGCTCCAACGCGCACCACCATTGCCGCTTCGACCCTCTGAACATTGTCATCTCTTTCCCTATCGCTTTCTCCACATCCCACGCGCCTCCCATCACTCTGATCCATCATGGGTAAGGAGATCGGATCTACTTCCTTCGCCCATCATCGGAAACCTCCACCGCACCCATTTTTCCATCCATCTCGGCCAAATAAGGCCCGGGGGACCGTCGTCTTGTTGCGCGTAATCTTTCTGCAGGTCCAGGCATGCCAAGGGACTCACAAGCGAGTCAATTCTAGCAAAGAACAAGTACCTGGATTCCACCTTCTTCCTCGACCTCGCCTGAGCACTCCAGGGGATCAGGTGCCTCATTGAAGGTATCCTCCGACGCGGGGGTGCTTCCAGGTACATGAAGAGATGCTTGGAGGCATTGGAGGAGCATGTATCAACCGATCAAAGCTTGCCAACGGCGAGCTTCTTCCCAGTTCGTCCAGCCCCCTCGAGAGTCGTCCGATCAAGAAGGAGCCCCCAGTTCGAACCTCAACCATCGGATCACATCACGGCAGCTCCGTTGGATCACGTCAAGTGATCTAATCTGGAGCGTAGAACACGAAGAGGTATCCGCCATCGGATGTGCGCCACATGTCAAGCCAAATCCATTGAGCCATTTGATCCAGCTTATTATGGGTAAATTTCACTTCTTGACCCCACCTTTTTGTATTTAGACTTTAGTCCTATAAATAAAATATAACGTTATAAAATAAGTGGACATTTTGTAAATGGACCCTTAAATTTTGGAAATTATTTTTAGGTGCATTCCACGTCACCTCACGTGTCGTCCCACGTGATGTGGTGAATTTGCAGGGATACCCATGTGCTTTTGTGTAATTGTAAAATATCCAAGAAAATGAATTTTATGTGTTATATTTTTGTAGAAGTTGCATGCAGGTCCCTAAACTTTTAATATTTGCATTTTGGTCCCTGCCTGTATAGTCACATATTGTCCCACGTGTTGGAAGTTTTGCACAGACACCCTAGATGGTTTTAGAATTGTAGTTTAGCCCTGAGATATTAAATAAACATTAAAAACTTGTGGTGTTTTTGCATTGAACCCCTTATTTATTATTTTATTTGCCAAAATCCCCCTGCCATGACATGTATTTTTTTAATCTTTGCGTATTTATTAAAAATACCTACAATGCTCTTAAAATACGAAAAAATAGGGACAAATGCTTCATGCTATGTATTTTCACGCCCATGATTTCAATTAGCATTTTCTAAATTTTATTAATTTATAAAAATTAAAAAGAAATCTAAATAGTCCCTATCTAATTTATAAAATACAAAAATTTAAAAACTCTTTGAAAAATTCCAAAAAAAATTATATATGGTATATTTTGGTATGTATTGAGTCCGAAAAATAAAAAAACCCTAAAGATAAGAAAAAAATATACAAATTTCAAGAAACTCCAAAATTTGAAAAAATATAAGAATTTAACAAAAATCCAAAAATATGTTTTTTCCTATTTTATAATTATCTATGTGATATTATTTATGTATTAAAACTAATTCGGATAATTTTGGGACTTATTTAGTATTTCTAAAACCCAAATTAGTTTAGGATTATTTATTAATCCCTTATTTGGGATATTTTTGACTTCAAAAATACATAAAAATTAGCAAAAGCTTCTGGAAAATATAAAAACATTAAAATAATATTGAAAACAAAAAAATATTTTATGAAATTTATTTATACTTAATGATATTTATAAATATATTCTATGTATTATGTAAATAAAGCCTCGTATAGGCTATATTGTTTTTATGAAAATATAAAAACATTAAAATATAAAAAAATATATAATCATAAAATTAAAATCAAATAAAAATTATAAAACCAAAAATAAAATAATATATATAATTAAAAACACATAAAAAATAATAATTATACAAATTAATGACTAGGTTGAATATAAATAACCATAGGCTACCTTTTTTGCTCGATGTGGTTCGACCTCTACATGATTATACCCTATGCTTTTATGGTAGAGAAAATAAATGTTAATTCCACATTTTTGGGATTCCATTACTTTATTCTATATTATGGGTTAATTTCTGATTAATCGGGATTCATTGAGCAGTCAACGCATCGACTATTGATCCGACTTGTGGATTGATACATTCCTTGATCGATCTCGGTTATCAGTGCCCTCCCATTTTTTCATTATAGAATCTGATAGCAATAAAGACCCAATAACAAGCCAAGGGTATTTCATGTGACAGGTTAACTGTGTGAGATGCTCCCATAATTCCCAACGTTTAATGGCACAATTAGCTCCATAGATTACCGAAACCACCACAGAAAGTCCTCCCTTGTTGGTGCAGGACATGGAGAGGGCTTGAGAGGAGATGCCCAATAGTGAGCAGTCCCGACAGTCTTCCTTCCAGAGATTCTCCCAAGGCTAGTGTTGTTATGGGTGAAGGTCCAACCACTTGGAATAAGGGCTTCAACTTTAGCTCTTACTTCTGTCCTGATTTTGGTTTCAACAAAACCTATAGTATCTGCTTGCTTGGATCTGAGTTCAGTCAATAATGCCTTCAACTTGTGGGGCTTGTTTAGCTCGCGGGAGTTTCATACCAAAACTGACATTAAAAATTGGAAGGTGTTGGGGCTGAGCCTTGAGGTTATTGACCATGCCCTTTTGAGGCTTCCTTTTCTTATGAGTCTGCGTGGTCCATGCCCTGTTGGGCAGAACAAGCAATTCGAGGATTGGGTCTCCTCCTTGGCAGGAAGAGGAAGAAGGTGGCAAGGTGCTTCCCTCTGCAGCAGTTTGGGCGATACCCGAGTCGATACCGGTGGCCTCTACAGTAGTATGGTAGGTTCCCCAGTCGGCACCGTTGACCTCTGCAGTAGTATGAGGGGTGCCGGCACCGGTGTCCCCCGACTCCATCAATGGGTTGTTTAGGTCGAACCTCAAACCGTCTATGTTAGTTGAGGCTGTTAAGTTCTGTCTTCTATGAACTGAAATCATCCGATGCAAAAGAGCCATTGTGCCACTAGGGAAATTTCTAAGAGATTTACCTTGGTTAGCATTGCACTTCGATGGCTTTGGCAGGTTGCATTTTGGCTGAGCGGGGTTTCTACCGACATCTACGCTAGTGGGAGCCCTCAGGGCCTGAGTCTGGCCTGCCGGTGATGAAGATTGCCAGGAACGTTGCGTGTGTTCAGATGGAGTGCTTGAGACGTGGGTGTTGCCCTCTGGGCCTGAATTTATATGGTTTGTGGAGGTTTGGGGTTCGAACCGTTCCCCCTCGTTGGCCCATATATGGGGGGACGTTGTGATCGGTGTCAGCAGAGGCATACAAGCATTTTTTAGTGAGATGTCCAAAGGAGGAGAAGAAGTCGCATTTCGGTGGCTTCCATTCTAGTTTCACGCCTATAAACAATCTATGGTCAGAGAAGAAAACAAGGGGGATAGCCAGTGGTATAAATTTCGTGACATGAATTGAGATACAACATCTCGCATATCCATCACGTTGCCCTGCTGTCGTAGCTATGTCCATGAACAGGGGAGTCCCAATCAAGCTGGAGAGCTTGCTAAAGATGAAGTCGGAGCAGTGGCCCAGGCTTAATCCGTGGAATCCGACCCAAATCAGGATCTCCAAGAGCAAGTGATAACTAGAATGAATCAAATGGTCGCACAGTCTCAGAAGGAGAGACCACGGTCAATGAGTTAACCACTCAACCTTCCCTGATTCGTCAATAATTAACCCACAATATTCATAATTCAATTAATAGCAAAAATATGGAATTAAAATTCATTTTCTCTACCATAAAATGCATATCAAGCAAACATATAGAGGCCGAACCACAGAAAGCAAACGGGTAGCCTAAGGTTATTTATTTTCAACTAAGTCATTCATTTATATAGGGCTTTTTGTGGGTTTTTTTGATTTTATATTTTTCTTATTTTTTTAATTTTCTGTTTTTGTATGTTCTTTTTATACTTTATACTTTTATATTTTCTTTTT
Organism: Ottelia alismoides; assembly: GCA_037367405.1. Taxonomy (NCBI): domain Eukaryota; kingdom Viridiplantae; phylum Streptophyta; class Magnoliopsida; order Alismatales; family Hydrocharitaceae; genus Ottelia; species Ottelia alismoides. The sequence goes on along the minus strand of JAZKJV010004441.1, from coordinate 37,651 downwards.
CTTTTATGTAAACAATATAGCATATATAAGGCTTTATATACTTAATATATAGTAATATATATATAAATAATAATAAATATAGATAAAATACAGAAAATATTTTTTTTAGTTTTTCATATTTTTCTAATGTTTTCATAATTTTCTAGGAATTGTTGCTAATTTTTATGTATTTTTAAAATAAAAAATATCCCATATAAGGGATTAAATAAATACCCGAAATTGATTTGAGTATTAAAAATAGTAAATAAATTCCAAAATTACCCAAATCAATTTTAATGCATAAATATGTATATAAATAAAATTATAAAATAGGAAAATAAATTTGGTATTTTTGAAGAATTTTATATTTTTTTTGATTTTGGAGCTTTATGATTTTTATCATTTTCTTTTTCTATTTTTAGATGTTTTTGTATTCTGGACATAAAAATGACAAAATGCAATATATATATAGTTTTTTTTGTAATTTTTCAATATGATTTTATATTTTTTTGGGATTTTTATAGGTATGTAGGAATTATAAAGGCTCCTTTTCATTTTTAATAAATGGGTAAAATGCAAAAAAATGCCAATTATTAACGGGTGCATGAATCTACAAGGCATGAAGCATCTTTCCCTATTTTTGTGGATTTTTAGGAGTTAAGTATTTTTAATAAATAGTTAAAAAACATAAAAACTCAAGTCCTGGCAAGGACATATTTACAAATACAATAAACTCTAGGGGCATCAATGCAAATATAACAACGGAAAGGAGGGACCAAAATGCAAATACAAAAAAGATCAGGGGCCTTCCAGTAATTTTCACAAAAAATGTACAATATTAATTTCAATTTATTGGACTTTTTAGAAATATAAGAACCCGCATGCAATTCGCCACCTCACGTGGGACAACAAGTGAGGTGAAGTGGACTGGACCAAAGTGTAATTACATACAAGGTCAGGGGTCCATTTACAAAATATCCATTTATTTTTAAACGCTAACTTTTATTTACAACATCAAATAATAAATACAAAAAGATGCTGGGCTAAATACGCAATTACCCCAAATAGGTGTGCATCGGACGATGAGGCTTCATCACTTGTCCACGTGTCACGCATTCGACGGTCGATGACGCTTCGCCTTCTACGGTCTGAATCAGATAGACGGAGATGATCAGACGGTGGAGACATTGCTTGATCTGACGACGGGGGTTCTATTAGACATGTGAGCCCAGGGCGAACCATTCTTACAATAAATGTTATTGTAATATATATGTTTATCAATAAAAGTTATTGATGTTTCACTCCCTTTCTAAAATTAAATGAATGAATGCACTATAAGGTCCCTCTGTACAATTAGGGTTATGTACCATGGCCATCTTGAAGATCATATAGCTGTTGACTCATTAAATGAATCATAGAGGCTGGTGTTTGGATGAATATCTAAGGAGTTAGATAGAGGACTCATCAAGCACCATCAAATGATTGTTAAGAAATGATCTCCAGCCTGAGTAGGAGATGGCAATCCTTTCTCACATAGCCTGATATCTGATCGACCTCTTGATGCAAGTCCTCTGCATGGGAGTAGTGATTCGGAGGTGTCAGATTAGTTAGGTCAATAGGTTGACTTAATGAGATCGAGATAACCTAAGTCCTATGTTGAATGCTGTCACAGCATAGGCACACATCCTCTGACCAGAGACAGATGTATTACTATCTGTCTGAGTATATACATTTGGCTGACCAATAGGTTGATGGCCTAACCAAGGTCTATACACCGACGAGCTGGTGTGCATATAAGGGCATATGAGTAATACGATCTCTCAAAGGGATCATACAGGTTCACCTATGAACCGGAAGACACGAGCTCACTCATGAGGTATTGGGACCGATCAAATTCCATGTGTGGTCGTCGTGCTTTGGAAGCATGACATGAATTTGAAGGTATGATATATGCTTTGGGAAAGCATATGATCGATACCAACTCCCAATGACCAAGATTGAGAAATTTGGTGATCAAAACCTGAAGAAGATAGTGTAAAATTGATCTTAATCTTCAGGTTGATCATGGGTCTTCCAGTATGCAAGATGTACAGGTATTGGGAATACCTGAGGGTGATGTGATCATAAAAGATTGTATAACCATGACGTTTCTATTCCGAGGGAGTGATGAAACAGATCTGGATTTTAGTGACTCCTCTCAGTAGAGAAGCAATCTGATCTTGGTCCAAATGTTGGACATTGGTCTGAATGAGATTCAGATGCAATAAGAAGATTAGATTTGCGGTCTTGATTTAATCAAGAATCTGTGGGAGGTCCGTAAGATCTGGATTTGAGATGACATCTCAACATCCAAGTCGCTATACGTGGAACAATACAATCGCCCTGTCCTTATCTCCAAATATTTACAGAGAAAGCACATTATTCTCGAAGGGGTTCAAGAATAATTCATTTGATGAATTATGTATCCAAGCAAGAAGGACTTGATGACTAAATGAGAATTAATTATCAAGCATAATAATTTGAATGAGATTCATATTGTGAGAATGGTTATCCAAGATAATTAAATGGGATTTAATTATCAAGGATTATAGAATATGGATAGCACTATCCATAATATTTGTATATTATAAATATGATTTATAATATATATATATATATATCAAGGAGAGAGAAACTTTGTAAATAACATTTGTTAATTAATAATGTGGATTGGATTCACTTTAATTTATTAATTGGAAATGTAATTTACAAACTAGTTTGGGTTGTGAATATGATTCACATATTTTACAAAGGCATGATTGAAATATTCACAAATTAATTTTGGTGAATAATTTTGTGATAATTATTATTACAAATTCATTAAGAAGTAATAGTATAAAATAAAAGGGAGATAAAAACCACCAGATGAGGTGGTGTCACCAATGACATAGTCAAAGGTGATACCCCCTCATTTTTAGGGGGTGAGATTTGTTATCTCCCCTTTTTATTATATTGTTATCTCTTAGTAATTGATTTATGTTAAATTAAATTATGTTGATGATAATACAACATAATTTTGATTTAATATAAATTAATGTTGTTGGTTTTTAACCAACAACAATCATGGCCATTGATTAATACATAGATCAACTTGGTCGTTGGATCTATGTGTCCCATGGATTGAGATCCATTGGATCCCAAACTAATATATAAGGAGGGCTAACCTAGCCTTTCAAAGGTACATAATCAAGAGTTGCACAAGGTTACTACTCTCTCTCTCTCATTCTCGCCTACTCTCTCTCTTCTTCAAGGTGGCCGACCATCTTGTATTGAGAAAGAGAGTATCTCGTTTTCGCCTTCGACAACTCGAGGATCTCCTTGTTCTTTGGGGTTGCTTTCTCTAAAGGAAGACGACAGATCTTGTTGGACGAAATCAAGGGATTGATTGCTTGGATCGTCATCGAGGATTGCGGGAGGAACGTGTCTCATCATCGCGCCCGCAAGTGCATTCTTCGTGGATCGGATTTAAGACATGAGGATATCTTGTTTTAGAGATCTCGTGATTACAACCATGCTTCAAGAGGTATTTCTTATACTTTGTAGTTTGATGAAACAATCCGAGAAATGTTCTCGTGATCATGTGGTTTCATCACTTGATTAAAAAATTTTAATTTCCGCCGCATCTAGCGACTAGTACGACTAGTCACCCCGATCGCATATGATGCGATCGACATGCTTCCGTGATGCGCTTGAGGACTCTCAACATCCTTCAAGTGGTATCAGAGTCATAGGTTGAAAAAGGTTTTGGATACGATTCATAGACCTAGGACGACTTGGGTTTGAAAGGGACGCGAAAGTTTTGTCGCATTTCAATTTTCGCACCTCTTTCTAATTGGAATTTTTGGTAATTTTTAAATTGTTTAAACACGAAATTTGCAATTGTTTTTTGTTCCCCATTAAATAAGGAAACCATAAGATCTGAGTTTGTGTAATTTGGATTTCATTTGCTCAAGATATGGCCCTTTGAATAAACATGTATTCACTGTTGCGGAAACAACAGATCTGAACGTGACTAATGAGTTAATTACTCTTTTGATATGCCTCGAAATGCGTGAACTATCACTTGAGTTCTTTCATAAATCAAATTGGAAATCTTAGGAAACTGATTTTGTAATTTTTGGATTTAAATTGATCAAGATAAATTAATTTTAGTGATTGGGGGTCACTGCTGGAATTTGACAATCTTGATCATGAACCTTGTGATAAGTCATTCAAATATGATGATGAAAATTAATAGTTAATTTTCTTAAATATTAGTGATAAATATTTGTGAAATATTTAAAGAGATAATTATTTCATTGAATGACATTTGCCTAAACCAAGATGATAAGATAAAGGATCTTGATCATTAATTGGTTGACATGAAATCATCAACAAACATTTTTTTCATGAAGAACCTTAGTTTATCCTACAATAGTTGTAGGACAAATCTTACATGAAAACCATTCTGCTTGAATAGTATTAGGGGTTTGTTTAGTAAATCCCCTTATAATATTATCAAAATTGTTTTGATGTATATTATATGGTATATTTTTGGTTGAAAAACCGATGAGCATCTCAAAGTACATGATGATATATCTGACATTATTCTTTCCTGAGGTGGATATGGTGCCTAGTCGGAGAGCATTGGGGTTGCGGGTTGCAACGTATGTGGTCCGTCCCACTCTCGTCAGTACTGGCCATGACAGCGGGCAGGGACTCGATAATGCCGGAGAAGTCAAAGCGTATTTTTCTAATTATTAAAATTCGAATAATACGTACTTTGAGATTATACCTACTATTCAAGTTATAATCAAGTTTGTTGATTGATAATTGGATTGATGATTAATTTAATGTGATTAAATTAATTATATCCAATAAACACTCTATTATGAATAGATGTGTATTTCCCTTGGAAGAGTTAATTATGTGAATATGATTCACGACAATTTGTTATTACGATTTGAATATGAGGTGGAGGATCACATAAATGACATCCATGGTCTCCCGTCAAGGCAAAGGATTCCATCGCCAGATGTTGTATATAGGAGACGCCTATCCGAAGTGACAGATCCAATATATGATTTATTTGGATCGGGTTCTTTGCTTCTCGAAAGAGTAAGGCCGTATACGTAGTGACCCCAATATCGAGTCCTCATATTATTGGGGTGATATTGGATTGAGTATAGCGAGTATTAAGCCTGTTGACGGTTGGTTTAATTAACAACGGGTCAACATCATCTTAGGGGTGGTGGGCCCGGGTGTTAAAGACGGAATTGGGAAATGCAAGTTGGACTTGCAGGGCGAAATGAGTTCCCGCTTCTTTTTATCAGAGTCACAAGTTCTCATATTATTGGGATGTGACAAAGATAGGAAAGGAGATCCCAGATCTTGCTTGAGATATAGCGGTAAGTATATCTCTTACTTTGAAAGAAAATAAGGTAATAATCTTTCAAAGTTGACATAGCAAGATGAATTTGATTCAAAATGCTTTAATCAAATAATTCTTAAATTGAATATATAATCATTTATATATTCTAATATAGTGCATTCTTAATTTCAGAAAATGAAGTCCATGAACCCACTTAGCAGGCTCCTGGAGGTCAACCAGTTGACCGGACCGAATTATTCCGATTGGATCCAAAATTTGGATCTTGTTCTTTCTGCGGAGCACATCTCGTATGTGCTATCCAAGGACAAGATAGCAAACCCCAAGACTACGAAAGATAAATCATATAATGATAAATATGATGAAGACCACAATCTGGCAAGGTGTTATATCCTTGGGTCATTGTCCAATGTGCTTCAGAAGCAACATGTGGAAATGAAACATTGCCAAGAGATTATGATGAATCTGAAGGATATGTTCGGTGACATAAACCACACATAGTGTTACAACGTGATGAAAGAACTTATTCACTGCAAGATGCAGGAAGTGACCTCTGTCAGAGAACACGTACTCAAAGTGTTTGGGTACCTCTCTGAGTTGGAAACCCTGGGACCCTATATAGATTCTGACATGTAGGATGATTTTATTCTCTTGTCGCTCCCTAAGTCTTTCAACAACTTTGTCGTGTCTTATCACGTGAGCAAAGATGATTTCACTAACATTGGGCTATTAGCTGCATTGAAGTCTACAGAAGACGTGATGAGGAAGGATGGCCCCTCTGCTAGTGCGATGGTTGCACAAGTGAGAGGAAAGCGCGAGCGGAAGTAAGGTTCTCGGAAGGGCCCGACCCAGAAGAGAAAGAAGAAGAATCAAGGAGTTGGTTCATCTTCTGGTGCTTCCACACTAATGACATCGAAAAAGACCGATGTATGTCACTACTGCAAGAAGCCGGGGCACTGGCGATGTAACTGCCTAGATTACCTAAAGTCTGCTGACAAAGGTAAAGCTTCAACAGGTATGAAATCTACTTTCAACATTGAAACTAGCTTTCTCGTTGGACGAGAAGGAAGTTGGGTTGTAGATTCTGGTGCTTCTGTTCATGTATGCAATTCGTTACATTTGTTTCAGGAAACTAGGAATCTATAGCAAGGGGAGATAGTCATCCAGATGGGATCTGATGCAAGCGTTGCAGCAGTCGCCATCAAGACATGCAGACTATCGTTGGTCGAGTCCTAGTACTTAAATAGTGTCTTTATGTACCTAAAGTCAGGAGGAATTTGATATCTGTATCTAAGCTTGTTAGACATGGATACTCCTTCCCGTTCTATAATAAGTTAGCCATTAATAAATATGATAAATTTATTGCGGAAGGTGTTCTGACTTCTGGTGGACTATATGAATTGTGCATTGATGAATGTGTCATAAATGTCACTACCACTGATAATAAAAACCCTAAAAGATCCAGGGAGAATGGAAATCATTCGAATATGATTTGGCATCAAAGGCTTGGTCATTTATCTGTTGATTGGATCAATAGATTGATAAAGGATGGACCTTTAGATTTTCTACAATTTCAATCTTTACCTACCTGTAAGCATTGCATTCGAGGTAAAATGACCAGGATGTCTTTCCGTAACAAGGTTACGAGATGCAAAGGTATTCTTGACCTAATACATACTGATGTATGTGGCCCCTTCAGTATTGCGACTAGAAATGGATATCGATTTTATTTTACGTTTATTGATGACCATTCGCAGTACGGGTTTATCTTCCTGCCACGTCATAAATCTGAAACCTTTGAAAAGTTCAAAGAGTTTAAGGCTTTGGTTGAGAACCAAACCGATAGGAAGATCAAACGGATCCTATCTGACCGAGGTGGTGAGTACCTCTTAGATGAATTCAAGGAATATCTTAAAGAGAATGGAATTGACTCCAATCTCACATCATTCGAGAGATTCAAAAGCATGGTGACATCATCATCACCAAGGTGGCCTCTACCGACAACGTTGCTGATCCTCTTACCAAACCTCTGACACAGAAGGTTTTTGACCAGCATTTAATGAGTATGGGTTTACATTTTGTACCTGAATGGTTCTGAGGGCTAGTGGGAGATTGTTAGACATGTGAGCCAGGGCAAACCATTCTTACAAAAAATGTTATTGTAATATATATGTTTATCAATAAAAGTTATTGATGTTTCACTCCCTTTCTGAAATTAAATGAATGAATGCACAATAAGGTCCCTCCGTACAATTAGGGTTATTGATGACTGGTAATTTGCCGAGGTCGTGTCTTTCCACAAGGCGGATCAACAGTCCCTGAGGTGACCTCAGACGAAATCCCCAAATCAATCAACAATTAACCCACAATGAATGTATGCAATAAATATCCAAAAATGTGGAGTTAAAATTTATTATAACTCTACATGCAAGTGTGTATAGGTGTAAGCACAAGTAGAGGTCGAACACTGGGAGGCGAAGGGTTGAGTGTGAAATTGGTTGCGCAATTATTCAATTCTTGGTTCATGTCCAACTCTATTGTTTTTGTGGGTTTTTAATTATATATATTTTTTATTTTATTTTTTGTTTTATGATTTTTATTTTGATTTTTGATTTTATATTTTTTTATTTTCTTTTTATATTCTTAATTATATAATATACATACATACACACACACATATATATATATATAAGAGGCGAGAGAGAAGTAATATAAGATATGGATATATATATATACATACTCAAAAGAATATATATTTTTGAGATATAATAATATTTTTTTTATATTTTTGTATTTTTATATTTTTTGTTATTTTTCGGGATTTTTCTAATTTTTATGTGTTTTTAATTCAAAAATGTCCCTAATATAGGACTAATTAAATAGGCCTAAAATAATTTGGGTTTTAAAATATGAAATAGGTCCAAAAATAACCCAAATTAATGTTAATACATAACTAATAATATAAGATAATTATAAAATAAGAAAACATATTTTTGGTATTTTTCAAGGGTTTTTATATTTTTTTAGGATTTTGGAGCTTCTTGAAATTTTTATATTTTCTTTTTCTATTTTTAGGGTTTTTCATTTTCCAGACTCAATATATGTATAAATATGCTATATATAATTTTTTCGTATTTTTTTCAAAAAACATTTTATATTTTTTTTTGTATTTTCTAATTTAAACAGAACAAAAAGGGCTCTTTTTCCATTTTTAGTAATTAGGAAAAATTCAAAAAAATGTAAAATAAACTACGAGCGTGAAACAACATTACATAAAGCATTTATCCTAATTTTTCTGAATTTTTAGGAGCACCATAGGTATTTTTAATAAATAAATAAAAGACACAAAAATTAAACAACCTGACCGGGACAGTTTTGCAAATAAAATAAACTATAGGGGGTTCTAGTGCAAAAACACCAAAAATATTACATGTGGTCTGCAAATTTAAGGGCTAAAATGAAATAGAAAACCCGCCAGGGGCACCCGCGCTAAATAACCATCACGTAGGACTACACGTGATCCGCACCCACAGGGACCAAAAAGCAATTGCAGAAAATCCAGGGTCCTCGATGCAAATTTCCACAAAAATTATACACTTGCAATTTAATTTTATGGACTAAAAATAAATGTACAAACATAGAGGGGGTCAGATGCAAATTAGCCACCTCACATGGGACGACACGTGAGGTGACGTGGACTGGACCTAAAAGTAACATGCCAATCATACAGGGGGGGTCCGTGCAAAATTTACAGACTAAAATAAACTTCAACTTTTATTTACAGGGGTGAACGATAAATACAAAAAAAGCTGGGGCTAAATAAGAAATTTACCCCTAAATGCGCGCTGGTGGACGGCGATGCAGGCTTTACTTGGACACGCGTCGCACATCCAACGACGGGTACCGATTCGCCGATGAAGGGTTCGGATTAGATCACCCGAGGTGATCGGATGGTCTGAGAGCTGCTCCATCGGACGCCTGTCGCTCGAACTGGGGCTTCATCTTCATCCAACGGCAGAGAGGACGTCTGGAAGAACGGGGAAGAACGCTCGCCTGGGCGAGCTACCTCCGGTGAGAACTCGCTGCTCCGCCGGCCTTTGCTGCTCCACGATGTCCCAAAAAGCTTTCTGGAAGGATTCTCTACTCGCTGGAGGTCTTGGATGGGTCAGAGGATCACTGGAGCGCCCTTGCGAGGTCAGAGAAGGCAAGGTGCTCCAGGTATCTCCGATGGCTTTGGATTTCATCTCCTGGTGCTTGATAGTGCACCTAACCTGCTCAGGAAGAAAATTCGGCTCGAGGCGATGCTCCTCGACCCAAAAATTGAAGCTATTAGCACAAGAAGGGATGAGGGCGGCGATGCTCCGACGAGGCAGAGGAGACGAGCATCGATATACAAATCCAGTGAGGATCTGGTTGGGTTTGAGCGGTCTGGAGGTGGAGAAGGCGGTGGAGAATGGAATGAAGGCGAAAACGAGTCGGGAAACGGTGAAGGTCACAGTGGCGAAGTCGCCGGAGCTGAGCTCCGGCAAACTTTGATTTAACTAAATTACACTACTCTAGTGATCTAAATGCAAAATAAAAGACAGAAATGAAATGCGGGAATGAAAATCTACCTAAGAAAATAAGTGCGCAGCTCTTATACCTGGAGAAACTCCAGGGAGCAGGACGACTGCCGGAGCGCTGCCATGGGCGCATCTCCGTCCTCCGCGAACCTCCACGACCTCCAGCTGTCACCTGGATGCACTCTTGGCCAAAGGCGTGGGCTCTAGGGCTCGGGAAATGGCCGAAAAAACTCGGAGGAAGAAGACGGAGTTATTTATAAACAAAGTTGGGGGCCCTTATTGACCGGCGAATATCAACGGATCTAGGCTATGTACAAACGAATAAAATGTGCGGCGGGAATGTACAAGGAACGTGGCGTAAATCTCGTGAAGTGATGGAAGGTGATGGAGCTCTGTATCGAGCGGGAAAAATGGCGGAAGAAGGGGGATTAGATAGTTCTGACGGGAGTCAGAGGCGCTGGGGGGAGTTGACCGGAGGTCAACCGTCCCTGGCCTCTGATTGGTCCACATCGACCAGATCTTGACCTATTTATTAAACGTATTAAATGAATTAATTAGAATTTATTTATACAATAAAAAATGTTTATTAATTAATGTAGTATTTATTTATTATTTTTATTTAATTTTTTGATGAATGTTATTACGTGTTTAGTTTAATAATGTATTTATAAGTATATTTATATGTATTTATTTTTATTTTGTTTATTTTTGCTTTATTATTTTATTTTTTTATTTTATAAATTTATAATTTATTTTTATGAGTATAAATATATTTTTATTAATTTTTTATGAGTTTATTTATATTTTTATATAAATAGGTATATGTATATGTAGTTATACTTATAGGTACTTTACCTATATATTATGTACACTTTATTTATTTAATGTATCTTATTTTTTTATTTTGAATTTATATTTTTAATAAGTTATATGTAATATTTACATTGTTATAAAAATATAGATGAATAAAGAATAAAATAATTAAATCCCCTTTTATTTATGTACATACTCAATCATAGGTATTTTGCCTATGTATTACATAAGCTTATTTTATTTTACAGATTCTTTTTGGTTTTATTCTAATTCCAATATGTACATGTATCATATACATTATTTACAAAATTCTGAAAATATAATTTTGTATTAATAATGAACAAGGAATAAATGGAATATTTTAATCAGGCAGATTGCACAATGAAGGCCAAAAACCTAACTTCCACAGATGAACTCCAAAAATTATGAAACCAAGTTTATTAAATAGTTCTTGGAAAGCTATATCCAATTAAAGGTGAGTTTGGGTGATTTGGAGTTTTTATTTGCAAGATATGGGTCTGTGAAGTTGAGATTTTGGCTTTTTATTCTATGTATAAAATGTACATTGTGTATCATTTTTGTACAAACTCAATTTTGTATTTTTATTCACATTATTATCTACAACTTTCATGGACAATATATTTTTATTTAATGAATAAATAATTATATACAAAATAGGTGTCAAAAATGCATAAATGAAGAATGAATAAATGAGGTATTCATTGTATTGTTGGCCCTTATATCCCCCTACTTTATTCCTTGTCGACCAATTCCATTCTGGACTTGGTCTCGGGGTTAGGGTCATAAAATATTTGCAATATTTTATTCTTTTTTCTTTGCTTCTCTTTATTCTATCATATTGGCATTAAAAACCTTATTTTATGTACAATAAGTATAATAAATAATGGATGCTATTATGTACAAATTGAGGTTATTTACATGCATTTGCTGGGGTTTTTAAGGCCAAAATGATGGAATAAAGAATGATGAATCGAGATTCATCATCCCCCTATACTTTCCTTTGCTAGTCCCTAGTAAACACTTATGTAATAAGTACAAAAGAATAAAGAATAAGAAGAAAAGAAAAAGCAAAAATAAAGAAGGGATTTTTACCCGGCAGACCCTACGATCTTTTCGAATTACCGCTACGACCTTCGAAACATCCTAATTCCTCCCTCGACCCCGTAAACTTGCTAACCCTTACCCTACAGACCTTGCGGTTAAACTCCGTTAATTTACCCATTAAAATTAACCAGATTCCGTTATGTTCCTTCATATTATACCTATTTTATTTATTAAATTTACATTGAGTGCCATTCCATCATCCGAGACTCCCCCGGCGATGGAGGTCCCCTGTTGTCGCTGGACGCTCCCGTCCCCTGCGGCCCCCGCGATGCTGCTCCCCCCGCGCCAGTGGTGATGCTGCTCCCCCTCGCGCCCCTGGCGACTCGCCGACAATGGAGGCTCCCCTCCTCCTCCGCCCCCAACCCCTGCCGACTACGAAGAACCCCCTCCACCTTTGCCCTCGTCGACGATGACACCAATGATGGATTGATGAAGCTCCTTCAAAATCCTTACGCGATGGACCCCTCCTCTCCCTCCCAGTGCGATGGAGCCCTATCCCTGTCGTCGACGACGATGCCGCCGATGATGACGTGATGGAACTCCTTCAAACCCCCCACGCAATGAAGCCCCTCCTCCCCTTTCGCCTTTGCTTTGCCCCCTGCCGCCGATGACGATGCCGCCTCCTCGCCCCCCCCGACGATGGAGGCGTGATGGAGCCCCTCTCCCCATGCCGAAGTCGATGACGCCGCCGATGATGAATTGATGAAGCTCCTTCAAAATCCTTGAGCGATGGAGCCCCTCCTCTCCCTCCCATCCCCTGATTATGATGGAGGTGCGATGGAGTCCCTCATCCATGTCGTCGATGACGATGCCGCCGATTATGACGTGATGGAGCTCCTTCAACCCCCCCCCGCACGATGAAGCCCCTCCGTCGACGATGGAGGCGTGATGGAGCCCCTCTCCCAATGCCGAAGTCGATGATGCCGCCGATGATGGATTGATGGAGCCCCTCCTCCCCTTCCGCCTTTCTTCGCCCCCGCTGCCGCCGATGATGATGCCGCCGCCTCACCACACACCCGTCCCCCTGCCCCCTGCCGACGATGGATGCCCTCTCCCCTGCATCCGCTGAGCGTATACAACATTTCTTTCCTTTTTTTTATTTTGGCTAATCCTAGTCGTTCGTTGGTAAATTGGTTAGATTAACTCAAGACTAACCCAAGTAATTGACTCAAATACAATTAAAATTGACGGTAGGGTTTGTTGGGTAAGACGGACCAAGTTTACGAGGTCGAGGGAGGAATTAGGATGTTTCGAAGGTCGTAGCGGTAATTCAAAAAGATTACAGGTCTGCCGGGTAAAAATCCCAATAAAGAATTTAAAGAATAAATTGATTTGATCATGGTTATTAAACTTATCTGTACAAAATCAAAGTTTGGAGCTCAGGCTAGACCTTGGTGTAAAAATGTGTGTGGAACCTGGTTGGGAACCAAATTTAAAAACACAACAGCCTTCGAGAGTCACAGAACTCGATTCAAATTACCTCAATAGCCAGGTCAGAACTAGCCTACATCATACGCAAACCCTTATGACTATGAAGCTGACTTGTACATTGTAAGTGATAGCGGCTCTCCCTAACTGAAAGGACAAAGAAACTGACTTCTCCAGAATGACAACCCAATGATTCCCCAATCCAACCCTCTACCGTCGAGGAGCGGGGTATTCCCTTCTAAGTTCAAGTGGCATCCAACTCAAGAGGAGGAGGGGAAGAAAAGAATGGACGGTAGCCAGTGTAGCTACCTATCCTGGGATGCAAGACCAGTGTAGTCAAGTCATCCAGCTGCAGGCTCACATGGTATAACTTTGATGCTCAAGCTTGCTTATTTTCTATACAACATATACGTACTCCGGCAGGTACTTTTATTTTTATTTATTTACAAGCCTGTCCACTTTTTTGGAGTTTTTTTTTCAACATACTATTTACAGCAACAATTACATAAGGACTTTTTCCTCTTGAGCCAGAAGACTATCCCTCTTTTGAAGCTTTATTGCAACCCACACTCTCCTGTCATTCGACGTCATTGAAACTGGACCAGGTTGGGGTGCACTTCCCTCCCTAGACGAGGACGAATGTTTCCACCCCTGTGCGTCTCAGACTGGCAAATCCAACCCCCTCACCACTCCAATTGAGTGGTGCAAGTGTCCAAGTTAGGTCACAGTCGACAAGAGTCATGCGTGTGTCTCAAAAAGTTCTAGTTACTCCACTGAGGTGACTTGAACCCAGCCCTGATTTCTCAAAGAATTAAGTCTGAATAGACCTGAAGTACCTTAAACCTAGTTCCCATAAGGTTCCAGTGCAGTTAGGTGCAGTAAAGTCCAACCAAGCTCCAATCTTTGACTTTATTGGACTAGTTCAATCATCAAGCTCAATCAAAGAATATGAATGCTATGCAAATGCTATTTACAAATATGTAAAGAATAATGCAATTTTTCAAAGAATTTGAAAACAAAGAGTGGAATTTTTACACAAAGAATTTACAAATAAAAGAATTTTGGCACTCAAAGTATAAAATATGTACAACTATGTACATGGGCGTGCTGTTTTATTTACAAAGAATGAAGGATTTATAGGTTTTAACAAAGTGATTTATTTAGGTGTATATACAATTGATAAAGAATTTTATGTATTATTTATTTTTATTTATTTTATTATGATGCTTTTTATTCCTCAAATTTATTTGAAAATTATTTTGAAGACTATAGTACAAAATAATTTTTGCAAATATTTACAAACATTTGAAAGCTATTTTGCAAGGATTTTGCAAACACTATATATACATTTTTCAAAATACTTTTACAAACATTTTTTTCAAAATCTTTTGCAAATAGTTTTTCAAATCCTTTATTTCACACAAATAGAAAAATTTTGCAATCAAATATTTTACAAAGGTTGAAAATATTTCACAAAAAGTTTTCCAAACAGTTCACACCATTTTTCAAATCATTTTGCAAAAGTATTTTTAACCTGATTTATTACTCAGTATCTACAAAAAGAATCTGAGGAATAAAGCATTATTTCTTAATGAATTATATCATAGTTTTACCCATATTTATTAATACTTATACGAAAGTACGAGTTATGGATATAGTATATACAGAGTATATACGACCCCCCTATACTGAGCATGAGCTATGTCCTCATAGATCGGAAAAGAAAAGAGAAGACATAACTCGTACGAAGTATAGAAAAGGGTATACTATAACACTAGAAGAATAACAAACGAGATAAATGAATAAGAAAATGACTGTCCCCCCTATACTTAGGATCAAATAATCCTAAGTATAGCAGACTGTACACAAGGCATGGAGGGTCAAGGGTGGTAATAAACATATCAATGAATTAGAAATCAGGGGTGCACCCCCTATACTTAGGACAAAGTACGTCCTAAGTATAGAAGACTGTCTACAAGGGGCAACACCTTTTATTTAGATAAAGAAGATAGAAAAGGAAAAGAAGAAAAGAAGAAAAGATATATATATATATATATATATACAGATAGACGAAAAGATCGTGGAGAATATACGCATCACTCCCCCTATACTTAGGGTGAGATATCCCTAAGTATAGGCAACAACAGGAGTGACGAAATTGAACGACGAAAGAACAACGCGGTGTGTACCCCCTATACTTAGGACAAGGTACGTCCTAAGTGTAGACACAAAGATATGGCGATAGATCTAGGGCACACATAACATGCGGGAGAAAGAATGAACAAGGTACACATATATACAAGCGATGAAGAACTGATGAAGTACAGGACGGTATCTGACAAGTGAATACCGTACTCTCGTCGTCGTCTCCCTATGAGAACAAAGACGCAGTCAGAAGGTGAAAAGACACCTGGATATGCAGTCAGGTGGGTGTCGTCTACCGGGAAAAAATAGATCAGGAAGTAAAGATATCGGGTGCGGTAGCATGAAGCAGATAATCGGCACACAGGGTGAGCATGAGGAAACAGAGCCGATACCGTAAGACCGGGAGGAAGAAAGAACAGTACAGAGTCCTCCGGTCAATCAGAGTCTCAATAAGATATGGAACGGTAAAGAACAAGAGACATCATGGCATTCGGTGGTCATGAGGTCGGAAGATCACATGAGATACACCGAATGCCGCAAGTCATGGCTCAACCCTGCGAGGGTCGTCAAGGTGAGCAGGCTCAAAGGAGCCAGGAATCAGACCATAATCAGAAGACCTGGTCCCGTGATCCGCAGATCGGATACACAATCAGAGAGGGGACCAAGTACTCAACTCATAAGACTCGGCTTCGTGCTCCAATAGACAGGAGACACCAGAACTGAAACCGAGTACCTAGAAAATGATGTACCCTCTCGCAGATAACCCTCAGGGAGTAGTACATGCTAATCATCGAATAATCAGAAAAAGACTCGACCTTGCGAGGGTCGTCAAGGCGAGCGGACGCAAAGGCGTCAGTGATCCATCAGACGGATCATCAGTATCAGTCTCGGTTGTCGACATACCGACTACCGGCAGAAGAGACATGATAATCTAAAGAATGTGGCAGCGTCCCGCAGAAAACCCTCGAGGAACGTGCTGCCAGCTAGGCATGGAAGGATCAGATATCAGGAGATCAACCTTGTGAGGACCGTCAAGGTGAGTAGACTTAAAGGAGTCTAAACAGATGGGTCCCATGATCCGCTGATCAAGTATGCAACTCAGGATGGGACCAAAATCATATATATCAAACGACCCAATTTCGTGTTCTGCAGATCGTAAACACAGTCAGCAAGGGGAATCGAGCGTAAAGAGAGTGTCGCATTCTCCCGCAGATAGTCCTCGGGGAGTAATGCAAACTAAGCAGTGAAGTCTCAAAACGTGTCTCTACCTTGTGAGGGTCGTCAAGGAGAGAGAAGGCTCAAAGGAGCCAGATCCATCAGACGGACCCACCTAGTGGCCTCAGTAGTCGACACGTCGACTACCAACAGAGGAGACCAATCAGATCGGAAATGTGTCGTAGTCTCCCGCAGATAACCCTCGGGGAGCTACGATCTGGTCAAGGAATAATCAGAAAAGATCTCATACTTGCGAGGACCGTCAAGGAGAGCGGACTCAAAGGAGTCCGAGCAAGTCGGTCTCATGCCCAAACAGATTAGGTGCATAATCAGAAAGGGAGATCGAGTGCACAAATCAGACGAATCAGCTTTGTGCTCCAACAGACAGGAGGCACCAGAAATGAGTGAAGCCGATCGTAAAGAAAGTGTCACATCCTTTCGCAGATAGTCCTCGGGAAGTGATGTGAGCTACACAGTGAATAATCAGAGTACAACTCGTCCTTGCGAGGGTCGTCAAGGAGAGAAAGAGGCTCAAAGGAGCCGGATCCATCAGACGGATCCACAGAGAGTCTGGTCTCGACAGATGGCAGACCGTCTATCAACGGAAGAGACCAGAGTGGGCTATAATGTGTCATAGCCACTCGCAGATAACCCTTGGAGAGCTATGAACTAGGCAGTGAGCAAATGGAATACCAAGGCTCATTCTTGTGAGGACCATCAAGGAGAGCCATCAGACAGTTGGCCCCATGTGCCGATAGATCTGGCACACAATCACAGAGGGAGGCCAGTCAAGCATATCATCTGACTCGATTCCGGGTCCCATCAAAATGGCGACCCAAGCAGTGGATGAAACCGTAGTCCTAGAAATTGTCGCATTCTCCCGCAGATAGTCCTCGGGGAGGAATGCGAGCTAGATCAATGTAGGTCATGGGAATGCTGGCATAGAGTCTCAGGTCCTCGAAATAATGTGAATCCATCAATCTACCGGAGGGCATAAGATCAAGAGCAGGGACAAAAGAGCAGCTCCTCAATCATGATGCAATCCCTCTGGGTCAATCCAATCAGCTGAGATGGCACGAAAGATAAGCATGAATCCTCAAAGTGCCATAGGTGGATAAGAGAATCAGGAGATCGGGGATAGGTCAATCACGAAGAAGAGAGATCATGTGGGTTCCAATCATCATCATCATGAAGCATATATTAACATAGTCCATCCAAAATCCGAATCAAGACGGGTTGAAACCTCTAGATAGATCAGTAGAAACATCATGATATCATCCTCAAATCACTGAAGCACATCACATCCTCAATCCGGTGTGCGAGACCAAAAATTCCTCAATAATGCATCACACCTATGATTATGCATCAACAAAATCCTCAATACGTTCGTATGCACGTATCCAAAGACAGGTCCACCAAAAATAGTATATCCATCTCATCATCCTCGATATCGTGGGCCCGACTTATACAAATAATCAAGGTAATCATACAATCCTCGATGCGGGCCTCCTCGAAATGCACAGCATTCCTGGGTAATGGAAGAGATGATACAGGTACACAAGAAGGATGGATAAGAAGGGTAATACAATGAAGTGGAGAAGATGATTGAGCATGCGTGCCAATATCATGGGAGCTAGAAGGGTGGTACAGAGGGAACGAGGAGGGTGGGCGAGAAGATCGAGACATAGACAAAATTGGGTGTTCCACACAGGGCGGGAACACCGTCAAAATGGTGGTCCGAAGAGCAAGCTCTCCTCGAACCGGAGAAGATGGGGATGCTACAGTGGATATGAAGAAGATGGTGAAGAAGAGGGAAATGAAGGACTTGGCGAAGAAATGATTGAGCTCAAGCGCCAATATCACGACTCGATGCAGATGAGGAGATATATATAAGAGAGGCAGAGAGACTCAAAGACGAAAAATGCATGACTCACACGATGGGACCGGCTACTCAAATAGTGAATGAAAAGCTCAACGGAACCCAAGTCACATTCAATACACAAGGCAAACCCCTGATTCACCTACTTGACACAGTGAAGATCGTCAGGTGATGGTCATTTATCTTTTCGATTTTAGAGTTAGGTGAGAATCACAAAGTTGTACAAACACTTAGGAGGCTTGATGGGCTTTGGGCTCTACTCCTTAGTGTGTACGTGAGCACTTAAAACACATACAATGAGGGGGTTGCTCTCCCCAAGACAAGGAAGTCCATTACATTTTATTTTTAGGTCCATTAGAGTTAGCAGTTCCAGTTTTATTTAGGTTATCACTTTTTTGGGTATTTTCAATGCACGTGCCTATCGATATTCCAATTTCCATTAAGCATCGTAGGTTGGCAAAAACAGAGGGAGAAGGTCGGAAAAGCCATGCAAGTCGGAAATCGATGATGCATGCTAAGTAAGAAGACTTACAGTGCTTCCCAGTCCTCTCCATGCGGGATGCATAACAAAATTGAAACCTATGCTATATGCAAATGCAAGCCGAAGAAATCGCCCTAGGATAATAACTGCTATTATCGTGAAGCACCACAAGTCGGTCACTTATCCTTAACCTAAGACTCCGGTCTTGGCTCACCCCTCCTCTTCTCAACACATTCGAGTTCAGGAGTAGCGCTTGATGGGGCTCGCTCAAGGCACAAGGGTTAAGAGATGAATGAACCGACTGTTTAGATTTGACTAGATCCAAAACGCACTATAGGTACATGCAAATATATTAGGGTGTTTGGACCTTAGTCTATCGACAAGCAATTCCTAAGCTAGGGCTCATTCACACAAAATAATAAAATAAAAAGGAAAAAGCGTCAAAACCGTCGAGGCCCCCAAGGGAACAATCCCTCGGGCAATGGACCTCGAGAGTCGGAGTGTCTGAGAGTCCTGAATTATTACATGTCAATTGTCACTCTCTCACATAAATATACATAATAAAATGCATAGAAATGTAGACTGTCTTCAAAAATTCTCCTGCGTCTGCCTTCGATGCTCTCTCCTGTTGGCTGGTGTAGAGGAGCCAACTCCGCCTCACTCGGGTGCATAGGACTTCCTAGGAATTCCTCCTTCGCTTGGTGGTCCCTCGCATCAAAGACAAATAAAGAGAGAGGGTCAGAACAGTCAAAACAATATCAATTAATAATCAAATAAATAAATGAATAGATGACATGAACAAAGAATTAAATAAATAAAGAGACAACCATACAAAATCCGTTGCCTCCCCGGCAATGGCGCCATTTGATGACTGGTAATTTGTCGAGGTCGTATCTTTCCAAAAGGAGGATCGACAGTCGCTGAGGTGACCTCAGACGAAATCCCCAAATCAATCAACAATTAACCCACAATGAATGTATGCAATAAATATCCAAAAATGTGGAGTTAAAATTTATTATAACTCTACATGCAAGTGTGTATAGGTGTAAGCACAAGTAGAGGTCGAACACTGGGAGGCGAAGGGTTGAGTGTGAAATTGGTTGCGTAGTTATTCAATTCTTGGTTCATGTCCAACTCTTTATTGTTTTTGTGGGTTTTTAATTTTATATATATTTTTATTTTATTTTTTGTTTTATGATTTTTATTTTGATTTTTGATTTTATATTTTTTTATTTTCTTTTTATATTCTTAATTATATAATATACATATATAGATATATATATATAAGAGGAGAGAGAGAAGTAATATAAGATATGGATATATATATACAGACTCAAAAAAAATATATTTTTACGACATAATATTGTTTTAGCTTTTTGTATTTTTATATTTTTTTGTTATTTTTTGGGATTTTTCTAATTTTTATGTGTTTTTAATTCAAAAATGTCCCTAATATAGGACTAATTAAATAGGCCTAAAATAATTTGGGTTTTAAAATATGAAATAGGTCCAAAAATAACCCAAATTAATGTTAATACATAACTAATAATATATAGATAATTATAAAATAAGAAAACATATTTTTGGTATTTTTCAAGGATTTTTATATTTTTTTAGGATTTTGGAGCTTCTTGAAATTTTTATATTTTCTTTTTCTATTTTTAGGGTTTTTCATTTTATGAACTTAATATATGTATAAATATGCTATATATAATTTTTTTATAATTTTTTCAAAAACATTTTATAATTTTTTGTATTTTCTAATTTAAACAGTAGAAAAGGGCTCTTTTTCCATTTTTAGTAATTAGGAAAAATGCAAAAAATGTAAAATAAACTACGGGCGTGAAACAACATTACATAAAGCATTTATCCTAATTTTTCTGAATTTTTTGGAGCACCATAGGTATTTTTAATAAATAGATTAAAGACACAAAAATTAAACAGCCTGGCAGGGGCATTTTTGCAAATAAAATAAACTACAGGGGGTTCTAGTGCGAAAACACCAAAAATATTACACGTGGTCTGCAATTTTAAGGGCTAAAATGAAATAGAAAACCCGCCAGGGGCCCCCGCGCAAAATAACCATCACGTGGGACTACACGTGATCCGCACCCACAGGGACCAAAAAGCAATTGCAGAAAAGCCATGGTCCTCGATGCAAATTTCCACAAAAATTATACACTTGCAATTTAATTTTATGGACTAAAAATAAATGTACAAACATGTAGGATGTCAGATGCAAATTAGCCACCTCACGTGGGACGACACGTGAGGTGACGTGGACTGGACCTAAAAGTAACATGCCAATCATACAGGGGGGTCCATGCAAAATTTACAGACTAAAATAAACTTCAACTTTTATTTACAGGGGTGAATGATAAATATAAAAAAAGCTGGGGCTAAATAAGAAATTTACCCCTAAACGCGCGCTGGTGGATGGCGATGCAGTCTTTACTTGGACACGCGTCGCACATCCAACGGCGGGTACCGGTTTGCCGATGAAGGGTTCGGATTAGATCACCCGAGGTGATCGGACGGTCTGAGAGCTGCTCCATCGGACGACTGTCGCTCGAACTGGGGCTTCATCTTCATCCAACGACGGAGAGGACGTCTGGAAGAACGGGGAAGAACGCTCGCCTGGGCGAGCTTCCTCCGGTGAGAACTCGCTGCTCCGCCGGCCTTTGCTGCTCCAAGATGTCCCAAAAAGCTTCCTGGAAGGATTCTCTACTCGCTGGAGGTCTTGGATGGGTCAGAGGATCACTGGAGCTCCCTTGCGAGGTCGGAGAAGGCAAGGTGCTCCAGGTATCTCCGACGGCTTTGGATTTCGTCTCCTGATGCTTGATAGCGCACCTAACCTGCTCAGAAAGAAAACTCGGCTCGAGGCGATGCTCCTCGGCCCAAAAATTGAAGCTATTAGCACAAGAAGGGATAAGAGCAGCGATGCTCCGACGAGGCAGAGGAGACGAGCATCGATTCGCAAATCCAGTGAGGATCTGGTTGGGTTTGAGCGGTCTGGAGGTGGAGAAGGCGGTGGGGAATGGAATGAAGGCGAAAACGAGTCGGGAAACGGTGAAGGTCACAGTGGCGAAGTCGCCGGAGCTGAGCTCCGGCGAACTTCGATTTAACTAAATTACACTACTCTAGTGATCTAAATGCAAAATAAAAGACAGAAATGAAATGCGGGAATGAAAATCTACCTAAGAAAATAAGTGCGCAGCTCTTATACCTGGAGAAACTCCAGGGAGCAGGACGACTACCGGAGCGCCGCCGTGGGCGCATCTCCGTCCTCCGCGAACCTCCACAACCTCCACTGGATCTCCAGCTGTCACCTGGATGCACTCTTGGCCGAAGGCGTGGGCTCTGGGGCTCGGGAAATGGCCGAAAAAACTCGAAGGAAGAAGACGGAGTTATTTATAAACATAGTTGGGGGCCCTTATTGACCGGCGAATATCAACGGATCTAGGCTATGTACAAACGAATAAAATGTGCGGCGGGAATGTACAAGGAACGGGGCGTAAATCTCGTGAAGTGATGGAAGGTGATGGAGCTCTGTATCGAGCGGGAAAAATGGCGGAAGAAGGGGGATTAGATAGTTCTGACGGGAGTCAGAGGCGCAGAGGGGAGTTGACCGGAGGTCAACCTTCCTTGGCCTCTGATTGGTCCACATCGACCAGATCTTGATCTATCTATTAAACGTATTAAATGAATTAATTAGAATTTATTTATAAAATAAAAAATGTTTATTAATTAATGTAGTATTTATTTATGATTTTTATTTAATTTTTTGATTAATGTTATTACGGGTTTAGTTTAATAATGTATTTATAAGTATATTTATATGTATTTATTTTTATTTTGTTTATTTTTGCTTTATTATTTTATTTTTTTATTTTATAAATTTATAATTTATTTTTATGAGTATAAATATATTTTTATTAATTTTTTATGAGTTTATCTATATTTTTAAATAAATAGGTATATGTATATGTAGTTATACTTATAGGTACTTTACCTATATATTATGTACACTTTATTTATTTAATGTATCTTATTTGTTTTTATTTTGAATTTGTATTTTTAATAAGTTATATGTAATATTTACATTATTATAAAAATATAGATGAATAAAGAATAAAATAATTAAATCCCCTTTTATTTATGTACATACTCAATCATAGGTATTTTGCCTATGTATTACATAAGCTTATTTTATTTTACAGATTCTTTTTGGTTTTAGTCTAATTCCAATATGTACATGTATCATATACATTATTTACAAAATTCTAAAAATATAATTTTTAATAATAATGAACAAGGAATAAATGGAATATTTTAATCAGGCAGGTTGCACAATGAAGGCCAAAAACCTAACTTCCACAGATGAACTCCAAAAATTATGAAACTAAGTTTATTAAATAGTTATTGGAAAGTTATATACAATTAAAGGTGAGTTTGGGTGATTTGGAGTTTTTATTTGCAAGATATGGGTCTGTGAAGTTGAGATTTTGGCTTTTTATTCTGTGTATAAAATGTACATTGTGTATCATTTTTGTACTCAATTTTGTATTTTTATTCACATTATTATCTACAACTTTCATGCACAAAATATTTTTATTTAATGAATAAATAATTATATACAAAATAGGTGTCAAAAATGCATAAATGAAGAATGAATAAATGAGGTATTTATTGTATTGTTGGCCCTTATCTCCCCCTACTTTATTCCTTGTCAACCAATTTCATTCTGGACTTGGTCTCGGGGTTAGGGTCATAAAATATTTGCAATATTTTATTCCTTTTTCTTTTCTTCTCTTTATTTTATCATATTGGCATTAAAAACCTTATTTTATGTACAATAAGTATAATAAATAATGGATGCTATTATGTACAAATTGAGGTTATTTACATGCATTTGCTGGTGTTTTTAAGGCCAAAATGATAGAATAAAGAATGATGAATCGAGATTCATCAGTTATGTACCATGGCCATCTTGATGATCATATAGTTGTTGATTCATTAAATGAATCATAGAGGCTGGTGTTTGGATGAATATCTAAGGAGTTAGATAGAGGACTCATCAAGCATTGTCAAATGATTATTAAGAAATGATCTCCAGCCTGAGTAGGTGATGGCAAGCCTTTCTAACATAGGCTGATATCTGACTGACCTCTTGATGCAGGTCCTCTGCATGGGAATAGTGATTCGGAAGTGTCAGATTAGTTAGGTCAATAGGTTGACTTAACGAGATCGAGATAACCTAAGTCCTATGTTGAATGTTGTCACAACATAGGCGCGTATCCTCTCACCGGAGACAGATGTATTAATATATGTCTGAGTATGTACATTTGGCAGACCAATAGGTTGATGGACTAACCAAGGTCTATACATCGGCGAGCTGGTGTGTATATAAGGGCATATGAGTAATACGATCTCTCAAAGGGATCATACATGTTCACTTATGAACTGGAAGACATGAGCTCACTCATGAGGTATTGGGACCGATCAAATTCCATGCATGGTCGTCGTGCTTTGGAAGCATGACACGAATTTGAAGGTATGATATATGCTTTGGGAAAGCATATGATCGATACCAACTCCCAATGACCAAGATTGAGAAACTTGGTGATCAAAACCTGAAGAAGACAGTGTAAAATTGATCTATTGGGAATACATGAGGGTGATGTGATCATAAACGATAACCATGACGCTTCCATTCCGAGGGAGTGATGAAACAAGTCTGGATTTTAGTGACTACTCTCAGTAGAGAAGCAATCTGATCTTGGTCCAAATGTTGGACATTGGTCTGAATGAGATTCAGATGCAATAAGAAGATTAGATTTGCGGTCTTGTTTTAATCAAGCATCTGTGGGAGGTCCGTAAGATCTGGATTTGAGATGAGATATCAATATCCAAGTCGCTATACGTGGAACAATACAATCACCCTGTCCTTATCTCCAAGTATTTACGGAGAAAGCACATTATTCTTGAAGAGGTTGAAGAATAATTCATTTGATGAATTATGTATCCAAGCAAGAAGGACTTGATGATTAAATGAGAATTAATTATCAAGCATAATAATTTGAATGAGATTCATATTGTGAGAATGGTTATCCTAGATAATTAAATGGGATTTAATTATCAAGGATTATAGAATATGGATAGCACTATCCATATATTTGTATATTATAAATATGATTTATAATATATATATATCAAGGAGAGAGAAACTTTGTAAATAACATTTGTTAATTAATAATGTGGATTGGATTCACTTTAATTAATTAATTGGAAATGTAATTTACAAATTAGTTTGGGTTGTGAATATGATTCACATATTTTTCAAAGGCATGATTGAAATATTCACAAATTAATTTGGAATTAATTGGTGAATAATTTTGTGATAATGATTATTACAAATTCATTAAGAAATAATAGTATAAAATAAAAGGGAGATAAAAACCACCAAATGAGGTGGCGTCACCAATGACATTGTCAAAGGTGACGCCCCCTCATTTTTAGGGGGTGATTTGTTATCTCCCCTTTTTATTATATTGTTATCTCTTAAAAATTGATTTATGTTAAATTAAATTATGTTGATGATAATACAACATAATTTTGATTTAATATAAATTAATGTTGTTAATTTTTAACCAACAACAATCATAGCCATTGATTAATACATAGATCAACTTGGCCATTGGATCTATGTGTCTCATGGATTGAGATCAATTGGATCCCAAACTAATATATAAGGAGGGCTAACCTATCCTTTCAAAGGTACATAATCAAGAGTTGTACAAGGTTACTACTCTCTCTCTCTCTTTCATTCTCGCCTACTCTCTCTCTCCTTTAAGGTGGCCGACCATCTTGTATTGAGAAAGAGAGTATCTCGTCTTCTCCTTCGATGACTCGAGGATCTCCTTCTTCTTTGGGACTGATTGTTATAAAGGAAGACGACAGATTTCGTTGGATGGAATCATGGGTTTCATTGCTTGGATCTTCATCGAGGATTGCGGGAGGAATGCGTCTCATCATCGCGCCCGCAAGTGCATTCTTCGTGGATCGGACTTAAGACAGGAGGATCTCTTGTTTTCGAGAGTGGATATCCAAATCCACTAGGGATTTGAGGGAACGGGGATGCACGTGGCGATCAGAAGGCAATGAAGATCGAGGTGGAGGCGAAAGGGGCGGTCAATAAGCGAAGATGGAATACAGAGGAGCTCACCAGAGATCAACTCCGACGAAGTGCTGGAGGATCAATTAACGCTGCTTTAATTAACTAAATCATAAACTAACAGCAGGGAATTAAACCTACCACTACAAGAAGCAAAATGGAAGGATAAAAGTATATCTCTGATACCTAGGGAGTGCCCAGGGAGCAGGGTGGTCGGAGAACCACCGTGGGTGCACCTCCGTGCTTCTAGTGCTCAGCATGGCCGCAAGTCGACTTCCCATGTCACGAGAAGACTGTCTGGATCCAAGATGAGGCTTCCTAAACTTGAGATGGTGATCAAATTTGAAGGAGGCGGAGGATTTTATTTATAGACCTTGTTGAGAACCCTTATTGACCGGCTAAAAACAATGATTTGGGCGTATGTACACGCGATTAGAATGCATGGCGTGTATGTGCAATGATCGATGATTATTTCGTATGAAGGGATCGAAGGAGATTGAGCGATGAGACACCCAAGAAAAAGGGCAAAAATCGCGAGAAAACCAATCTGCGCATCAAATCTAGAGCAAAGGAGGCAATTGACCATGCTCAACATTTGACGCGACCCTATTGGTCCACGTAAGCTGCTAAACGACAAAATAGCAAGTTTTATTTTAAAATAATTAATTTATAATAGTAAATGATTTTATTAATTTTTTAGTTCAAATAAAAAATGTTTATAATTTTATGTAGTATTTTATTATGATTTTTATTTATTTATTGGCTTTATTTATTAGTAGTTAATTTTTAATAGTGTATTTATAGGTATATTCATCTATGTTTAATACATTTTTATTTTTATTTTGTGCATTTTATTTTACTATTATTTTTATTTTATTTTATATATTCATAACCTATTTTTATGAGTATAAATATATTTTTATTTTATTTTTAGGATGTTATCTTTGCATAAATAAATAAGTATGTATATTCTATAGGTTTATTTATAGGTCTTTTACCTATGTATCATGTACATCTTTTTATTTTAATGTATTTTATTAAGTTTTATTTTAGTTTTGTATTTTTACTATAATAAAAAAATGATATTTACATTATAAAAATATAAAGAACATGTTTCCCTGTTATTTATATACAGGTACAACACATGCATTTGGTCTATGTTTTGGAATAGACTTATTTTATTTTATTTTTCTTGGGTTTTATCTTGGTTTTAATATATACACATGTTATAAATAATATTTACAAAAATAAAAAAATATGAATTCGTAAAAATAATGAGCAATGAATAAAATAAATATTTTAATCGGTAGACTGTACAATATGGGTCAAAAACCTAACTTTCACACAATAAATCCAAAAAATATAAAACCACCATAATAAATAGCTTATGAAAAGTTATATACAATTAGAGGTGATTTTGACATGTTTTAGTTTTTATTTGAAAGATATTGGTATGTGAAGTTTGGTATTTGGCTTTTTTGTTTTGTGTATAAAATGCACACTGTGTATTATTTTGTACGAACTCAATTTTGTATTTTTAATAACATTATTATCTACAACTTTCATGTACAAAGTTCTTTTACTTGATGAATAAATAATAAAGAATAAAATAGGTGTCAAAAATGTATAAATAACGAGTAGAAGAATAGGGTTTTTATTCTATTTCTGGCCCTTATCTCCCCTTACTTTATTCCTTGTCGACCAACTCTATTCTTGACTTGGTCTCAGGGTTTAAGGTCATAAAATATTTTCAATATTTTATTCATTTTTATTTTCTTCTCTTTATTCTATAATTTTAACATTAAAATTCTTATTTTATATACAAATAATACAATAAATAATGAATGTTATTATACACAAGTTGATGTTATTTACATGCATTAGCTAGGGTTTTAAGGCCAAAATGATAGAATAAAGGTGATGAAATGGAGATTCCTCACCCCCTATGTTTGCCTTTGCTAGTCCTTAAAGGAGAAAAGAAAAAGAAAGAATAAATTGAATAGCTTTCAGTTGTTAAACTTGTCTTTTCAAAATCCAAGTTTGGAGCTCAGGTTAGATCTTGATGTGAGAATGTGTATGGAATCAGTTCGGGAACCAAGTTTAAAACACAACAACCTTCGAGAATCACAGAACTCGGTTCAAACCACCTCAACAGCCAGGTCAAAACTAGCCTACATCATATGCAAACACTTATGACTATGAAGCTAACTTGTACGGTGTAAGTGATAGCGACTCCCCTCAACTGAAATGACAAAGGAACCGACTTCTCTGAAATCACAACCCAATGATTCCCCAATCTAGCACTCACTACTAAAAAATAAAGAACAGGCCACGGTGGCATACCGTGGTTTAATGTCATATTACCGTGGCTTAGTAGAATTGGCCACAGTAATATTACCGTGGTTTATACCACCGTGTCATATAGTTTACCGTGGCCAAAGAGTGTACTCTTTAGCCACGGTGAACTTACCGTGGCTATGAAGTTTTGACCACGGTAATTATACTGATGAAAGAACAATTAAGCCACAATGTATTACCGTGGCCTAAAATCACAAGTCATCGTATGTTACAGTAGCTTAATATCATAAGCTAAGATAAATTGTCGTGATCTAATATCATAAGCCACGGTAATGCAACATAACCTAAAACTATCTGCCACAGTTATATACCTTTTAAAAAAGGGATAATAACAAAAAAATAACTTGGCATACATGTTGATCTTCTCAATCTATCCCTCATGACATTACCATTCACATATCTGACGTACATTTATCATTCATTCATCATTCAAACAACACCAACATCATTAAGATATATTCATAATAAAAAAATTAAAATGATCAGTCAATTTACAAAAAGTCATAATAGTTACATCGATAACACTTAATCAATCAGATACTTTAAACTATACATCTTCAGCTCATGCATCCGTGTATCTTCGTCTGTTTCTTCCTTTAGATGAGGAGAAGCCTCTTTCTGACTAACTTCTTTCTCTATATGAGGATGTACCTTACACTCATCTCACTATCTATTACTTCTGCCTTTTGTAACATAGCTTCTGAATGTGTTGTCATTGCTTTCACTCGCTTTGTTGTGATGACTCATTCCATAAACTTGGTGGAGTTATTACATCCACCACATCTTCACATGCAACCTTGGTGTTTGGATTCGCGTGCTTAGGGATAAGTCAAATCCGAGAGATTTCAAGTGCTTAGAGAATGTTTAAGAGTATTCATGTGATCCTGAAAAATGAAATTATAAGAATTTCAATGTGATGCTTAAAAATAAAAATGACAATTCAATAAAAAGAAGTTTTTTACCTTATTAACTTCCTTTTTTGGGATTAGATGATTATGAAAGCAGATACATTTTACATCTTAATGGAGATATCATCACTGTGAGATTGTAAAGAAAAAGTTATCTAAAGATAAAATAAATTGGCAGACCATTGCATAAGCTTATGCCTGGAGATTACAGGAAATAATTTGAACACTGGGTATATCGCATGAGACCTTACCTTGTACTCTTTTTCCTAAGAAACTATTTCCTTATCTCACACTCGTGCATGTGCCCTCAAGTTAACAGAACCTAAAATCAAATAAAAATTGAACTTTGTAACCCAATAATTAAAATCTCATCATAAATTTAGCAAGATTTTCAATCTAAAAACGCGCACCAAGTAGATCTTACAAAATATTACAACTCATGCTCCTTTCCTTCTTACCATGATGCACATTCAACCAAAAATTATGAAAAGAAATTTAAAATATGATGGTAGAACAACATACGTGGATTTCAAATGTTGGGCAACATAAAATCAACAAAAAATCTGAATCTTTCGTTGATTTGCTAAAGTCAGCAGCAAAAGTCAGGATTTAATCAATCCAATTTGGTCACACATTTGTGCCTGCAAAGTAACATATAGATTAGCGTGTGGAATTTCATGTTCTCAGATTTCAAATAGAACTAATTACTCTTCATATAAGAAAGATACATCTCAATCAATTTTGGAGATGCCAAGATCGATTCTCAAAGCATTCTGATAAGCATTTGATGGTTTACATATAATTTATATGTCGAGATCTATCTATCTAGGGATATTTTTATTTTCATGTTGTATTGTTTCCTTCCATTTTATCATTTCATGCAAGCCCCTCACCAATGTGGATATGCATGCCAGTCATGAATAATCTAAATGCTAGCGGTTTATAAGGATTGTTGAAGCATGCCTAACTATTATTAAAGCACAATGATGCCATCCATAGCATTAAGGCATATTGTGTCTGACAATAATTTTAAAATCTTTAGCACTCTTTAGCATCAATAAGACATGAATCCTATATCTCTTATATTATAAGAGATATGTTTGGTTCATAATGAAGACATGATTGTTGTTGGCTTCAAATTGAAAGTGCATTGAGGACTTTCTCTCCTTTTTTAGTGAAGACATGCTCATCAACTCTGAGCATCCTTCAATCTAGCTATTATTTTATCATGTTTAGTTTGGGGCTAACTCTAAGAATTCAAGATATAATGTTGTAATCGTACAGTTCGTTATAACTTTAAGAGTCTCCTTTATAAATGCAACTATTTCCATTCCTAGATTGGAGTTGCAGAAAACTTACCAAGAAGACATCCTTATGCAGGTTTTGTGCAGAAACATGGCAATGTGTCATGATCTGCAATGACAAGTGTTCTGAATCCAGCTGAACTTGTTTGCATTTGGGAAGCAATCTCCCAATCATTGCTTGCAAAAAACAATAACAGCAATGGTTAAATTGAAAAAAAAAACAAAGCTTACACAACTATAAATCCCCATCAACCAAAAAAATATAATAAAATAAAGATATCAAACCAAAATGTACAGAATTGCATAGAGATGATGATCGACATGATTTAATTTCTGTACCAATAATAAATCCTCTTTTGTCTCTCTCATCACCTCTCTAAAAAAAGAGATAACAATATCAAAATACCCACTACGAAAAATCATAGAATACAACATCAAGAACATGAATATCCTAACATCAAGAACATGAAAAATAGCCTACTCGCTCATCTCCTAAAATCCCTGCATTCCGTATGGCGGTCACTACCACCTCATAGCTGAACGAGAAGCCCTGCTACCAATAGAGGAGGGGCGTGAAGAATGGCCACCGATCACTTTAGGGGCATGGTTGAGGGCTGGAGGAGTGGCGCATGGAGGGGTTCGGCGGAGGAGAGGCATGGCAGACGATACTAAGGATTGAAGGAGGCATTTTGTACTTTGGGGGAAAGTTAGGTTTAGGGCAGAAAAATTAAGGCGCGCCAAACAAGGCGCCTTTTTTAAGTTTTGTTTTTGAATTTTTTACAACATTCCCTTTAATTGTTGTAGATACCATATATAAGTGCAACGTTTTAAGGTAACATGTTGTAAATATTAATTTATTACGTAAATACTTAAAGTAATGCAAATAAATCACCGTTTTAATACTTTATTCCAATTGTTGCTATCGAATGTTACTAAAAAGTTATTTTCCTGAAGTGGAAGCTTCCGGAGGGCTAGCAGAGTAGTGTTTTATATGAAGAATAAAGGGCAACGAGGGGTCTAACCTGGTATGAAGGGGGGATTTGGGAGTGGTGGGGAAAAGGAAGTGGCAACCTTTTTCTCTTGTTACTTTTTAGAATTGCAAAAATAACTTTTCAGACCATACTAGTAGTATCGTGATATATAACAATTAGCCACGATTGATTTATCGTGGTATAAAGTGATTAGCCAAGATAAAATTACCGTGGCATGTAATTATTGTCCACGATAAAAACTGTGGCTATAATTTATTAACCACAGTTATTTATCGTCGCCAATAAAATTAAGCCACGATAACTTTTAGCGTGGCCTGATAGTGTGGCTAATACATTGATTTTTAGTAGTGACTCTGTCCTCGAGGAGCGGGGTATTCCCTTCTAAGTTCAAGTGGCATCCAACACAAGAGGAGGAGGTGAAGAAAAGAAGGGATGGTAGCCAATGTAGCTACCTATCCTGGGATGCATGACCAGTGTAGTCAAGTCATCCAGCGGCAGGCTCACATAGTACAACTTTGATGCTCAAGCTTGCTTATCTTCTGTACAACATATATACATAGGCATTTTATTTTATTTGCAGGCCTGTCCACTTTTTTTGGAGTTTTCTTCTTCTTCGAAATACTATTTACAACAACATTTTCATAAGGACTTTTTCCTCTTGAGCTAGAAGACTATCCCTCTTTTAAAGCTTTATTGCAACATACACTCTCCTGTCATTCGACTTCATTGTAACTGGACCAGGTTGGGGTGCACTTCCCTCCCTAGACGAGGATGAATGTTTCCACCTGTGTGCATCTCAAACTGGAAAATCCAACCCGCTCACCACTCCAACTGAGTTGAGCCAAGTGAAAGGTGCAAGTTTCCAAGTTAGGTCACGACCGACAAGAGTCATGTGTGCGTCTCGAAAAGTTCTAGTTAGTCAGTTGAGGTAACTTGAACCCAGCCCTGAGTCTCAAAGAATTAAGTCTCAATAGACCTGAAGTACCTTAAACCTAGTTCTCATAAGGTTCCAGTGCAGCTAGGTGCAGTAAGGTCCAAACAAACTCCGATCTTAAATTTTATTTGAACATGTTCAGTCATCAAGCTCAATTGAAAAGAGTATGAATACTATGCAAATGCTATGTACAATGCAGAAAAAATGATGTAATTTTGGAAGAAATTTTTTTAAAGGAAAAAGATTTTTACACAAAGAATTTTGCAAGTAAAAAGGATTTTTGTAAAATGAATTTTGGCAAATAAAAGGATTTTTTATGAAAAGAATTTTGGTAAAGAATACGGATTTTGGCACTCAAAGTATAAAATATATACAACTATTTACACAAGCGTGCTTATTTCTATTAATTGTCATGAAATATAGATTTTAATAAGTTATTTTATAGGTGTATATATACAATTGGTAAAGAATTTTGTGTATTGTAATTTTTAATTATATACACATTTTATTGATGCATTTATTCCTCAAAATTATTTGAATTTTTTTTAAAACCATAGTACAAAATAATTTTTGCAAATATTTACAAACATTTGAAAGCTATTCTGCAAAGATTTTTCAAACACTATTTATACATTTTTCAAAATATTTTTCCAACCGTTTTCACAATCACTTGCAAATAGGTTTTCAAATCTTTTATTGCACATAAAGAAAAAGAATTTTGCAATCAAAATATCTTTATAAAGGTTTATTACTTTTTACAAAAAGTTTTCCAGATGCGTCACACCATTTTTCAAATCATTTTGCAAAACTATTTTTAACCTTACTTATTTATCAGTATATACAATCAGAAATTTTGAGGAATAAGAATGCCATTTGTGAATACATGTGTGAATATTTTTAGCATTTTGAGTTTTACAAATGTTTTTTTTTGAAAGCAAAAGGTTTAGGTTAATAAATTAGGTGCATATCTTTACATGGAGATGTATCTTATATTTACCCAAGTTTTGGTTTTTAAAGAATTTTTTAGTATGGTGTGTGTATTCCTCAAACTTATTTGAAAATCATTTGTCAACAAATTTGAAAACTATAGTCCAAAATAATTTTCACAAATGCTTTTACAAACATTTACACATATTTGAAAATCGTTTTGCAAAGGTTTTTCAAAGAGTATATATAGAGATTTTTCAAGTATTTTTGCAACCATTTTACAACCATTTGCAAAGTATTTTTCAAATATTTTTATTTCATGCAAAAAAAAATAAATTTTTGCAAACAATTTTTTACAAAGGTTGGGTACTTTTACAAAATATTGTTTAAACAATTTTCAAAAGATTTTTCAAAAGGGTTTTCAAACTATTTTTCAAACATTTTGCAAAAGTCTTTTTTGCCTGATTTATTAATCAGTATGCACAAAAAGAGTTTGACGAGCTATAAACATCTTTTTATTAGAATACTGTGATGAATTTGACATTAGTTTTAGCCATAAGTGTTATTTCGAATACAAATGTACGAGTGGCTTGAAGTATATATACATTATATACGACCCCCTATACTTAGCTCGAGCTATGTCCTCATAGATCAAAGAGAAAAAGAAAAGACATAACTTGGACTGAGTATAGAAAATTCTAAAGCATAAAGGAATGAGGAGATGAATAAATGAATAGGAAGTCGACTGTCCCCCCTATACTTTGGATTAAATAACCCTAAGTATAACATACTGCACGCAAGATTGGATGGTCGAGGATGAGAATGAAAAGATCGTACTCGAATTGTCTCCCTCCATAATTAGGGTGAGAGATCCCTAAGGATAGGAAAAAAGATGAGACAATGGAGAGGATCAAAGAATGAAGGTAATTGCAGTGCACCCCCCTCCTATACGTAGGACAAAGTACGTCCTAAGTATAGAAGACTAATAAAAAGGGGTGATACACTTTATATATATAGGATGAAGGCGAGAACTGGAAGGAAGAAAAGAAGAAAAGATAAGAGATTAGAGGAAAAGTTTTTGCTGCGCATTATCTGAATTTTTCGATACTTCCAGTGCTATGGACGTATCTTCAAAGTGCAGTACTTGGATTGAGTCGACAACGGGCAAGAAAGTATCATACTCAAGGTAGGGCTTGAGTAGCCGATCGTTGACAACAAATGGTTGTGCGTTCGGAGACAATTTTGATATTGCACTGCTGCCATTGTCACAAACTTCTTGTACTTGAAACATCCCTGTCCATTTGCTTTTCAATTTGCCTGGGAAGATCCTCAACTTTGCATAAAATAACCACACTTTCTGACCAACTTCGAAGGTCTTTCATCTGATGTGCCGGTCATGCCAGCGTTTCACCTTCTCTTTGTACATCAATGGGTTATCATATGCATAGTCTCAAAATTCCAGGAGCCTATTCAGATCATCTTTTCTTTTCTGACCACTTCTCTGTGAGTCCAAATTGCATATATTGATTTCCCATAAGGATTTGTGAATTAGTTCCAAGGGCATATGGCATGGTTTTCCATATACAAGATGGTAGGGCGACATGCCCAAAGGAGACTTGTAAGCGGTTTGATATGCCCACATGATGGAGTCCAAGAGTTGGGACCAATTCTTTCTGTTCAGTGTCACAAGCTTTTGCACAATCATCTTGATTTCTCTATTTGACAGCTCAGTCATGCCATTGGTCTGCAGTTGGTAAGGAGATGTGACTCGATGCTCGATGTCGTATTCCTTCGTTAATTTCTTGACCTCTTTGTTTATGAAGTGGCCACCCTCGTCTGATATGAGAACCTTCGGAATCCTGAACCATGAAATTATGTTCTCTTTCAAGAATCAACACATTGTACGGCTGTCAGTGGCTCCAACGTGGATAGCTTCAACCAACGACTCACATAGTCAACGACAAGAAGGATGTGCTCATATCCCTGACTGTTGGGAAAAGGTCTCATGAAATCGATCCCCCAAGCATGAATAAATCTACAATCTGAATGATCTTTAAGGGCATTACATCTTTAGCAGTGAGGGTGCCTTTCAAGTGAGTGACAATGCTCGAGGACACTATGATGCTCCTCCTGAGGATACACCTGCGCCAGTGAGGGTGCCTTTCAAGTGAGTGACAGTGAGGGTGCCTTTCAAGTGAGTGACAGTGAGGGTGCATCGTTTGACGAAAGCTGCTACATCCTTAAAAAGTATGGGCCACCAGAATCCATACTGAAGTACTTTTGTTGTCGTTCTGTCTCCATAGTGGTGTCCACTAGATTTGAGTGAGTGACAATGCTCGAGGACACTATGATGCTCCTCCTGAGGATACACCTGCGCCAAATGCAATCTGCTCCTTCCCTGAATAAGAGAGGATCTTCCCATTGGCAGTAAGGGATTGTCAATAAGAATTGGTCCTTCTGAATCTTCATCCAATCCGACGGTATTACCCTCGAAATTAGGTAGTTGACAATATCATCATACCAAGGGAGTGAATCCACGGCCAAAATCGTCTCGTCAGGAAAGGTTTTTGTGATGGGTGCACTGCTTAACGGAGGCTATTGCTGCTCAATTCTAGAGAGATGATCTGCTACCACATTCTGAACTCCAATATTGTCTTTGATTTCTAAATCAAATTAATGAAGGAGAAGGATCCATCTAATCAGTCTGGTTGGCATCCTTCTTTTGCTGTAAATATCGGATAGCAGAGTGGTTTGTGAAGATGGTAACTTTTGATCCAAGCAATTAAGATCTGAACTTCTCCAAGGCAAATGCCACAACTAGCAACTCTTTATCTGTTACAGTGTAAATTCTTTGAGCTTCATCTAATGTCTTGCAGGTATAATGAATGGCATAGGGCACCTTGTCTTTCTTTTCTCCTAGAACAATCCCAACTGCAAAATATGATGCATCCGTTATGATCTCAAAGGGAAGAGACAATCCGGTGGCTGTAGGACTGGAGCTTGAGTGATAAGCTCCTTCAAATGATTGAAAGAAAGGTCAACATGCTGATCAACATTGAACTTAGTCTCCTTGCATAGAAGTTCTGTAAGAGGTCGGACGATGCGGCTGAAATCACAGATGAATCTTCTGTAGAATCCCACATGCCTCATGAATGACCTCACAGTCTTTACTATTTGAGGTGGATCAAGATTGGCTATCACATCTACCTTTGTCGGGTCAACTTCCATGCCATGTTTGGAAACAACGTGATCCAGCACAATTCCTTCTGTGACCATGAAGTGGCTCCTTTCTCATGATAGAACTAGATTGACTTCATGACATTTCTGAAGTACTCTATCCAGGTGCTCAAGACAAGAATCGAAACTGTCAAAATAGATAGAGAAGTCATCCATAAACACCTCAAGAAAACTACCTACTATCTCGACGAAGACTACAAGCATGCATCTCTAGAATGTCGCTGGTGCGTTGCACAGTCCAAAGGGCATTCTCCTGAAAGCATAGGTGTCGAACGGGCAAGTGAAGGTAGTCTTCTCTTGGTCCTCAGGGGCGATTGCCACTTGGTTGTACCCAAAGTACCCTTCTAAAAAACAGAAGAACTCTTTTCCAGCTAGTCTTTCCAAAACCTGATCAATGAATGGCAAGGGTAAGTGGTCATTCTTAGTTGCTGCATTAAGATGGCGGTAGTTAACATACACCCACCAGGATGTTGTTACCCGAGTAGATATCTCCTCTCCTCTATCATTTGTAACCACGGCAAGCCCTGACTTCTTTGGAACTACGTGTAAGGGGCTCGCCCATTTTGAATCAGAGATGGGATAAATGAAGCCTGTGTCACACCGTTTCGTGATTTCTTTCATGACGACATCCCTAAGATTTGGATTCAGTCTTCTTTGGAATTCATGGAACGGCTTGGCATCTTCTTCCAGGTAAATGTGGCCCGAACACAATGTAGGATTTATCCCGCGGAGATCCGATACATGCCAACCAAGCGCCTCACGGTTCTTCTCTAGAACCTCGAA